>BHDV01009234.1:0-56063 GCA_005406045.1 Adoxophyes honmai | reverse complement strand
ATAACAAGTCTAACATAGTTTTTTTGATACTGCGGCAACTATCCCATCGAGGCATCTATCCGGGTTTTACCCTACCAACATAACCTATTTGAAAACCTGAAAATATGCTGAAAATGTCTAAAAGACAATGGTTTGGACAACAGGTACAAATAGTGCTAGTCGTCTCGCGCGCGAGATAGACTGTCTGTCGTTTTGTGACGTCTCTAGTTAGACAGTGACAGATATATCTTAAAACACTTTTTTATTAAGCTTCAGTCGAAATTGTGGCGCGTTTTCCTTAACAGTTATACCAGTTTTCACAAGTTTATACATCTAGGCACTTCACGTTTATTAGGGTTCCGTTCCCAAAGGGTGAAAACGGGACCCTATTACTGAGACTTCGCTGTTTGCCTGTCCGTCTGTGACCAGGCTGTATCTCAGGAACAGTAAAAGCTAGGCAATTGAAATTTTCAGAGATGATGTATTTCTGTTGCCGCTATAACAACAAATACTAAAATCAAAATAAGAATAATAATTAAGGGACCAAGAGGGGGAACCCTTCGTGCGCGAGTCCGACTCGCACTTGGTCGGTTTATTTTTTTAATGGCTTCGTTATTTTACCGGACTTGTACACCACAACGCCCCCCACTTATTCCATACAGTCTTTAAACACAAAAACAAACAACGTTCTCAATCAAAAGCGTTGTCTTGAAAATACATGGGTTTTACTCGGCCCGCTGACAGTGTCACGGCGTGACAGCGAGTGCGCGGACGCAGCTCATTGTCCTGTCGGCGCGGGCGCACGCGGGACAACCCGCGCGCCAGGTTATCTTAATCTTCCACTTGGACCTTGATTTGACAGGATAGGTAAAAAGTTGAATGAGAAATCCTAGATTTTTTTCGTACCGCGTCGTTAGTTAAGAGGAAATGGAGCAGTCATATTTTGTATGGAAACGTAGTCCCCTGATTCCTCCCTGGATATTACCCGTAGAACAATGATTTTTTACATCAACAATCTAATGATATGTTAGCATGTTCCTATGTTTTCCTTTTTTTCTTTATTGAATTATTAAAAGAGATATTAACCTTCAAAAACATGAAAAATTGGCAAGTTTTTTCCGTTGTGTTCAAACCTCTAGAAACCAATTTTAACACAATTATATCAAAATATAAGAACATAGAAACACAGTTATGACATTTTTTTAACATTTAATGAAAAAACATATTTAATCGGTTAAGTTTTGGAGAAGAAATCAGGGGACTACGAAACGTTGTTTTTGAATAATTTTCATAGGTATTTTCGGTCCGAGCTGTAGTTGTTCTTATCGCACTCGACGTCGTCTGGGCAGGTCACGGTGCGACAGCAATAGATTTAGCAAATACCTATTTTTTAATTCCTTCGACCGGCATATTTCCTCTTAACAGGCTTGTTTGCCTGATACATACATATAATTACGCCTTCCCAAAGTAGGCAGAGCTCACGAAACGTGACACAGACAAAACCATGGCTATTTCATGCATAGTAACCACTTCTAGCATAATTTTTAGGTTTGAAAACAGATCGAAGAGGTACCTATAGTAGTGAGAAGTTGTTAGCCTGTCGCCTAAAGCATACCTTAATTTATTTCCTTAGTCACCTCATACGACATCCACGGAAGAAATGGAGAGGTGTTATTCTTACTCGACACCACACACACAGAGAGACATGTTTGCCTGATACCACAAAATAAATACGTAAAGGCGTCAATCAAGTGTGTCTACTTCAGTTTTCATATCTACAATTCGATCGCCTTAGGGAGGTCAATTATGGCGTACCTATGCACATAAAACTAACGTGTATACAGTAATTAATAATATTTTTAAGTGTAATAAATTTCCATTGTTTTCTACTTTTTTTTATTAAATTTCTTAACAAACCTACACATTAAGTGCGTCACACAGTCTGTGCGCGTAGACACTCATAATCACTTTATGCGCACAAAAAAAAACCATAAAAAAATCCGCTAAAGAAGTGTTGAGCAAAATGACATTGGTTCAAACGCTCTAATATTAACCAAGAGTATTCCCCTTAAACCAACATAAATAAACATACTTATCGCCTGCAATATCGACTGCCTATTCGAGCCTATCTATCTACACTTCAGGGTATCGCACAGGCGCCGCGGACAACGCGGTATCTGACATTTTACGAGCGAGCGGACTCCAATTACGCCGATACCTGGTTATTGATGTAGAGTGGCAATTTTTGGTTGCGCTTCTTTGTGTGAGGTTGTTTCATCTAGAATGGGTTTTAGTTTGTAGTGTCAGGAATAACGCTTCTCCATTTTTTCCGTGGATGTCATAAGAAACGACTAAGGAAATAGGTTTAGGTATGCTTTAGGCGACAGGCTAGCAAGTTACCATTTCACTACCTCTTGTATCTATTTCCTAAGCTAAAATTATGCTGTAAGTGACTATAATTAGTCATGGTTTTGTATGGAAAGACTCCAATAGAGAGTTCTCTCTCCAGGCAGATGTTATCCCTGGGGACTGAAGTCCGCAGAGAGGAAGTTGGAAGTTGTATTTATGCAACTAAACGTCGAAACGCCGTTAGGGGGATGTAGGACTACAGTTAGGGTGCTTGTGAACTACCATGAATTTTACGGTCCGGCTTTTTACTTAATGTCTCGTCTCGCTTGCTCTTACATGAAATAGTATTAACGTGAGCGGGACGCCGCGACAGACAGTAAAAACCCGTATGGCCTAACCGGAAAATTCATGGTAGTGCACAAGCACCCTTAGTCGGTGTAACGTTTCGTGTACTCTACCTACCCCGTTTGACTTTCACTTTTACAATATTTGACAGGGAAGTAAATATTTTGCACAGCTATAACAAAACCGACCTAACTCTAAATGTGTGACTATTCAAAAATGAGACCTAACGTATTAATCTATAGTTTCAATTTGAATTAAGATACATTTCGAGTTAGCTCGGTTTTGATCTAGAAGTGCGATCTTTCATAACCTTGCTACAAAAGCTAAGCACAAACTTGCCAAAGCCCTGTTATCAGTTCGGTTCTTATCTGCCATCTGATGATTGATGATTCGATACCAGATAACCATGACAACCGCTATCTGCGGGGTGGTCGATGATTGTTTAACGTCAACCATTTTGTGATAGTTATTGGTTAAATGTGGTGTCGGGATAGAATAACACCTCTCTATTTCTTCCGTGGATGTCCTAAGAGGCGACAAAGGAAATAGGTTTAGGTATTTTTTAGGCGACAGGCTAGCAACCTGTCACTGTTCTAGCTCTTCCATCTTTGCAAACCTGAAAGGTTGCTAGCCTAATCCTAGTACCTATTGACCAGTGTTGTATCGGGATGGAATAACCTTCTCCATTTCTTCCATGGATGTCGCACCTGTCGCAAGAGGCGACTGAGGATAGGTTAATGTATGCTTTAGGCGACAGGCTAGCAACCTACCGCTATTATTATACTACCTCTTCAATCTGTTGTTAAACCTAAAATTACGCTAGAATTCAAATGCTCTTACGTCTGTCAAATTCACATAATCATGGTTTTGTCTTTGTCACGTTCGTGAATTTAGCCTACCTCATTTAGGAACATAGGCACATGTATGTATTAGATGCTTATTTAGGTATAACTCTTAAATCATCTCTCAACGAAACCTTCTTTTTATACGCAGTCGTCTCAAATAACACAAAACCTTGAAATTGTCTCAATTTTCATGCTCATAATCCCCGGCGCAATCTGATAATTCCGCTTCATCCGGTGAAGACATAATTTCTTTTTTTGTCGTAATGACGATTTCACGCCGACTTTCGTCATTGTTCTGTCATTATGCCGAGTCATTTTTAACCAATGATTGTAACGAATCAGTTGTTCGGACTTTCTTTTAACGAGATTGTGGTCGGTGTCGATTTGGATTGAGATCGACATTATTTCCTAGTTCGTGGAAAGTACAAGAGCAGTACATGTTATAGCAAACTTCTGCAGTAAGAAAAATAATTGTGTTTTATTAGACGGTGAAGGAATGAATGGCAAAAGTCTTCCAACTAATGTCTTTTATTTAACTCCTAGTATTGTATGGGGATTTTCAGATGAACTGTAGGTACCTATTTTGATTTGATCATCCTTTCCATAGTTTCCATTCCGTTTTTTTTCTGTGGATATCGTAACAGGCGACTAAGAAGTAAAGGAATGTAAGTGTTAAGGTATGTTCTAGACAACAGGCTAGCAACCTGTCACTATTATACTTGTCAAGTAAACTAAATGTAAGTTTAGTAATATGCTAAAATTGGCCTCAAAACGAGAAATAGACAAGGTTTTGTCTGTCACTTTCAAATGCTCAGCCTACCCCATTTGGGAACACAGACATGATCATATGTATGTATGTTGTTAACAGGATTGCCAACTAAAAGAAGCTCCATAATCGAAAATAACCTCAAAAATTGCAAGCGGCAGCTTATAAAAACCGTAACCGGATACCCGAAAACCTCTGGGCAGTGTGGTCCGTTTGTTACTGTCCACTGGTCTGTGAGACCCCGCTAATTGATTAAAACGCAAGCTGTCAATCGGCCGCCGCCGGCGCAGCGTGATCAAAGGTATCTGGCGTTGACTGTACGAATTGCCAAGGGTGCGAGAGGGTGCAGTTGCAGTTAAACAATGTTTTAGCCGACTTGGGAGTGGATTTTGTTGTGAATTTTTAAGCCATGACGATTTTTTTTTCTTGGACTTGACACTACTGTGAGATTTAGTAATAATGAAAAATATCGATTATGAAAAGTTGAACATTTTCTTTTTGAATTAGACCTCTCTATTTCTTTCTAACTCTGACTCTAATTACTTAATTTAGAGCCTCAGACCCAGACAAAAATTTCATGGCTTAAAATGTTGAATCTTACGTAACCTGATCTTTAAGTTCATTTTCCACTGAATAATTTGTACTTAATGAAGTACATTCGGCTGTTATGCTTCCTAGTAATTTGTACTTTATAAAGTACGCTGGGCCTTACGAGGATAGAGATATCCTAAGAGGTGAATGAGGAAATATGTTCAGCTATGCTTTCAGCGATAGGCTAGCAACGTGTCACTACTACCTACGCCTTTTTCATCTGTTTTATACAAAAAATATCGTCACCTGTAATATGAATTAATGTAACCGCCAAAATGACGAAAATGAGTTAAGTATACAGTTCGACTGCAAATTTTCTGTTCTATAGATCCCTGTTATTGAAATTCGGCTATCTTGAAAAAAATGTCGATTACGTTAACCAAAATCTGGCCATTTTTTTCATTTTATCGTATTTTTTATAATGTATTGTATATTTTCTTCGAACTATCTACATTTGGTTAACGTAACGACAGATCTGTGTTTTTTTATTAATGTAATGACCAAAGGTAAAAAAAAACATTAATGTAAGAGACTTCATCCGTATGAAAATGACTCTTACGTTAATTTTTTTGAGGCACGCTGTATTAATTGGCGGTTACGCTAAAGCAAAGGACACGGCGCGCAGAAATTTGGACTTACATTATACAAGCTAAATAAAGGACTTTGAATCTTATTCACTTATCACAAGGTTCAAAATATGTTTTCTTTCTGTCTCAGCAAATTTGTGACGAGATAGTAATGTCGACTAGAAGCGGTTTATAAGTAGGTACGAAATGTGTTACTAAGTTACAAATACACCAAGTTTTACTTGAGATCAACAAATGTGGACTTACGTTATAAAAATTAAATAAAGGACTTTCAATCTTATTTACGTACTATAAGGTTCAAAATGTTTTTTAGTTTTTATTAGTAGAAAAATTTTGACGAGGTAGATATGACGACTTTTAACCGGTTTATAAGTACGAAATATGTTACTTAGTTACAAAATACACCAAGTTTTACTTGAGATCAACAATAAAACAAAACAAAAAGACTTAATTACTGAATTAATTTCGTAAACATGGGCAGACTGCAAATAGTTTTGCACGTTTTGTTTAGGAATTGCTTCGACGTTGCATGGTTTCTTAAGATACTTGTACTTTTCTTAGCTACTGAAATTGGCATTCGTTGTGTATAAAGTTTTTGTAGAAGATAATTTAGTAGATTTTTCGGGATGACTTCTTTCCCTTTCTCTTTCCCCATTGCAACTTTTGGCTCTCTAATCAGCTGTATTTTGAAAGTATCACCGTCTTCGTAGTGTAATTTCACTGGAAATTTGTTTCAATCTGGCTTTTTAATTATGGAGATCTTAAAATATCTTAGTCTGAAGTTTTCGTTAGAATTCAGTGCTTGTTTGCCTATCATCTCCCAGTTAATGAAGACAAATCTTCGTGGTCCAGGGTATGTACATTATAACAACGCGGTGTCTTTCGTTCCGTTCACATGATTGTGGGTCATCGTTGCACTGGGCTCCGCATCAAAAGTTTTCAAACATTACGTCGAATCAAATCTACCAGCATGTACCTATGTGTGGACTGGTAGTATAAACTTATTTAACTTGCAATACCTCCTTGGTCTCGACAAAAATAGGACAAAAATAAAAATCGGTGTAAGTATTCAATTCAAACAAAAACTTCAGACTAAGAGATATTATTAGGATTGTTACAATTAAAAAGCCAAGCTTAAATTTCTAGTGAAATAAATAATGAAAGAAGTCAGTGATACTTTCAAAATATAGTTGAATAAAGAGCCAAAAGTTGCAATGGGGAAAAAGATAGGAAAAGAGAAAGCGGAGATGTCATCCCGAAAAATCTACTGAATTATCCTCTGCAAGAACTTTATACACAACGAAAGCCAATTTCAGTAAAAAAGTACAAGTATCTGAAGAAACTATGCAACGACGAAGTAATTCCTAAACAAAACGTGCAAAACTATTTGCAGTCTCCTCATGTTTACGAAATTAATTAAGTAATAAAGTCTTTTTGTTTTGTTTTATTGTTGATCTCAAGTAAAACTTGGTGTATTTGTAACTAAGTAACATATTTCGTACTTATAAACCGGTTAAAAGTCGTCATATCTACCTCGTCAAAAATTTTCTACTAATAAAAACAAAAAAACATTTTGAACCTTATGGTACGTAAATAAGATTGAAAGTCCTTTATTTAATTTTTATAACGTAAGTCCACATTTTGGAACGCCGTGTCCTTTACGTTAAACATTCTTAAAATTTTGTGAGATACGTTAAACTGTACTTCATTTTTTAGAAGAAATCTTAATGTAACTCACAATTTTTACAAAAAAATTAACGTAACCACCATGCTATTTTCTAAACCATAATAGCAGCACCGACAAGACTTCTATTAGCTAAAAGAACTTACAAATACAAGATAATTGCAGTAAACGTCATTGCAAAAGGATAATTGAATAAAAAGTTACAACCATTTTTCTGATTTGCAAATCAGTTTTTTGCGTCTCCTGAAAAATCGTCATTTGGCGGTTACGTTAATTCATATTACAAGTGACGATATGCTAGAAGTGGCTTTTAAATGTAATAGACATGGTTTTACCTGTCACGTCTCGTGTGCTTTGAAAGAGGTAACTTTTTGGGAATAAAGGCATGATTTTATGTTATATTATGTAATATTGCTATTCTATTTTCTATTGCTAGTCTATTTTTATTTGCTCTGCCTACCCTTCTTGGGAATACAGGCGTGAAAATATGTAATGAATATAATAAATATGTAGTATTTTCTTTTAACAAGAGATGTTATTCTTATGAACCCGACACCACACATACTCATACTTATATTCGTTCCATCGATGCGCAAATCAAGAAAGCTTGCCTTTTATCCATTAAGTGCACAAGTTCACCTGTACAATATCAGTTATTGCTCTTATCACGAAAGCCAGCTCTGTCTAATACCAAAGAGACAACGTTATCAACCGATTTATCAGTCGGAATTATGTCAGTGATAACAGACTGAATAATTGATCCGATGAGGCGATGACTAACGCAATCAATCAATCATTAATCAGATGTTTGCGCAACACTTTGTCGCGGTGATGGCCCGGTTTTAATGTGATTCCGTCAATTTGGGTTCCGTGCGACTGAAAATTTGAGCACGTGATAGATTACCTGTCTTTTTCTGACGTCTCTAGTTAGAGAGTGACAGGTATAGCCTATCTTGCGCGCTTCCCTACTCGCTCCTTGCTCTGCTAAGCCGGCTGACTTTTGACAACATGTTGCAGCAACAGATGACTTGTCGTTGCGATAAGACGCGACACACCATTGCGTTATGTCGCTGCAGTTACGATTTTCATAAACGGACGAATGTTGAGCCAATTGGTTTAATTTATCTTCTTCCGAATCGGAAACATTAATTTTGAAAGGAACTCGCTCGATGTGTTAACGCACTGCTGTCAGTTATACTGATCTTGGTTGACGATTTGTCGTCGGATGCTCGATGATGTGTCGCACTTTATGCACTTTATGCTGTTGTTGCAGTTATGTCATCTACTGACACTTCGTAGTTAGTTACTTTTAGGATTTAACTGTCTCTTGTAGGTAATCGTTAATGCAAGAACACTATGCTACTTGAAAAAAGAATAAGTGTAATGTCAACCTTACTGTAAGTGACTTAGGTAGTCTTAATTTTATTTTTATTTTTTTATAAAACGACCAATTTTTGATCGAGTGTTTTGACAGTGCGATAGTGTCAGAAGACCAAATAACAGAAGTCAGCGTCATAACCTTCATCTGCCGCCTGGTTTAAAATTAAAGGAGCCCCCAAGGGACCTTCGGTTCAACCATCCGACTACGGAACCCTAATTAATCGACGTTTATCGCGATATCGCGCCACTTTTATTATAACAACCGGCGGATCGCCATAAAGCGGTAGTTCTATCTGTTTTCCATTTAATTTTAACCTAAATATGATTTGTGTCGCATTTATCATGATTTATTAGTCGCTGATTAGTTATTTTCCATGAATATCATTTGTTGTACCTACTCATCATTACAACTACGGACAGCCCCGTTTTACATCGTAGCTCAAGATGTTTTGGGCTAATCCGTAAGCCTTCATCTATGGCTTTGACAGCTGTAAGTCCTAGTCAGTACCGTAACTAGGGCTGTGCCAGCGGTGGCCAGGCACAGGGCGCAAACCCTAGAGAGGAGCAGATATGACCAGACCAGTATCCTCAAGGGCACAGTTATTAAAGCTTGCACCGGGTGCTTAAGGCTAGTTATAGCACTGGTCCTAACTGATTGGCTTTGGACTACAGCTCTTTACTGGTCTGATACAGCTTGTATAATGGACTCTGGTATATAATTTACTCTTTCTTTGTCTACAGAAGAAGCCACATCGCCGGACGGCGGAGTGAAGGAGACGAGGGGGGAGCGGGAGGACGCGTCCCGGTCCGCGTCCCCCGCCTCCCGCGCCTCCCCTGCCCCTGACGCGGACATCGAGCACAGCATACCGGCCACCCTGATCCAGGATCCGAACGCTGAAAGGTACTACTACTATACTGGCACTTCATACATAACCCAAGTCCATTCCGTCGTCACTAACTCAGATGGTACGCAGACTGCGCCGCACTGACCAATCACCGCGTGAAAAATCACAAAGCGACTAATCACTAGAAGACGCGTGAGAAATCACCCATTAGTAACCGCGAGAAAAATCACCAAGCGACCACTCACTAATCGTCACGCGAAAAATCACTAAGTCTCAATAATAACCGCGCTAAAAATAACCAAGCACTAATCACCGCGAGCAAAGTCACCAAGCAAGCAATCACTAATGGTCATGTGAAAAATCACCAATCAATCAATCACTCCCAAAAATCATTCACTAATCGTCAAGGGAAAAATCACAAAACAACCAATCACTATCGCCGCGCTTAAAATCACCAATGATCAAATCACGAAGGAGACGAGGGGGGAGCGGGAGGACGCATCCCGGTCCGCGTCCCCCGCCTCCCGCGCCTCCCCTGCCCCTGACGCGGACATCGAGCACAGCATACCGGCCACCCTGATCCAGGATCCGAACGCTGAAAGGTATTGGCACTTCACACACAACCTAAATCTCCATTCCATGGCCACTCACTTAACTAGCGTCTGGCGTGCTGGCTTCGTGTTCCAGCGCACGTGACCAATCACCGCGTGAAAAATCACCAAGTGACTAATCACAGCTCGCTGTGCAAAAAATACCAAGTGATTAATCAGTAATCGCTGCCCGGAAAATTACCAAGCGGCCAATTCTTAATCGCCGTGCGAGAAATCACCAAGCGACCCATAGCTAATCGCCGCGCAAAAATTACCAAGTGAGTAATCACTATTCGCCGCGTGGAAAATCACCAAGCGATCAATTACTAATTGTCGCACAAAAAACCATCAAGCGAACAATCACTAATCGCCGCTCGGAAAATCACCAAGCGACCAATAACTAATCGTCACACCAAAAATCACCAGGCGATTAATCTCTAATTGCCGCGCTACTAATTCAAAACTATTTGCTTAAAACCTACCAATTTTCTTTGTCTCATGCTAATGTGGTTTTTACTGTCTTAATCGTAGTTCTTTGAATAAAGTAATGATCTAATGATTATCAGGCTCAGTGCAACCGAACCGAGTAAATTTTATCGATACGAATAGATATTTTCTTTAGCTAATTGATAGCAATCTAACTAACGAAATATCGGAAAGTAATTAATCACCTCAAAAATATACCTTCTGCGTGATTTTTACTTGACACACCATTTGAAACCACGTTGTCAATGACATTTTATTTGATGACAGAAATTGCGCTGTGTTTGTAATCAGGGTAATTCTTTTATTACCTTATTTTTCTTTTGTGGACGTTAAATTTTTAATCAGTATTCTGTAAACTAGTTTAACTTAACGTTATTGTAAGGTAAACTAATTACAATTTAACTTAAAAAAGATAAGCTAAGAATAACACGTCCCCATTTCTTTCGTGGATGTCGAAAGAGACAAATAAAAAATAGGTTGAGATATGGTTTAGGCGACAGGCTAGCAAATTGTTACTATTATTCCTCTTGCAGTTTTTTAAACCTTAAATAAATTGTACTAAAAAAATCGATGAAACGCGAAGTAGGTAGTTAAGTTAAGCATAGGTACTAAATTACTTGCATAAAGTCAGATCCGTTTTATCAGTCGGACATGTAGCAATAATGACTGTATGCTGTCGACTTTAGAATAACATGTTTACAGGTGACATAATGGTGACAGGCTAACTACCTGTCACCATTATAAGTTCTAAAAATCTTGCCAAGTTAGATTTCGGAACGGTAAAAGTAGGTATGTTTAGGCTAGCAACCTGTCACTATTATAACGACCTCTTAAAACGTAAAAATATGCCAGAAGTGGATTCATGTCGGTTTTGACAATGTAACTTTTCGCAAGCTCTACCTATCCCATTCGAGATGGCGTGATAAACCTATGTCATCTATATTTAATCCTAAAATTATGCTAAGTGTGGCTACAAAACGTGACATATAATCATGATTAATGTAACGTCGCATCGAACCATTATCTGGTGATAAACTGTCTTTTGAGTAATTGTTTTTTTACCGAAAAACACTTATTGCATAGTAAATTTATCTGCGCAAACGCGTCACTCACCTCCAATATTTTCAGTCATATTATTTTTTAAGTGGGAGGGGAAGACCTAGACGTACGTTCCGTGACCATATCAGGGACGTTTTAGAAACAGGTCAAGTCAAGAGTACCCGAAACCGACGAGCATGTATGAGGAGATTAATTAATGTAGATGAAGCTAAAGAGGTATGTCAGGATCGTTAAGGAAGCATAATGTTGTAATAATTATTTAACAAACAAGCCGTTTCAAAGTGGCATCGGCTACAAATCGGCATCATTATCATTCCCCAATTTATCATTAAGATTGATTGATGATCGACCAATTTGAATGGAAAAGTACATGTCAACAATATCGTCTACATATATCGCTCCTTTGCCGGAACAACGAGATAATATCTATGTCATATTATGTCGAAAATAGTATTTCAAAACCACCCTATTTTAATGAATTATTTGCAAAGACATGGCAATTTTTAACATACAATCAATCGGTTCGTATTCTTTCAAAAAAGAAAAACGTGACACATGCTCCGATTTTTTTTGACATTTCTACTATTGATTCTACATTATTGTATTAAATCGAAGTTTATTATATGTTTTCTAAGTCTAGATATTAACTACCATTTTAAGTATTTGAGTTATCACGTTTTTCTGGCAAAGGAGCGACAATGTAACCTACATCTGTACACGTTGTGTTCTGTGTCATTATATCTAATGCGGTGGTCTTGAAATCACTCAGCAATGTCCATCGTAACGATCCTATTGTTTCCCGTGATCAGTTGTCAACTGCTCCACTCGCATCCACTGGCTCATAAACCAAAGCTTCTCGACCTTCGCCTTCGCCTTTATTGCCAACACTTTCAGTCTTATTTACTTCATACGAAAGATCTTTCTAAAATGGTTGAGCCTTTGAAATGAATGAACCAAAGATAGTGACAGTTATTGTGTGTATCGCCACTAAAAATGATCCGAATTCACAATGTGACACTTCATCAATTCTTGTTCCTTAAAAGAATCTACCTTTCACTGTTGCCATAGGAACCCTGTTTTTTGCCCTTCGTTTTATAATTAAGATTGATCGATTGATGCTTTTAAGTAGATAGATTAATTCGTCAAAAACACACCATTTTATATCGCTCTATGAAGAGTTTGTCATGCGATTCCTGAGACATGATTACCGGCATTGATTACAGTTTTATCACTCGTATTTGATATTTACCGTGTGAGAGGTACTTTGTCGTAGCATTCAACACACGCATTCCTAATGCATGCTTTCACAACGTCGCATTCTTCAACCAACAGGCCTACATTATTTTTCTCCGAAACGTTCATTTATTTTGTTTAATCAAATAGTTTTGAAGTGCCGTATCAAATCGCACGTCAGGTGCCATTGTGTGTTCTCTGTCTTATTGAAACAGATGTTGAATGCTGTCCAACTTAGCTAAGCACTTTCGAGGTACTTTGTCCCTCAATACTTAAGAATCATTTTCGATTCTAGGAGGTCCTCAGTGCATGCGGTTAGTATTTGGTGCGATCAAAAAGAAAAACAAACAATATGACAAAAATACATACTAATGATGTATTTTGTGTTACTTGTCTGTATGTAATTATGCTTTCTTGACATATTTCTTCTTTGTTTGCATTTCGTCGTTAAATTGAGCATCAATTGAATGGAAATTTATTAATTTGTTTGTGACAAGCTCAGGTGCGGCGGCGTTTATTAATTAAGGGATCCATGCAAATTATTAATCATGAGTTGTTCGTGATAACAAATTAAGTTTGATTGGGAAGCCTTCCACCACACACAATCAATAGAGTAAATGGCCAATTTAAGACCACGTTATGTAAAAATGATAAGTTCAATTGTCCATTGCATAGAAACACATTTCAAACCCTGTGCTTTATATTCCAAAAGACTTCAATTTTGCCTCAAACTTCTGCGAAAATCCAAATTTTGGAGTCTGATGGAATCGAACGATATTGTTTACAAAATTACGTAATAAGTTCTTGGGAATGTTTAGGAATAAATAAAGATTAATACTTAACATAAAGATCGATGGTTTCAGTGCACATCTCGAGTTCTGACAATCTTTCTGTCGCCCTAGTAAATTGATCATCATCACAAAAACCTTTTATTTTTGTCACACCAGAATCGTCAACATTTTAATTAAGCAAAACACTAGAAAAAACGTTATCTGTATCCGGTGGAACAGCAGGTACGATTGTCATCGCAAAGTTATTTGCTATTTCACAAAGAAAGTTTCCCTTTAAAATCGTCCTACCCCCTTTGGGTTAAGAGTTAGGTGAATTCAGTTTGAAGTCTTCAAAGTGTACATTTAACTTTGTCTAGGTTGGTACGTCCGCTTTTCCATCAATGTCAATTAGATGCAGTGAAGAGACGTCATCAATCATACGTTCTAGAGCTGTAGTTCTGCCTTGAGGGTCCATTGTTTAAAAAATGATTATTTACTTTAGAATTTTAGCTCAGATGTCAAATTTAAACAGAGCTGGTAAAATAAAATTCACTAATAAAATTGAAACTTAAACTTAACTTAAAAAAGGTACCTTACCTGGGCGTAGACTAATTTGGCTAAAGTATTTACACTTCACCTCCCGTATAAATTATGTCGCAAGAGGTGACTTAACAGGTAAAGATAAGTTTGCAACCTGTCACTATTGCGCCTAACTTTAAACCTAGACTTTGATGACAAATACGTCAAACTATTTATTCAATAGAAATCGTAACATTGCAATCGCCCATTTGTTGGGCAACACAACAATTTCTCTTTGAGGAGTAAGTACTATTTCACTGGACCATGCATCTCAAAGATGTTTCAAACAAGTGTATTCAGACATTGTAAACACTAATATGGGTTAAAATACGAGGCGGGGAAATAGTTTTGTCTATCAAGAAAGAAACCTGGAAAGTTTTGAACTCTTTGTTTAAATGACAGTTCAAACAGTAGGCACCCATGAGTTGGAAAACAATACATGTGTAATGAAGTTAATTTATGTCACACATAAAATGTTTACGAACCACCTGAACAAATTCGAATCTTCAATAAATTTTATGGATCACGTTTTGATATTTTACATCGATGAATACTTATCTAACGAGAAATTTGTGGCAATAATAATTGTTATAGAATCGTATCTTGTTCTGTTTGTGGGTGTCCGGTTTTCTGTTTTGTCATAGAACTATGAACAATACAAGTGCAGTCATGAATATTTTTCCACAATATTTACAATTTTTTTATCTTTGTCGAAAGTACACGTTTTTTTACAGAATTAGTGGTGAGTAGATGAAGGAGGTATAATAGTGACAGATATCCTCTCCATATATCTAGTACCTATTAAACATATTTTCTTAGTTCCCATACATATTTTCGTCCAGAAATATTAGTCTCTTAATCATTTCTTTTTATACATACATACATACATATTCTCACGCCTGTATTCCCAAGAGGGGTAGGCAGAGCACATGAATTCAAAAATCCTGTGCCACGTTTAGCAATTTCAGGGTAACCAGGTGGTTAAACGTGATATTGCAGTGACAGGTTGCTAGCCCATCGCCCACAATACACTAACCCTTTCCTAGAGTCGACTCTTACGACAACCGCGGGAAGAAAGGGGAGGTGCTATTCTAACCCGGCACCACACGGGTTTCTTTTTATGACTGATGAAACAAATATTTTATTTTTGTAAAAGATTAATTCGTCAGATATTTTAGCCATGTCTGATTGTCCTCTTATCACGAACTTTATCTGATCGATTGAAGTCTAATTAATTCATCAAAATTCATCAAATACGAGGGTCATGCCAAAAGAAATTAGATACTCAAAAACTACACAGTTTATTCTTTATTATTGGTATCAATTTTTTCGAAATACTCACCGTGAGCACGTATACACTTTTTCATCCGGCTAAACCACTTGGAAAATGCCAATATCCATTCTTCTTTGGGTACCTCAGAAATTTCATAATTATAGGCAGCTAGGGCATCTTCTTTGCTTTCAAATCGCCTTCCACTTAATTTTTATTTTATTTTCGGAAGCAGATAAAAATCACAGGGTCCTAGGTCGGGAGAATGTGGGGGGTGGGGGGTATATTAACGTTATTCGAACTAAAATAGTCGAGTGTTCTGGCAGAAGTGTGCGGAGCGGCATTGTCGTGGTGCCAGAGCAGATGCTGGGTTCCTGACTTTAGCAGCTTGTCACACCAAGCTGATAAAACTTTTGGGGCACAAACTGTCACACACTATTCTGAGTTGACAGTCCTTTGATCCTCTAGCACGACAGTCGCAATATGCCCCGTCTTACAGAAAATCGAGGCAACCATTTGTTTCTGTGTGCTTCGTGCTCGGCGACATTTTGTTGGAGTCGGCTCATCTTCAAAGCACCATACTGTTGACTCCCGCCTTGTTTCCGGATCGTAGTTATACAACCATATTTTGTCACCTGTCAGTATATCATAAACAGTTTTTTTCTCGCCAGCATCGAATTTATTTATCATAAATTTACACCAATCCACACACCGTTCTTTCTGCAAATCGTTGAGTTTATGCGGCACCCATCCCGAACAACGCTTATGGAGGGACAGGTGTCCATGAATTATGCTTTGCAGGCCTGCTGATCCAATGCCTAGATCTCGCTCAAGCTTTACATATGTAATTCGTCGGTTCTCGCGAATAATTTTTTCCACGACTTGCACATTTCCTTGAGTAACTGCTGTTGGCGGTCGCCCTGACTTCGCCTCATCTTCAAAGCTCCCTCACCCTCCTTTAGATTCGGCAAACCAATTAAAAATAGTTGCACAAGAACAAGCAGACTCACCAAAAGTCGTGGTTAAAATTTCAAAACATTCTTGTGGCTATAAAACTTTTTTTAAGTCATAATAAATCGTAACTCTAAAATCTCGTCGACTAAGTTCCATCGTGACCGCAAATTCCCGCCAGATTCGAAGAGATAAAAATTATTTAAAAAAAAATTACGCATATTTCCGGAGAGTTCCATTTTTAAATTGATAGCTAAATAACCAGCCTTTACGATGGTGTATAACTGGCCAGTATCAATCAAATGAGCATGGAGTATCTAATTTCTTTTGGCATGCCCCTCGTAACAATCACTTTCATGATTTAATTATCTCTGGAAGGCTACAGGCTTGCAGTATTTTTAATATCCTTATTTTTTTGTGTTCCATGACTCTAACGAAAATTGGTGATCTCATAATCCTATAAGAGTATTTTTTCGTTCTACTCTTTTGTCCATTTGTATCAAAGAATCGTGAATTTGGCTTAACAGAATTGAAGAAGGTTCAAGTATAAGTGTTTATTTGATGTTGCAATTTTATAATGTTCTTCTATTAAATAATTCTTCAGATTAGGATCTATAATTTTTTTTCTCGTAAACACAGACATCAAAAGCTTCTGCAGCAAAAAACTGTCTTACCAACATTCCTACCAACCAACACATTAACAATATGCCCCAACATTTGTCTCATTAACATCGCTGATTTTATCATCCAGCCGTCATGCAGGCAAAACAATGTGAAATAGATTAGCATTCGCTTTTATTGCTTTGAAGACATCTGTGCCGTTTTAAAATTCACTATGTTACTGCAAAATTATTCATGCCGTGTCAGGTGTCCCCTATGGAGCCCGCACGATGCAGACTAACCTCACGGACCGATTACACCATGCATCGGTGGATGAATGCATGATTTCGTTTTTGAGACGATACATGGCTTCGTGAACTGTAAAATTAGAACCATTGGACAGGTGCAATTGGATTGTGATGAGAAAATTTCACGATTGTTTAGCCACGTTCATTGCCGTAGACGCAGATTGGTGTCAAAATTGTATGGAGTATCAGGTGTTCTGCATTCTTGGCAATGGAATCGTGAAGATGTTCGATGCTACGTCCGCTTGGAATTTGCTTCTCGTGGTCCTATGGGATGTGATACAATCTGAATTATAAAATTGCCGGAGTTGATCCCTGTTTAAAATGAGCAATCGTATTTTAGAGAGCTCAACTTAAACTGGACATTTATATTTGAAAAGGTCACATTATACTTCTTTGATGAAGCGTTACAATGTAACAGACAGACAAACTGACCTTCGCATTTATAATATTAGCAAAGATAATAGGATAATTTTATATTTCAAAATGAATATGTTTTTCAGTATACAGAAGCAAAATTGCATCCATATATTATTCATTGTAGATATTTTTAATACTCGTTAACACTAAATTATGACAAATAATGTAAAGGTGTGTTCACCGTTTTATTGCACGGTAATAAGTATTAATTACAAAGGAAGGCAGCTTTACAAATCAGCCTCAACAGTTTCTTTTACGTCAATAGACTTCGTTTAATGCCTTGACTCATCATTCCCGGAACGTTAACGCCCGTCTAAATCGTCAAAAGTCGTCTACATTGACGATTTATTTGCATGTAATCCCCTCAACTTTTGGGCCAGTCATGAAAACTATCATTGCCAAAACAGCTCCTTGGCGCTCCGTCTCTTTTTCCCTGCGAGTGTAAAGGGGACGACGATACCTGTCACATAAAGACGAGTGATTGATTGACCCGCACCCGACTAACGATTATAGGAAGCTATAAACAGCTGGCGATTTCGTTTCAAATGTTCGTGAGTCGATTTTAATTCGTATTCGTGATGGTAGTTCCTGCGTTGATGATTTAACGTTGCAGCTTTCGTAGTTTTGTTTTGATTTGACAATGTCACGTCCTTTTGTTTCTCCGGAATCCGTGGCTGTTTACGTCGACGACCTAACATCAGTAACCAGAATCTTGGTAACAGCCCAACATTACAGCCATCACATTTTCTTCCGCTCTAAATAAAATCCGACATTATTTTCCTTTGTCAGAGCAGGAAATCTGTTCATGATACACGTAAATCCGTCGTCCCCTGTCTGTCCCGGTGTGTTAAAAGGACTCGTCTCGTTTTGTTAACGCGCCATTTCCTTGTCAACGCCGTCAACCCGACCGGTAATCCACTAAGCCCCTGAGACTTTATCAAAACGGACACCGTATTCGGCAAAGTGATGTGTGGTACGGGGTTATTAGTATCCGGCTGATTAGTCGCCAACTAGTACAATCTAGTGAGTCAGAGTGGCTTCGCTGTCCGAGCTGTCATCGGTCCGATCGCCCGTCACTGCATGGCCACCTCGCGCATCGCACGCACGCTTGCATTACGCAGCGCCACCCCTCGTTGGAACAGCTAGCTGTCCTGCTCTTGCTCTCGGGTTTTCCGGTTCGTGTGGGCGTGGGTCTCGCTCTGGCGAGGGGCGTGCGGGGCGGGGAGTTGCAGGCGGGTCGTAAATCACGCGGCGCCTCATTCCACGCGGGACAGCCGCCGCCGCCGCAGGCTCCGCACTTCCCTTCCGACCGCCGGCCACGCGCCGCGTCTTTCGCGACGTGTTTACTTTTATTTTTGGGAAGTCAACCAGTTGTCTTGTTGAGTGTCATATGTTTGCTAAGTGAATTGATGGATCAAAGAGTTTCTTGCTCCGTGTTGAGGGAAGATTGAAAGATTACGTCCAAGATGATCGTCGAACCGGACCACGTGAGGTATGGATTAGTGCTCTTGTTTATTGCATTTCTGTTGGGAATATTCCCTTATACAATGTTTCTTGCGGTTTTCATTAGTTTTCCTACTGCGTTGTTCCCAATTTACGTGTTGTTTCCGTTTTTGGAGACTTTTGTTCTCTGTCAAGGACTTAGAACTTTCAGGGAGCTTTTAGTGTTACACTTGTTTCTCTTATTTGAAAATTATATTCGGTACCGGTCTCTAAAAAGTGCATTATTTACAATTAAGCCAATATTAAAAAAAAATTAACATATTTGCGATATTTCGACTTGTACTTTGTGAAGTTTAAGTCGCTTGAACTAACCAGCGATTTGAAAATCTGACAGACAATATTTAATCGGAAATTCTTACGAGATTAATAAAAGCTATTCAGTAATTCCGACAACTTTCAGTCATTTTAGTTGTAGACAAATAAAAAAGTTCGCCGACTTCTGTTTTGTTATCGAATCTTGTTTGTTCGAGGCGCTTTGATGTTGAAATATTTTAGCTTTATTTACAATCTTCTTCCTTTTTAGCTTTTTATTGGCAGATATCTGAATAATAAAATTTATATTCTCATAAATATCGATAAGGGTCTCGCCTGATTTTTTATCTGATGCTACGTTGTTTTTATACCAGGTGTGTCAAATTGATACCGGGTTGCCATAAATTATTGACAGTTTTGATCGATTAAACCGTATCGTTATTTCATCACTGTTCGATAATGTTCTAATTTGTTTTATTATTATGTTTCACATCATTTGAGGGCAACGATCTCAATTAGAGTTAGGTATTAATAGCAAGTTCTATCTGTTTTGTGTGTTTCGTATAGTAATTGTTAAGTTAAATAAATTCTCACGTGGTGAATTAATTTCTGCGTATTCCATCAATAACAATTTTAATAACATTGATAATAACTTGATATTCAAAACGTGACGACTTCGCAGACACTAAAAAACACCATAAAAACGGAATGCGACTGTTGTTTACAATTCGAATTCAAACGGGACCAGTTCTGTGTCACCTCTGTCCGTGAATAGATGTCCGCGTCAATCATTTAACGTTGTCATTTGTTTGTCCGCAGGGAGAGCCCGAGATGCCTGTCGCGGGAGTCGTCGGGCGCGCCGCGGTGTCCCTCCAATGACTCGGTGTACTCCGGGCGGAGCGGGCCCGGCCTCCCCCTCCCGGCTGCCCTGACGGCTGCCCTCCCCGCGGCCCTCTTGCCCCCCCACTCAGCAGCTGTGGCGGCGTACCTCGGAGCGGCAGCCGCTGCCGCAGCCCAACAGCGCCTCCTCATGTCCGCCTGCCAAGACGACATGACCGACTCCGAACGAGCCGACGCTGTCCTAGACTTTAGCACGAAACGCAGCGACTCCCCACACGATGACGATGACGGCGACGACGCAGTCAACCTCAGTAAGATGCCTGAAAACGGGCCGTTAGATTTATCAGTCGGCACGCGTAAACGAGGACCGGAGGATTCACCTTCTCCAGTGCCGACGAGGAAGAGTTCGAGATCTTCAGAGTTGAAGCCTAGTCCTTCGCCATGGAGCACGCCTGTAGCACCGCACTTGCCATATTTTGCGGCAGCTGTGGCAGCTGCCAGTCTGTCTCCAAAAGGTGGTATCCCAGCTGAATGGAATGGCAGACTAAAACATAGCGGTCCAACGCCCAGTGACGCGACGAAAGCGCTAGAAAAGATGAGCGAGCTTAGCCGACTTGGCGGCGAGGAGCTATTCCGGTCTGTACAAAGCGCGGCCTTAGGTGCAGGTTTGGCTTCCAACTCAGCTGCCAGACACTCCGCCTGGCAATCCCACTGGCTTAACAAAGGCGCTGACCAAACAAGAGACGTTCTCAAATGCGTATGGTGCAAGAAGAGCTTCAATTCCCTTGCGGATTTAACCGTTCACATGAAAGAAGCGAAACATTGCGGCGTTAACGTCCCAGTACCACCCACTAGTGGCTCCCATATGCCACCGTCTCTGCATCCACCCACTAGTTCACCGTCGACTCCATCACATAATTCGTCTTCTTCAAGTGGATCGTCGAAGCCAAGCCAGAGCGATTTGAACTTACTCATTAAAGAAAACATGCCGATACCGAGAAAGCTAGTCCGTGGTCAAGACGTCTGGTTAGGCAAAGGCGCGGAACAGACTAGACAAATTTTGAAATGCATGTGGTGCGCTGAGAGCTTCCGCTCCCTAGCGGAGATGACCAGCCATATGCAGCGGACTCAGCATTATACGAACATAATATCACAGGAGCAGATCATCTCTTGGAAATCCTCCGATGAAGCTAAAAGCTCCAACTCAAGCAACACGGGGTCTAACAACCCTGCGCCGCCCACAACAGGCACCAGCAGCCACGTCAGCGCGGTTTTAACTTGTAAGGTTTGCGACCAAGCATTTAGTTCCTTGAAAGAGTTAAGTAATCATATGGTTAAAAATTCACATTACAAAGAGCACATCATGCGATCTATTACGGAGAGCGGGGGTAGGCGGCGTCAGACGCGCGAGAAAAGGAAGAAATCTCTTCCGGTTAGGAAACTTCTTGAGCTAGAGCGCGCGCAACACGAGTTCAAAAACGGAGAAGGCAACGGGGTACCTATGGGGAAACCGATTAGGGATTTTAGTGCGGGTAGCCGAATCTCGTGCGAGAAATGCGGCGATAAAATTGAGACTGCTGTGTTCGTTGAGCATATACGACAATGCATAGGCGCGCCGATGTCAAATAGCCAAAGGAATTTTCTAAAGAGCGCGCTCCTCACTAACAGTATCATCCCCCCCGATGTGCCCGGGCACGTCACCCCCACCAGCCGCGACGGTCGCAAGAGCATTAACGATGAACTCCCCTCCCCCGGGTCCGCACACCACCGCTCCCCTTCCTCCGTGAACGACTCCTCCCCGAGTTCCAAAGACCCAAACGCGAGTAACGAGAAGAGCTCGTCGCCGTCGGTCCTCAATGCCATAGAACAATTGATAGAGAAGAGTTTCGATACGCGATCGCGGCACTCTGTTCCGGGCATTCCCGGCGGAGCTTCGCACGCTCCGATCGGTTCTAGCATTCTTAAGAGGTTAGGTATAGATGAGAGCGTAGACTATACAAAACCGTTGGTAGACGCACAGACTATGAGCATGCTGCGGAGTTATCACCACCAGCAGGGCTACGGTCGCCGCGAGCGCAGCGGCAGCGAGTCTAGCTCTATGTCTGAACGAGGCGGCAGCAGAGTCGAATCTCTCACTCCCGATAGGAAACTAGACGCGTACCACATGACCCCGCGTACAACTCCGGACACCCGCGGCTCCCAAACACCCGCTTCAGAAGACCGCCCCGCTGAAGTGAGAATAAAAAAGGAGGTAACCGAAGACGATGATCGCGAAAACGGCGTAGACTTAAGCAGCCAGCCGGTTCGAGTTAAAACCGAAATGGATGAAGACGAGGAGCCTCCGCGGCCGAGTAGTTCTCATGAGGATGGGAAAGCTGTACCGAAGCGTGAAAGTGAGGGGTCAAGCCCCGCGGCTAGCCCCCACAGCCCGGCTAGCGATCGTTCAGGGCACACTCCGGGCGCGGATAGGAAGCCGGCTTCTAGTCTAGGCGCTCTGTCTTCCATGTTCGATAATCTAGCCAGCGGAGGGTCTTCGAACGAGCCGAGCTCCTCGCGCCGCAGCGGGAGCCACCCTTTAGCGGCTCTGCAGAAGCTCTGTGATAAGACGGAGACCAACACGTCCCGCGCGCCGGCGCCGGCGCCGTCGCCCGCCGGGCCCCCGAGCATCCTCACTTTCAGCTGGGCGTGCAACGACGCGGTCGTAACCGACTCGATCATGAAATGCGCTCTCTGCGATACGCCGTTCGTTTCCAAGGGGGCGTACCGGCATCACTTGTCGAAGATGCATTTCGTGAAGGACAGCGCTATGCCGGAACCGGTTCCGATGAAGGCGACGCCGCCGTCGGCCTCGCCGGGCGCGGGCACGCACAAGAGCGGGGGCTCCACGGCCGCCTCCCCGCAGGACCCGCGCAGCCCCTCGCAGGCCTTCGACGAGAGCCCGCACTCCAAGTTCCTCAAGTACACGGAACTGGCGAAGCAGCTCTCCAGCAAATACGTATAGACTGCCCGGCCGCGCCGCAGTTGTGATCATACCATATCCCGCTAAACCCTGCTAAGTTAGGTTCGCCGCGGCGACGCTAAGTATTTCGAAACTCTTTGCCAATTTAATTATTTAGGTAATTGTTAGTCACCGCATAGTTCGGTTAGCATAATTAACGATTAGCGACTTAAGTATACGCCAAACGTCTTACGTTCATTTAGTGTAAGGAGATATTTTCAAATAATGCCTTTAGGTGAAGTCGATCGGTGGTCGGGCCGGAGCGGCCGCTTCTCTTCCACACTACGTTGTAATTCCATTTCGGTAATTGTAAATATAAGTCACGTTAAGTCATAAAAGTTCGATTCGATCTCTTGTAAATGTATTTTTGCTATAATCGGAGGATGCGACCGGGGCGCCCGCGTCGCGGCGCGGGCGCGCGATGTCCAGTATTTTTTGAAATTCGTTGCAATATCATTTGTGTTACTTAATTTTTTACTTGTATCAGAGTTAGGGTTAACTTGGAGTTTAGTTTATTCTATGTATATTTTGAAGTTTTAGTTATTCTGTAGTTTCGCGCTGTAATCTCGGAGATCCAATCTCTTTCGTTCGTGTTGTACATACAGGCGACATAGCACGCAATACGATACAATCTCCTTAGTGTAAATTTCGGTCTAGGTACGCTCTCCCCTCGAGAAAGCTATTTATTATTTAGTGTTAAGTACGTTAGATATCCCATGTCTGTGAACACTTGTATACCATTATACCAGCGCATAAATCGGTTGTCCAAACCAAATTAAGATATTTAAAAGGAGTAAAAAGTGATAATACGAGTTATACAGTTTTTTCTTTGTAAAGGAATGACTACAATCGTATACGTTAGACCTTCAGTAAAGATATACTATCTTCCATTGTAACTGCAGATATACGAGATGTATATACGGTACTAGCGAGTGAAAACTCAGTTATATTTAAATAAAAATATTGTAAACTGTCTTAATTGTAAGTTTCAGACGATATCAAAATTAAAGCAATGTGTTAATACTCTTCGCATAATTGTAGACCAATGTTTATCAGTAACCCAGTATACGACGTATTACTTGTGCGATACTTTTTAGATCCACTTTTGATCTTGTTTCGAATTTAGTTGACTTAAATTTCTAAAATTATGCGACGAGTAAGTTTTTCTTGAAATCGAAATTTTGAAATCTATAAATTTATCATTTTAACGATAATAATAAACATACGAGAAACGTTGTGTATACGCTAGCTCTGATGGGAAAATTTTTGCTCATTCTTAAAAAAATGGTGTTGAAATATTGATTTTACCAAATTTAATAATCTTATTTAATATTTTTATGTTGTATTTCAAAATGCAATTAAAAGCTCAAAGAAATATATATGTTACATACTTAAAAAGGTTATTTTATTTCACTCTCCCTGTAATAGATTTGCGGCATATTTCACGGGAGATACTTTTAAGCGGAAAAAGTTTTTACGAACTGAATACCTACTTAAAATTTAATTGTTAAAACTATGTCCCAAAAACCTTAAGTACACTGTACTTATAAACATTCCTAAGATCTACCTATGAAGTACCTATGTCCTTGTTTATACACCAATGTTGCTTGTTTACCTGTCACTGCAATATCACGTTTAATTGTCTGGTTACCCTGAAATTGCTAATCGTGGCACTGGATTTTTGAATTCATGTGCTCTGCCTACCCCTCTTGGGAAAACAGGCGTGAGAATATGTATGTATGTATGTTGCTTGTTTGCACTGTCAACTAAAGAAAATTAAACGAGGGAAAAGAGGTTGCAGTTGGAATAGACAATATGGACAAGTTTTCTTTTGCTCTTCCATAATGTAGCAAATTTATTGATCAATGCACTATAGTAAAATTCATTCCCGTTTTACATTAAACAACACCAGCTGCCAGTGATAAATAAAATTAAGCCTGTAGTTTTTTTTTAACCGACTTCAAAAAGGAGGAGGTTCTCAATTCGACCTAATTTTTTTTTTTTTACAAATGTTGTGGAACAGATTTTTAATGAATGATACATACATCCAGCCTGTATTCCCTAAAGGCATGGACAGAGCGCACGAGGCGCGACATAGACAAAACCATAACTAATTCAAGTTTCGAAGTCACTTTTAACATATTTCTAGGTTTTAAGTTAATAGGTACTATCGAACCAACTGATTCCTGATCCACCGCAGAACGTTGTCACAATAAACGTAATAATCATTTCCTTTGTCAAGCAATGCAATGGCACTATGACGTTCACTGTGAATAGGTTCTATGGTGGGACAGGAATCAATTGGTTCGATAGTACAATAGTGGCAGGATGCTAGTCTGTCTGATGTACCCTTAAACATACCTATACATATTTATCCTTAGTCGCCTCGTACGACATCCACGTTAGAAATGGAGAGGTGTTACTCCAACAACACCGTACGGTTTAATTCATGAATTAACCAGTAAGTATTTTTTTACACACGACTCGAATGCCGAATAACTACATCTACTAAAATAACCTCCGTGTGGTGCCGGGTTAGAATAGCACCTCCCCCTTTCTTCCCGTGGGTGTCGTAAGAGTCGACTCTGGGAAAGGGTTAGTGTATTGTGGGCGGTGGGCTAGCAACCTGTCACTGCGATATCACGTTTAACCATCTGGTTTCCTTGAAATTGCTAAACCTGGCACTGGATTTTTGAATTCATGTGCTCTGCCTAACCCTCTTAGGAAAACAGGCGTGAGAATATGTATGTATGTATGTATGTACTATTATACAGAAAGAAAGAAAGACATTTATTTTGACACAGATAAAACATCTTTCTTGAACTTATCTAAACATACTTACTTCCAGCCTTTAATAAAATGGTTAATTAATGATAATATGTACTAAGGCAATAAAATTAAAAATGAAAGCATAATAGGTACATACATTGGCAATTCAAACAAACTTACTTAACTAAATACATATATGTACGTACATCCTGCCTATATTCCCAAATAATGGGGTAGACAGAGTTTACGAAAAATACACAAATTCACATTTCATAGTCACGTCTAGCATATTTTTTAGGTTTTGAGTTGGCAGGTACAATAGTGACAAGTTTCTAGCTTGTCGTCTATAATATACCTGAACCAACCCTTAGTCGCCTCTTACGACATCCACGGAAGAAATGGAGAGGTATATTCTAAATCCGACACCACACGGACCCAAAAAAAAACTTAATTAAAAAAAACAATAACAAAACCCCCTTATTTTTCTAATCCCCCAACCCACTACACCCTAATTCCAACAATAAAACCTCTGTCACACGACCTTAAATCTCGTTCGGAATCACTCAACGCGACGTCTCAACTCCACAGCCTCGCCTTAATCACGATAATGACATCATTCATCGCCGCTTACTCACTTTCCTCACCAATTTGACACAACACATCACCAACTTTCACCTTACTTTGTGTACATTGCGCCGTTTGTGCCGTCAGCTTGAATGATAGCCCTGTTAGAGGAGCAAGGGACGCGTGGCAAAGCGATGAGTTAGGGTTGCGGGAGTGACGCGAGCCGTCAGTCAAACCCTCGAATGCGGCGCTTCTAGCTACAGGTAGAAGGAAACATACGGGTCGTTATTGTGCAAATAAACGATCAGCTGGCGAGAACGGTAAGGTGAGAGTTGCATTGTGGTTGAGATAGAATGTTAATATCTAACGAAAGACATTAGAAATATTACAGGCAAGTTTATTCCGCGCGAAATGTGGATTTGAGCGTTTCCTTGCTAAGCCCTTACTAGAGAAATAAGCCAGTTAAATAGGTCAGATTAGTTAAACCCAATTATTTTAGAATAGATCAGAAGTTTTTAAGTATTTTGCTAGCCAAATATTGAAACAAACAAAGATGAGGCTTATATTCCCAGATGTGGTAGGTAAAGGAAACAACGATATAACGATAAAACTGTGACGATTCCAGGTTCCATATTTTGTAGTATATTTTTAGGTTCCAAATTAGATAGATGAAAGAAGTATAAAAGTGACAGATTGCTAACACGTAAGCTGCAACCTGTGTTGCAAATCGTTAACATGAGAACAAACAATTACGATGGAGTCAAAAGAAAAGTTGCTGCTACGATTCAAATAACATCACTCCATTTCTTCCGTGAATGTCGTAAGAGGCGACAAAAGAAATAACTATGGTTTAGGCTACAAGCTAGCAACCTATCACTTAAGTAGTTCAACTTAAGACCTAAAAAATATGCTAAAAATTACTACAAAATGAATGTATGAAAACTTCAAAGGCATACAATGCCAAAAGTGGCTACAGAATATGTAGCGTTTCGCCTGCCTTCTCCATTTGGGATTACAGGCGTGATCTAAATATGTAAACGTGGCGTAAGTAAACCTCAAAGCAAGACCAAAGGCCATAACGTTTCCGTCTGCATTCTTGCCCCGTATATTCCCCACTGAACAAGACAAACGCGCCCCGCGCCGACGCTGTCTGTCACTGCCCCAATGATGCCCCCAATTACCGCAGCATTACGGGGAAGGGGTAAACAAAGTCAAACTTTGGAACAAGCCGTACAGTGACAAAGCGGTTATCGGCTTTTGTTAAGTGTGGTGTCGGGTTGAAAATAACGCATCTCAATTTCTTCCGTGGATGTAGTAAGAGGAGACTGTGGAAATAGTTTGAGTTCACACAGGCCATCGGCCTCAGCCACAAAATGCCGCCACCAGCATATTTTTGTTACTATTCATACATTTAATAGGGACTTGCCACACGCGGTTGACGCCGGTGGCCGCCACACGCTACAATCGCCGCAGCTAGCTTCTTTTACACTGGCCACTGGTTATAGCGGAACCTTTTGTTAGTAAGTATGGTGTCGGGAAACAATAACGTATCTCCGTTTCTTCCGTGGGTGTCGTAAGAGGCTACTAAGGATTTAGGTAATGACATGGTAGGCAGATCACTCGAATCGTTACATGGACAAATCTTGACCATTTCAAAGGAGACTGGGCGGCTTTCATACAATCTTGGGCCCAAAATGTAAAGAAATGAAACTTGTGTCAGTTAATAGGCAATGCATCCATAAATCATGAACAAAAATTGTGGCTTTTTTGGCAATCTAGGAACAGAGATAAAACGTGTTTAGTAAAAGTGAGGTTATGTGAAATGACTACCTTTACTTGGGCATGGTCATTTGCCGATAGATGGCGTTAAATCGAGATATCATTAAAGTTGATTAGTTCTGATCTATTTAGCAGGAATAGACGACTGGAATACAAACTCTATTTCACGGCAACTCGTAGTCTACTAAAGCCACTCACGGCCGGTCCATCTGGTTTTATGGGCTCAGCTCCTTTTCATTCGGGTGTCTGTAAACACCTAATGAACCTAACCTATTCTACCTTTCCACTAGGTACTAACGATGAATTGCACGATATTATGTAATATTAAGTACATTAATTACTCACTCTTCACTTAATTGTTATAAAATAGGTAGGTACAATTTAGAACGAATTACATACATGTAAAAGTGATCCAGTTCAATTTATTCCAATTGCATGCAACGCGTGTACAAACGAAATTGAAAATATAAATTGTCAAAAGTAATGATTTTTTTTGCATTACCTTCACAACGTAGCGCGTTATTTTTTTATTGTCTTACCAGTCAGTGATTTTTTTCAAAAGGTTCAGGACGCAAGACAGTTTGTTTAGGTTGTAATTTTTTTTTTTGATGCTAGGCATTTCATCTTATAATGTATATGTCACCGGAAAATAACACATTCCGTAAGTTTATAAATTTCCTAGGAAGTTTATAAACTTGCGTAAGATTCCAAACGGGAGACAAAAAATGTTATTACGCCCACATTTTTGCAAAATTTAATATAATCTAACCTAACCTAACCTAATCTAACATAAATAAAGCTAATCTGAACTAAATTAACATAATCTAACCTAACCTAACCTTACGTAAATTGATTATTTTACGGAAATGCGGCCGTAAAATAATACAATTTGTCTGTCGTTTGGAATCTTACGGAAGTTTATAAATTTCCTGAAAATTTTTAGGAAATTTATAAACTTACGGAATGTGTTATTTTCCGGTCACATATATGAGTGAGAATCGCGAAAGCTTTAAAACATTACATTTCATCTTATATAATCATAACGTGTTGTAAACTGAGAAGTTGTGAACTTTTGAAACAGTAGTTCGAAAGTTTTTTTTTCTTTACAATTTCGAGCGACCTAGTACTAGTAATGACTGTTACGTTCAGGGGCGCCACTGTCTATGCAGATTGTTAGTTCCATTTCACGCCACATCATATTTTGTTTGCGCCCATACAACCAACCGAGTAAAAACGTTTATTGTAAATGTATATAATGTACACTCTGTGCCCCCACTTTGCTATCCAGGCAATTTCGGTGTTTTGAACGCGCATCACTACTACTATTTAGTATTATCATAACTACCTCATTTTTATTTCGCTAAAAATAGTAAGACAAACGTAACTTTCATTCATGAAATACCAGAGAATACTTGAGCATCTTTCCTGTTTTTTCTCGATGTCGATCGTTAAGAGCGTGCACACAAAATTCGGTGATTTTGATGTTTTTCCAATGCTTTAGAAAGCTATAAATCCTTAAGTTTTTAAAGAAAAACTGCTGTAACATATAAATAAACTCTTTTTCTAGGGATTAACGGAAAAAAATATTTTATTAGCAACACAGATTTCTTTTACTTAGCCAATTTGTTGAAGGGTTTTCACAAAAATACGCGTCAGAGCTGTCTTTCACTTGAAAATTTTCCATTAAAATTTACCATAAACGATATAAACTTGTTATTATCTGATAGACAATATAGTCTACTGGGGATTAACGGATTAACATGAATCAAATTATTGGTTTTTAGTATTCAAATATCATTTTACATAATTTGAAAGTTGAACCATTACTTTATTTTTTTTCTCATTGATTTTAATGTAATTACAAATGAAACAATTTTATTGTAAATTTACAGAATATGTTTAGTCTAACCATATTTTTTTCATGGCTAAATATGAGTTAATTTACATTTCACGATTTTTTAAACATTGGTCCAAAACCACTAAGGTCAGGTGGGGGAAGAGAAACGCAGGGATAAGAGGGCTCTACAGACCATAATCACTCATAACTCGACGAGTTATGGTCTGTGGTGCCTCTTACCCCTGCCCTGCTCCTGAATTTCTCTTCCCCCACCTGATCTTATATTACGTTCGTAAAAAATGTGTGCGCCCTCTTAATGTAATTTGTTACTTCATACTAAGATGAATGAGTTGATACGAAAAATTAACATAAAACATTATCGTTTAACTTAATTGTTAAACCACAATATTATTACCACAAGGAAATAAAACCGCTTAAAATTTCCTAATACACTCATAAATTTTCAAAATTTTATTTACACTTTCCTATTAAATTACACCTCAATACAATATTAACCGCGTCGTTGTTATTTAGATCACTTCAAATATTTTACCTACTAAATTTATTGGCATTACCTTCCAGATGGCAGCATTACCACCTTAGTAAATTTGCAATTCATTATTTTATTAGTAATCGTGCATGTTAACATTGCTAAACGATTCATATGTCTTGTTTGAAAATACTTCCCAGTTCTTAAAAATTTGAAATTTAAAAAACTCTCGTATTCATGCTGGGATTCGAACCTTCATGTCCTGCGTCGAAGTCAAACCACCGGACCACTCGGCCAAACGATGTTTACATTAGCTAATGAAATTTACTATTGGTTGATGCAAATTGACGTCACGAAGCCGATGGCCGGTTTCACACTGACCGAGCCGATCCAAATCCAACTACCCGCTATTACATTTATTTATTAGTTAATGTTCTACCGTCTACTTTTTTATGTTTTTCATTATCGCTTTCGAAACAATCACTGCATCGTTACGCAAAACGATTTATTTTTCAATAAATTTACCTAACAGCTGTTTAACTTATGAAGGCAAAAATAATCGTGTTACATGAGAATTGTTACTCGAGAAACGCGTCTATTGGTGAAATAGCTTGTCAACTGAATTTGATGGTAAGTTAAAATATCAAACAAGACCAGTTAAGTTTGTAATAATCGTATTTGTCCTTGTGATAATTCTGACTCAATATTATATTCTTTTACAGAAAATATACATCAGACATTGAGTGAAACAGTATCGGGACACTGGTGACGTAAAATGGAAGCAAGAAGCAACCAAGGTGGTTTAACTTAGCGACCGGAAAAGAAAATCGTTCGTTCGTTTGTTTGCTGAACAATATTTGAATTTTAGTTGGTGTATTAACATTATTATACACAATGACGAAAAGTCGTTTGTCTGACAAAGATGACCGCAAACTATTATGGTGTGAACTAGGAGTGCAGTGTAAATAGAGTGTGTTTGTGTGTTTCCAACTAGACTAGACCCAGTGGAAGAATAACCTTAAGCTGGGTCTACGCTAGGCGAGCCGAGCACGAGCCGAACACAATTTCGTTTCATGTGGACCGAATTACAAGCCTCGAATGAGCCGTCTTTATAGGGAGTTTTGCGCTCGGCTCGTATTCGGTTCGTGCTCGGCTCGCCTAGCGTAGACTCAGCTTTAGCTTATTGAGATGAATGTCGGCGATGGGGCTAAGAGAAATTATAATTAAACAATATAAGGCTAATTTTTGAATTCATGTGCTCTGCCTACCCCTCTTGGGAATACAAGCGTGAGAATATGTGTATGTGTATAATAAGGCTAACTGCGCACCACGATTTTTTATTGTGCGATAATTTTGTCGCAGAAATGCAACCTAAGGGTTTACGTGTCAGCGCGCGCACATATTATGATGAAAAAATCACTATGGACAATGCTATTTTAAAATCGTGTCGCAAAAAATTTGTCGTAGTGCGCAGTTAGCCTAATAGTATTGAAACTGAAGAGCTAAGGTTATTGTCTGCTTGCGAAAGGTTTTTTTTTGTAAATATTTAAGTAAGATAGCTAAGTGATGGTATTGTTTTTAGATGAAACTATGAATGTTTCTGTCTAAATATTTACATGTTGATTCACTGTGTGGCTATCTGCTTTTATATTAATAAGTTAATCATAACTAGCAATTTTGTGAAATACTGACTTGCCTTACATATGCGGTGCGGTTTGTTTACATTTTTTTGTTAGAATATGTGTTAAACAAAAATGGTATTTTTTTGTGAAGAAAATAAATTTTTCAATAATTTTGTTCTTTTTTCATTAACCCTAATTCTATATTGAAATATGAAAAAAACATTTATAGCAATAAAATAACCAATCAAAACTAAAAAAACAATAAGAAAACAAAAACAAAAAGTGGCTAAATCATTCGGGCGCGAACCTTAGACCTCGGAGTAGTTGTATAGTATCCTTGACCATTGGACCAGCCGGCAAATTACAAAACTATACGAAAATGAGCATGTTATTGTTGGACACGGTAGTCTGTTTAACTAGTCATTCATTCTTATAAACCAAACAAACATTTACCCACATTTATTTCAATAATATTTCGCACGGCTAGATCAAAACAGACCTAACTCTAAATCTGACTATTCAAAAATGAGTCTTAATGTATTAATCTATGGTTTAAATTTGAATTAAGAAACATTCCGAGTTAGCTCGGTTTTGATCTTGCGTTGCGATTTATTCTCATTCAACAGCCCAAATCTGCCTGGATAGCAAAGTGGGGGCACAGAGTGTACATGATTTTCCCCCAATTGCACTGCAATTACTTAAAAAGATTTGCTCTAAAGAAATCCTATGTAAGAAATACATTTAAACTTTTTTTGAAGTTTTATTTTTAGGTGTTTTTTATATCAATTATAACTTGGTAAAGCAATGAGAGAAATAGGGTTCGAATCAGAAGAGGGTCAGAGTCAATAAAAATAACCATGTTTGTTGATTTTTACTTCTGGAGGCGTGACCACTCTAAGTGGCATTGCTATAAAAACCTTATAACAGTTGTTAGTTGCTATAACACAATTTACACAGCGATCCATTATGACAACATCCAATCGATAGGCCAATCCAGAAATCCAAAACAACGAGTCCAAGTCATTAGTAAGCAGAGCAGAATGAAATAAACGATGCTAAAGCCAAGTAATCTTAAACTACCCCACGATTTATACGAAAGGAAATACCTTCAAAAACTTCACATCTGACAGCGTTACATAGATTAAAACTCCCGTTATAGACAAATAATCGATTAAAATCATGAAATCGATTTTATTTGTTTTATTTTGTACTAGTGTGTTTGTTTTAATTATATTAAGTACTAGCTGTGCGCGCGACTCCGTTCGCGTGGAATAGTGACTAATTTCCCCCGTTTTTTCCACATTTTCCCATATTTCTTCACTCCTATTAGTCGTAGCGCGATGTTATATAGCCTAAAGCCTTCCTCGATAAATGGTCTATCCAACACAAAAAGAATTTTTCAAATCGAACCAGTAGTTACTGAGATTAGCGCGTTCAAACAAACAAACAAACAAACAAACAAACAAACAAACTCTTCAGCTTTATTATATTAGTATAGATAATCACTAACATTAAATTGACAAATGGGGATGAATTAAAAATATTTTAAAATAGTAAACGCTATTTTAAACAATCATAAACACCAAAGCATCAATCGAAAGTTTAATCGAACATTAATCGATAAGCCATTTAGAATTTTTACTTATTTTTAGTTTTCTCATGATCCAGATTGCAGATCGAGCTAATTTTTTACAATCTTACATAGAAAAATATGAGTGTTTTTTTGGACTGTATTTCAAGTCTTTACAATTTGGGCCCAAAAGTCCCAGTCTCCTTTTTAGCCAATTTTAGCAGTTTTAAGTTAATAATCAGATGAAAGAAATTAAATAGTGACAGTATGTTGTATGCTAGACTGTCGCCCATATCGCACGTTAAATCCAACACCGTCACTATCCAAAAAAATCATTTTTTTTGTTTTCTACGCCATCTTACAATACTTGAGGTAAGCTACATTGTCATTTGAACGAAACGCTCCAATTCGCATTGGTTCCGGCAGATGGCGTAGGTACCCGACCGACATTTTGCAAAGTTGAGCACCGCCTGTAGTTCCAAGCAGGGATCGAATACCGGTATTATTTTCATACATTTATACCGGTATTTAATTGCGGTATCTCAGTTGTTTTTGTACATTATTGCATTTTTTTCATTTAACGTCGTACTTTTGTAGGCTTACCTAAATACTATCTAGGAATACCAAGCTAAAATTCCAAATTAAAGGAGATATTTCAGTTTTTAGTAATACCGGTAACGATCCCTGGTTCCAAGACTGTCTTTATGCTGGTAGCAACACATCACTTGCGGCAATTAGGAAAATAATAAATGGAACAGTGACACTTTGTATTTAAAGTTGGTTTCACTCAGCGGTATTTAGTGAAGTTATAAGTGGAATAGTGCCATATTGTGTTTAATGACGGTGTGCCATAGAAGCAAAAGGTGAGTTTTGCGTTGTTTTTTAAATAGAATACTGTCACTTTGGTCTTAATGTCATTTTACAACTTATTCATTCATATTGTAATATAGACAGGTTACGGATAAGAACACTCTTGCGGTTATTTTTATGAAAAATAAATACGAAATATTTTGCAGCATTCTTTTTGCAGTAGGTATACGTAAAAAAACTGATATGTAATGTCACAGTTATACCTTGGTTACACGCCAGGGGTGGGTCCCTAAACAGTGGCGAGACTGTTTTGGGTCTATTAAGTAACTCGCTTAATGTTGTCCGGTAGTAGCACTCGTTATTATCTTCGTTATAAATGACGATAATAACGAAGGTATTTGTGCGCCGGTATCAGATTCGTCGAGCACAAGCAGTCGCGCGAAGAGAGCGCAGTGCGCGTTTGGCAGCAGCAGCTGCCGCAGCTTCTAGATGAAAGGCTACGAATTAGCCCGGAACATGTCGAGCTAAACTCGATTTAAAAACGTGAGTTATCCGTGTTTTTTTTTCAACACCGCGTTAGTATGTTAGTTCTTTTTATAAATATATTTGTTCCCAAAGGATGTTTTACGAAAAAACTGTGTATATTAATTTTTCGATTTTTTTATTAAGAGTTGCCTTTTTTATGACTTCTGAATTATGATGATGATGATGATGACTGATTAAAGTGTGTATAAAATTAAAGTTAAACTTTACTCTTTTGACAAAGGCTTTGATTATTAACTCCGAATAGTTGAATTTTATTCGAAGATGAATCTTGTCAACAACGAACTTAAGTATATATTTTTGTAATTGCTCCTAAGTACAGAATTTATTACATTTTAAAGTTGTTTTTACTGGACAAAGTATTGTTTTCTTTATATTTAATGATAAAAATTACTATAATAACCTAAGCTACAAAAAAAAATTCGACTTTTCATATATTTTTGTAGAATCAGTAACAATTTTAGCTTTAAATGAAAAATTTTAAGTGGAAGAATGTCACAACATTTTTGTTTATTTAATAAAAATATCTAACAAATGTAAAATGTTTCATTTTATTATATAAAATAGACAAGCAACCATTTATCCTTTAGATAAAAATAATAAATAGCATAACATGTACATGGTGAGTTCGCTATAACTAATTATATTCATCAAAAATCTATTATTGGCTCTCCTGAACAATTACACTTTTTAGGATAGTGCCGGTATTGGATTTAACGTGCGATATGATACCTTAATTTATTTTGAAGAGAAGAAACACATAATTCGAAACTAAGTTAATAAAATATTCATTACTAATTTCATCGACAGAAAACACTAATCTTAATGGTTATTCAAACCAACCATGTATACGCGAAAATATCTACCATAGACATAATTACATGACTATGATGCAAAGAGCAACAATAGACAACACTCCACAATTTTTACAGCCTAACTAAACACATGACAGACTAACGCCTGGGATACTTTTTACCCTGTTAACTCATTTTTCCCCGGGGATGGGGCCATAGCGGCATCCTCTGCCCCTTGGTAACGAAATGCCATAAAATGGACGCATTGATTTATCGTCGATTTATCATCTTTACGGCGGTGAATGAAATAATTCTCTTGCTTTTGTTTTAATTAAAGTCGTGGAATCGTAAATTCGATGATGTATTGTTTTGTTATCTGATTGGTGAAGAAAGTTGCATTGTTTTGGGTTTAGTATTGGGTAATTTTTAGGTGGTAGCGTAGATTTGAGGTGAGAATATCTTTTTTGTTCGTTTGTAGCCTCTGTTGGGTGGTAATACCTCTCTATTTCTTCCGTCGATGTCGTAAGAGCAACCAAACAATCTGGTTAAAAGTATTTTTTACGCAACAGGGTAGTAACCTGTTACAATCATCTAACTTGGAACCTAAAAAATAGGTGAAAAGTGGATTTGTAGTGTGAAATAGATACCAATAAACATAAAATTACGCCTAGGTTTCCAAATGGGATAGATAGATCACACGAAACGTTTCATAGACAAATCATGGATGGCTATTTCAAGTTCCGTGGCCACTTTAGCATAGTTTTAAATTTAATAGATGAAAGAGATATAATAGTGACAGGTTGCTAGTCTGTCGCCTAAAACGTACTTCTAGACGCCTCTAACGACATCCACGGTAAAATGCGTTGGTATTGGGGAAAAAGTAGTCTATTTGGGTTAAAGTATCCCAAACTACAAGACATCTTCGCATTTCTAATAGCCAAGATACAATACGAGTCAATGACCCCTAAGCCCTTGTAAGTCCAAAGGACCGCCGGCTGACGGAGTTGCCCAAATAAATGATTTAGCTAAGGATCGTAATAGTGGGATTGATTGTGACCTATACCCCTCCATTAGTCAGTTAGCTAGTTTTCTTTCAGCTAGAAAGGGCTATGGAAGGCAATCTTTGTCTGTGTTTCAGTTGTTTGTTTTGAAATGTCGTGAAACTTTGGGATGGGTACTGGTTATTTTCAATTGTAATTGGTAGAGCACGAAAAACGCTACATAGGTGAAAGTGTGACTACTTCACGCTTAGTAGCCATTTCTTGCTTTTTTTTTAAGTTAATAGGTATAAATGGTGACAGGATGCTAATGTACCTACATGTTTTGACATCCACGGAATAAATGGAGACGTGCTATTCTAAACCCGACAAGACAAATGTTAATATTATTAGGAATGAGACAAAATTGCACTTACCTAACCTAACTTGACTGTATACGAGCGGATAATATAGGTGTAAGTATAATTAAATAAATAAAAAGTTTTGAGTTCTCCTTAACTCCGTTATTAAGGGTTAAGTAAAGAGTCACGAGCAAGAATTAAGCCAGTGATTGTGTCTCTAATTATTAATTATCATCAATTTCCGTCAACTGAAGTAATCATTCAACTATGTTAAGTTCTATTGATATCAACAAACGGCTTTATACTTTTTTGAGTCTACCAGCACTTAAGAAAGACCATCATAGCCAGAAGAATGCGCCGCTAGAAACTTGGCAGAAAATCATGTTTTCAATTTACCTAATGTTCAAAGTTGTGGGGACAAGACGTTCAACTACAAGCATGTACAGTCACGAACCGGGATTGTTGAGCCACTTGCCACTGTTCTCAATTTAGACGTATAATCGATGACCGATGTGACCGACTAGATGTGAGCTATTGGATTAGTATTACACGACCAAGCTACAAACATAGGTAAGTGGCTCAACAATCCCTGTTCGTGATGATATCACTGACCAGGTTTTCGGCGCTTCTGTCTTTTTTTTGTGGCAGAGCGGTTCAGAGGTATTATCGTACCCGCCATGCAACCTTGAGGGTCACGTCGCACCTACCCCGAGTCAGCAACTCATGTAATTTACTTAAGTACATTTATTTCATCATGAGCAAATAACAGCAATTCACAACTTTAGCACTATTTCATAGGAATGCACAGGTTCTCCAAGTAAATGCTGATTCAAAATTCTTAAAAGATGCATAGGGCCTTCACAACGTACAAGACAATAAACTTTTTTATCTATTATTCTTACTGGTCACCAACAATATTGGCAGCAGTCAGTTGTTTCATGATTAAAATTCTTCTTCTGTCATAAGATCAAGCAAATGGTCGTTTCATTTATAAAATAAAAATTTTTTTAATGTTGTAAGCACACAAATCAAGAATGAAAAAGGTTTTGACGTACGACTCGAGACTACGAGTATAATTATTAAAGTGCTTTAAGTTTGAAGTCCAGTAAATTTGAATAAAATCCTTAAATATAAACTTTACAACTCGATTTTTTACCAACACAAGCCCCAAGCTTCCAAAGACACAAATTAAGAAATCTTACTGACTGTGGGAGTGCGTGGGTTTTGATCGATTTCATCAAAAACATCCGAAAGATGATAACAAAGCCTTTTTATGTATTTTTCGAATCAAGCACGTGTATCTATAAGTTTAGAAGCCAACTTCGAAACATAAATAATAAGAGACATGTATCAGATTAGATAATGTCAGTTTGTTTTGGCTAGTGTCGGAGTGGGCGAGCGTTTGACATTAACTAATTTGCTCGTCACAACTCTTGGTGTCTTCAAATGTTGTGTGACTTGCAAATGTCGCGGTGCTACAATGTAGGAATGGGATATGATGTATTATTTGGCGTAGGTCATTTCTGGATTTAGAACTGGGCGAAATGTGTTGTTACGATTCATCGCGGTCGTGGCGCATCACTACAAGCACAGAATACTCATAGGAACAGAAGACAATCTCTATACAAAGTGCGCTCAACACACACACACACAGATACGTGTCACAGACACAATATCTCGGAAAGAGTGGGAACAGTACGAGCGCGATTGCTGTCCGCTTGTGATGCGAGTTTGTGAACGATGCTCCAACTTTTCAAGAGTATCTACTGAAACTGTGAAATTGTAACCACTATCTTAAATGAAATGCATTGAAAGTGTTTTCCATTAAAAAATGTACATAAGAATGTGAATTTCTTTCATTTTAAAATAAACAACCATGTATTTCGCCAACATCGAAATTGTGGCAAGAAATGTGGAAAGATTTTGCACCTCAAAAGTGCTGATTTATACGAACATTTCACTGCGGCCCGACACGCCCTTGGCCGTTTTAGAGTAAATGCGCGTGAGTAGACTTCCGCGATGTCTCTCTGATGGATAGCCCGACATGTGTCCATTATGGGTGCATGGGACAAAAACGTTTAAAACAAACTTCAGACAATTTTGAAATGAGAATAGGATTTGATACTTTGTAAGATATATTTTTTGTATGATAACTTAAGGGCTTCATTTGTCTAGGATGCTATGATGTAATTTAGTGTTAAAATCTTTATTTTTCCGTGGATGTCTTAAGAGGTGTCATCGACGGGAAATCGATCGATCGGTTAGTCGACCGGTATCTGTCGATCAATTAAAGCCCAGACCAGTCGATCAACTTCGATCGACGTTGACCGATGCCGTCCATCGACGATCGATCGATCGGTCCGGTAACACCCTTATAGTCCATCTCACGCGCAAGTCTAGTTGCGCCCTCGTGCTATATCAGCTGATTACTACTGTATCGTCATCCAACTTTTTTTTTCGATGGGAAAATGCGTTACGCATACGACCGCGTCGTGGAATCGTCAACAACTAATACAAGTATACAAAACTTTTAATCAATCGGTAAACTAACAAATAAACAAAGAATCACATCGAGACAAACCAAAAAAAAGTTTATAAAAAGCAAAACAGCAAGAAAAATCGGTTACAAGTGCATGTAAAAATTACCGCTACTTCTTTTCGCATCCCCTTTTCAGGCATACCCTCATCCGTGTCGTTAAGAGGATAGGAGTCGCACCACTTCTCCATACAAACGTAGTCCCCTGTTTTCTCCGTGAATAATGACATTAGAGCATAATTTTTTTTACATTATATTTGTATCTGTTGTGGCTATGCCCATACGATTTGCTTTTATCGATATTCTATATAAAAAAAATAAAAAAATTAGAAAATCGATAAAAGCAAATCGTAGGGGCATATCCAAAACAGATACAAATTAAGAAAAAAAAATTTTTGCTCTAATTTTTATTCACGGAGAAAACAGGGGACTACGTTTGTATGGAGAAGTGGTGCGACTCCTATCCTCTTAAGACCTTTTCGAACTGTGTTCCAACTTTAAACTGCAAAGATCGGCCGAGGGTAGCGACATCTGTCGGACTGATGGATAGCCCGACACATGTCCATTATCGCGCAAAAAACACCATTAATCAAATCACACACAATTCTGTGCAGGCGTCATTCTGCAGTTTGTGGGTGGATGTAGTGTGCGAAAGTGAGTAATAGTGGTAATGCCTTTTTTGAGCTGCAATACAAGCAGGTAATTAAATATTGCAGTGGCCGGTTCTAAAATAGAGTTTTGAGATATAGGTTGAGAAAATGACATAAATTAGGAGAACACTAACTTGCAAACGTTTAAAAGGTTCTCAAAACACAAGAGTAAGTTAGAGATAAAGATCGCCGTTCATATCGTAATATCTGTTAACAGTATTACCACTTTATCTGTGCACAGACTTTAAAAACTTTTAGAAAAAATATTCAAAAGACAACTTTAGCACAATGTAAGAAGAACGACATAAATATCAGAAAAAATATATTTTGCACATCCGTTCTTCCGCAAGACGCGCTCTTTACCAAATTTGAAACTGACTTCCCACACCACTCACAAACCGACTGCACTCACGTCAGTAAATCGAGATTAGCTAAATTACCATGCGCGAGTCTCGGGGTAATGTTTAAAAACGTTTACACCTTTTTATTCAATACATGGCAATGGACAGGCCACATTGCACGAAAAGCAGATGGCCGATGGGGTCGAAAAGAGCTTGAGTGGAGACCACGGACCAGCGGCGCAGCGAGCGCTTCCTACAGGTACTTAAGGAAGTCTAAAGGGGAGGCCTACATAATGTTCAGTAGTGGACGTCTTATGGCTGAAATGATGATGACGATGATTCAATACATACATACAAACATCACGCCTGTATTCCCAAATAGGGCAGGCAAAGATAGTCAAAATTGTGACTATTTCACGCTTCGCAGTCACTTTTAGCATATTTTTAGGTTTTAAACTGTCACCTAAACCTATTTATCCTTAGTCGCCTCTTACGACACCCACAGAAGAAATAGAGAGGTTGTCGTTATTCTAAACCCGACACTACACGAGTATTTGTATATATAACACTAACACAATTATAAACAAACACTGCTATTGAGCCGCTAAGTGTAGTGACCTCTAACAGTGTTTGTTTGTAAAGTTCAGCGAGGGGAACACTGAATTAAAAAAAAAAAACTTTAAAGCCACAACCCCTTTGTCCGCTGCGGGTGACGTGTGACGGATGACGGACGCACTTCCGCGACCCGCGACATTGATGGACGCTAGTGAAGTGAATAGGTACTCTTTGAATACCTACTTATCGACTTTAGGCTGATATACCATACGGGAATACATACATTAAGGCTGAGCGGGTCCCGTGCACACCAATCCGGGTCGCTGTGAAAAGTTCTAGTTCCTCATTTGTGCTCCCGCTCCAGGTGCCCGTAGCAACAGCCCGTACGGGTCTCCCGGACAGCTGTGAATCCAGTCTTAATGTATGTATTCCCGTGTGGTACCGCGTTTAGAACGATACTTCTCAATTGTAGATGTTGTAAGAGGCGAAAGAAATAAGTCAAGGTATAGGCGACATGCTGGCAACCTGTCACTACCTCTTTTAATTAACTTAAAACTTAAATATGTAGCTTGAAGTGGCTACGAAGTTGTAGTAGTCATGGTTTGGTCTATGTATCGTTTTGTGCTCTGCCTATTAGTCATAATTCTGAAACTTTGTAAATATAATATTGTAATATAAAAGAATTATGAATGTGCTCCACATATTTTTTAAACTACAACTAAAGATTTTACAACTAGCATTCTGAAACTCCGTAAATGCAATATTGAGTCAACATAACGGATAAAATGGATATTGTTTAATTAACCTCTAACATAGTAAGATGCGATATGGAATTAGAGATCAAAGTTGTAAACAAACGTGTTGCCATTGCAATAAAAGCAAACGCAATTAGGAAAACTTAAAATTCAATAATTACGCTAGATAAAAATGAGTACAACTAATTTATTAGCAGAATAAAACCGTGTGAACATTACAAAACATTTAAATAAACAAAGGAACAAGCACATCGTTTTTTAAATGCAAATATGATTATTTTATAATTATGCCACTGGCAATGGTTAGAAATTGCAAACATTTGGCTCGTATTTTTATTCGTATTCATATTTATATAATTAATTGTTCAGTGAAACTTATGAAACGATGAAATATTGTTCAACTTGCGATGGACGGACTTAAAAGATCGTGTGTAGACTGCTTTCTACCTCCGCGCATGGAAGCCATTTTATAAATCTTATTATTCGTTTTCTGACATCTGTCGTGATCGAATGTGTTCCCTCCCGCTTATGCGTTGTTTTGTTGAGTTTTTGTTTGTTGTTAAGTTTGTGTTTGTTGTTCGTCTGGATAAATACGAACACAAGTATAATGTCGTGTTTTCAAAAGTTATCACATAATATGCTACGAATATTGTTATGAGTCAATAAACTAAAAGTAGTTAAAAAATTAATACAATAATATATCAATTAGTAACAAAAATAGGTTGACTACCTCTGGAATGTCACTTTGACATTGACAGTTGGTTGTTTACATTATTGATCTCTAATTCCATATCGCATGTTAAAAAGGGTTAGAACTTTGTAAACGTTTCTTTTGAAGCGACAATTACGAAACTATGTACAACTAGCTTTCCGCCCGCGGCTCCGCCCGCGTGGAACTCGGTTATATTGCGGTATAAAGCACAACTATAAGAAAACTTCTCGTTTCAAACGACACACGGCGCCATCGATCTATCGATCATATCATCTATCGATCGGTTATCGATTGATATCGATCTATCATCGATCGATATCGATCTATCAAGCAAACTATATTTTTGTTTTCCCTCGGGAACATCAATTTTTTCCGGGATAAAAAGTAGCCTATGTCACTCTCCGTGCCCTAAACTATCTCTACCTAAAAAATCACTTCAATCCATCGCTCCGTTTAGCCGTGAAAGACGGACAAACAAACAAACAAACAAACAAACAAACAAACAAACAAACACACTTTCACATTTATATATTGGTACGGATATTAATCCTAAACAGAAAAAAAGAACGTGTGGCTCACCATTTTTAATGTAAATTTGTGTGACGAGACACTGCTACATGGGTTGTAGGTCGATATTAGCACGTCTCTAGTATAGTGCGGGGTGTAGCTGTCGGTAAGTTATGGCGCACTTGGACGACACATCAGTCAAGTCGGGTGCTTTTTCTTTAAATGGATTAGCGGCGAAGGTTTTAAAGGGATTTATGGGGCTGTCAAAGAGCTAGGTGGACGGACTATGTAAAAGAGGCTTGGTGGAGTTTGTGCGGTTGATATTGGCGTGAAGTTGTTTATTTTGAGATACTAAGTAAGTAAACACTTTGTTGCACAAAAAAACACTTCATACATAAAAAAAGAAAACAAAACGGTGTTTTGTACCTACAAAGGCAGACGAATCCCATAAGGGATCTCTTACAGCCAACCTTTGAGAGACAGAGAGGAAATTTAATTACTGAGACCGACAAAAAAGAGAGGGAACTATAAACATACTTTAGTGAAATATCATACGATCACAAAATATTCATAAAAAGCTACTAGAAAAATAAAAAAAATTGTCATAATACCATAACACACAAGATTTATACAAATACGAAATCCTGACTTAACACACACATGCAGGTGATTGGGTCGTGATTTAATAAAAATTGTATGAAGAGGGACGACGTCAGGTCCTCAATCAGCTGTCAAAGTTACTATTGCACGTCGAAAAGGGGGATGAGAGTGATAATCGAGAGAGTAGTGGTATTGGATAAAAGGAACACGATAACATACATACATTGACGTCACACATGTATTCCCAATTGGGGCAGGCATTATTTTACGTGACATAGCCAGTTTGAGTGCAATTTTAGATTTAAAGTAAGATGGAAGAGGTATAAAAGGGTTGGGTCTGTAATAACACCTCTCCATTTCTTCCGTGGATGTGAATAAAGCTTAAATATGATTTAGGTAATCGGCTGACACTGTTATACGTCTTTAATCGATGTTTAAATCTCAAATGATCCTGCAAAGTAAATAGTCCTAGTTTTTACTGCGTAACTTTTCGTATGCTCTGCCTAGCCATTTGGGAATAGTGTATGAAGTAATTTTTTTTTTCATTGTATAGGTATATATTATATAAAGAATACTCCTCCATAGTAATGATATTGTCACAAACACAAACCAGAACCAATGGTACTGGCTGCACATCATGTCACTGATTGATAAAACACTCGGTCCGCGACTGACGGCTGACAGTATCTGGATGGATGCGTCCCATTTCAATTTCGAGTTTTTGTCGTACCACCGTATTCTATATGGGCGTACATCACATGTTTTGCGTTTGAAGTTAATAAAGACTTTTTGTGGATAAGTTCGTTGGGTAAAATATTGAAAATTAGGTAACTTAAGCAACTTTCGACCTAAGCCTGAAACAGCGACATAGTTTAAACTAAGTATTAACAGTGACAGATTGCTAGCCTGTCGTCTAAAGCTTATCTAAACCTATTTCCTTAGTCGCCTCTTACGACAGAGGATTCATTCTAACCCGACACCTCACAGGTGTAGATACAAACATAAGTATCGCGCAAAAAATTAATGCCCTCACTTTGGTCGCTATGGACCTTCCATTTAAATCTAAAACTTAATGAAAGAGCTCTCCAAGCGGCTGGTTGATGCAACCGGAGACCGAAGAGCTGGCAGCTTCCTCGCTCAACGCATCAGCATTGCGATACAGCGAGGAAACGCTGCCAGCGTCTTTGGAACCATGCCTCGGGGGTGCCCATTTTTAAATATATTTTAGATTTAAGTTTAGTTTTTAAGTTAGTTGTATATAATTTTAATTGTTTTTGTTTTGTACATATTTGTTCTGTTAATAAAAATTTCAATCATTTCACACACGCTCAGAAACATCACCCCAGTATTCCCAAATTCTGTGCCCGAACCTTTCTTAGGAGATTGTTGCGATATCCAAGGAAGAAACGGAAGAATTCATCATCTTTTCAAAGGCATTTTAGTTGAAAATGCTCTATTTCTGTTCAAAACTAAACGAAACCCTTCACCAATCCGAACTTCCATACAAATAGCTGCCATTACAAAAAAATCACCCAAATTTAAAACAAGCCAGTCCGGCTCATTACGAGCACACTTAATCGATTGAAAACCTACCCCCACTTTTGCGGGGCCCGACTATTTCATTTTGAACCTTAATGTGTCGGGATAGGGGTGTGTTCATTGAAACCTGAGCCCTGAAATATGAGTGGCACAGTCACGGAGAACAGTGATTGATGGGCGTTGACTGACGTGTGCACGAAAGCGGGTGTGCTTTTGATGTGGTACAAGTTACAAGAGGACAGATAATACAGTGAAAATGCATTATACATTGTAAGTACTTTTAGTCAATCTTCATTCACACTTTATTCCAAGCGTATATTATTATGTAGGAAGAAGTGTAGGAATAGGTCAAAATATGTTTTAGAAGACAAAGTAGCACCCAGTCACTTACTTAATACTTTCTTATAAATATAATTGTGTTGAAACCGTGTGAAATAGTGATTTGACTATGTAGCGTGTTGTCTCTTCTGCCTGTTCAATTTTGGGAATAGTACAGGCGTGATTTTTTTGTTTCGTGAGTACAATAAGGTAGATTTTATCTATATTTATGAAATATTTCTGGCCTGTTGAATTCATCGGGCTTAAAGTCTAAAACAAGAGCGCGCTGTTCCAAGTTTAAACAATCGCCGGCACACAATGGATTCAAGACCAATGCTAAGTCTTCTTTGGACGAACTGCAAGTTGCAAACGGCAGATGCTACTTAAAGCCGTTGCCACAGTCATGTCGACGGCAGCCGTCGACGCGTTGGCAGCAGCAGTCAATACGCGTCGGCTGAAGCAGCCTCTGCCGTTCACAACTTGCAGTTCGTCAGTAAGAAGCCTTAACAAAACGCAATGGCCTTGTCCCTTTTCAGAATCGCGCGTCTCTTATGAATTAAACCACATCGGGGTTCGAACCCGTAACAACGCAAACACGTTGACATCGGGAAGGCCAGCCCGGTTTTAATTACGGCATGATGGACTATTATAACATTAATATTATAATTTACGACTCATTTATGGACGCGATTAATGCCTATTAGTTATGGGGTACGGTTGTTGCGTGGGTGAAAAGAGTTTTCAATTTCGGTTCGTGTTATGCAGGGCTTTGTATGTACTGGTGAATGGACAGAGCTATACTATTATGTGTGCTGTAATATTGTGTATGCTGTGTGGCATCGGGTTTAGATGTCTTCCAATGATCTTGATGTCATCCGTGGATGCCGTAAGAGGCGTCTAAGGAAATAGGTCAAGGTATATTTCAGACGACAGGCTAGCAACCTGTCACTATTGTACCTCTTAAATTGAACCAAAAAAATTATATGGTATACAGTCATACAACACGCCTGTATTCCCTAATGAGGTAAGTAAAGCGCAAAAAACGCTACATAGAGACAAAACTATGACTATTTCACCTTTCGTCAATTCTAGCATATTTTTAAGTTTTCAGTGACAGGCTGCTAGCCTGTCGCCCAAAATATAGTCAACCTATTCAAGTTCAACTCTTCTGACATCCACGAAAGAAATGGAGAGGTGTTATTCCAAACCAGACTCTACACGGAACTACAAAACGAATTGAATACATACCCCTTTTCTTGGGAGCAAATAAAACTACAAGACTAAATTTAGTTCTCCTATGCAAGTAAAACAATCACACCTGTGTTCCCTAGAGAGGTAGGCAGAGTACACAAAACGTGAAGTAGACTAAGCCATGTAGCCACTTCCAGCATAATTGTAGGTTTAAAAACCGATGGCAGAGGTAAAACAGGTACCGGTTGCTAGCCTGTCGTCTAAAGCATAGCTCAACTTATTTTCATAGTCTCTGAATGAAGAGGTGTTATACTAACCCAACGTTATAATTATAGGACTAGTAGAACACTTTTTTCCTAACCACTTTCCATCATATCTTCATAGCGCAGATAACATAATCATGCCCACATGTCAAACATCTCTGTACCACATGACTTCACTTCAAACATTAATTGCGTTTAACCTAATCGATTGGCTCCCACGATTTAACGGACATACTGACGCACAAGTTCACACATTTTTAAGTAGGTTACCACTCCAATTTGTGCTCTGATGTCTAAGATATATGGTTGATGAGAGATTTGGTGGGTAGTTTGGTTGTACAGTGTTCAAAAGAGTTTTTGCTGCCGGCTCCACTTGGGTTTATTAACAGTGACGACGCCCTTTACGGGATATAATAGTGTGGATAAGACGGACAAAAGAAGAATTATTTTACTAGGTTACCCAATAGACGTGGTTTTGTCTTAACTATGAATATGAGATTATAATTACTGTAATTAACAATTAAAGTGCCGTGTGGTGCCGGGTTAGAATAGCATCTCCCCCTTTCTTCCCGTGGATGTCGTAAGAGGCGACTCTGGGAAAGGGTTTGTGCAATGTAGGCGATGGGCTAGCAATCTGTCACTAAAATATCACGTTTTACCATCTGATTACCCTGAAATTGCTAAACGTGGATCTGGATTTTTGAATTCATGTGCGCTGCTCTGTGTGTGTAAAATTAAAGAAAGCGTGACTAAGAAACATGTGGATTCATTGATATTATACTTACATGGATAGAATAGATAGAGATGAAGATAAAATTAACTGTCAATGGAGAAGAAGATTCTAGAAAGAAGAAGAAATATTTGCACTGCCATTAACTCTTCAGAAAGAACCATCCGAATACAGAATAAAGAAAAAAAACAAGCTTTAACATTCGTTGATTGCGTCTGAGTGTTTCCTAGACATTTGTAGTGACCCTTAGTTTCGAAGATCGGTTGCTTAAATACAATTTCCAATTTTCTCTCTGTGGCCTTCGGTCCTCAGACATAACATCTGCCTGGAGAGAGATCTCTCTATTGAGTCTTTCCCACACATTTCAAACTAACCGTTTTCTATTATCTTGTCAATGAACAACTTGGCCCGTGGTTTGTCCATCGCGATTGTATTTTCACACTACATAATTATTAAAGGCGAAAGTTTGTGCATGTATGTATGCGTGTATGTTTGTGACGTCTTCACGCGCAAACGGCTGAACCAATATTAATAAAATTTGGTATGCAGTACGCTGACAGCTTTAGTTAACAGGGTAATTTTTAGCTTGGAAAATTTGTTGTAGTGAACTATACGCAAACGGGGCCGCAGGCAATGACTAGTTATATATAAAAGTAGCGGATAAAAATGGAAATAAAAATACTGAAAACAGTTTACCCTATGGTGTCGGATTAAATAACACCTCCCAATAACACATCACTCCACGTGTAGTCACTTTTAGCACAACTCAAGATAAAATAGTTATAGTAGTGACAGACTGCTAGCCTAGAGCCAGCCTACCTAATTATTTGTAGATCTTTACATCCCTTTATTCTATCAAACGCTCCAAACAACTGAAACAACCATTATTACCCAATTCACCTTCCTTCTGAACTTTTAAAAACAGAACTGCATGTTTCTTTTAATATCCGCCACGTCCACCCAGCGCTGTACGCTATTAGTTGCGCGAGATTACCGCGACGGTTGACAATTGATTTATGCCCGTCAACGGCGGCGCGCGCGCACGACGCTGCGGACAAACACGGCAAAGAGTAGCCGGCGCAGACAGGACGCGCGGTTTTTGGGTCAACCTGGAAGGTGGTAATTGATCGTAGATGATTTAATGAGTGGTCGGGTGTACAGTCAGCGTCTGATACATGTATACACTTTAGTACCTTTTCTAATTAACCTCACATTTGAACTCTCGCATGAAATTGTCACTGCGATCACAGTGACAAAGTACCAAAGTGTAACCATGTATCAGACGCTGACTGTACGCGTCTGAAAACCGCTGTAATGTATTTTTGTTACTTTGCGATTATCGATGAAATTGATTTCTGATGACACGTTTTAATAGTTCTGTAAATTATATTATTATATGACGCGACAAATAGACATGGCAAAGATTATTAAGAGTAGACATTTAACTTACATTCACGGTCAAGCTTATATGTATTTTAAAATAAGGTAGGTAAAGCACACAAACGTTGCATAGACAAATCCTTGACCATTTCACGTTATCTTGATAGTTTATAATTTAGGTTTAAGAAAACTTTTTTTTACAATTATAATTGCTTAGTCTCCAATCTCCAAATCATCTTAAAGTTTCCTAAGGTTACCAAAAGGTAGGTTTAAAAAAATGTCGTATTCTTAATAATAAAGTTTTCAGTTGTTGTGCAATGCAATGACACTGACGTTTACAGTAAATAGGTTCTACGGTGGTCATTTACCAACATGTGTGTCATATGTTTAGACAAACAGTAGTAATGGAATTTATTTCCAGCGTGACAATTACATTAATCGTAGAAACATTTTAATTGAATTTGTAGAACGGACTAATAACCATGTTTTATGCCTTGATTTAATTTGCACCAAAACGTAAAAAAATAATGACTTATGAAAAAACGCAAACAAGACCCTTTTGGTTGGACGTAAGGTGCATTCTCGTATTTCATTGTTGATAAATCAGTGACGAAATTATTAGTTATACTGTTAAGAAAGTATAAAACAGTTTCATTTTCAGTTTTCAATTTCAGAAGAACCAATACACGGGAACAACAAACATAAGGTTAAGTTAAGAGACACTGTGAGTTTTGGTTGTGATTCGTATCTGTTTCAAAAAAACAACTCTTCATAGTTTTCGTGAGTGTCTTAAGAAGGGACCTACAAAAAGGATTACGGTATGACTTTGGCGTCAAGCTAAATACCAGTCATAGTTGTAGTTCATTCGGTTACTGTTATTGTCAAACCTAATATAATTGTGGTAAGAGTAGCTTTATAGCTATAGCCCGGTTTATACCGGGCATGCCACGCGCCTGTGACAAAATAAACTTAACTGTGATATTTTTCTTTCACAACGTTTTTAAAATATCTATTAAAGATTTCATGATTTTCAGGGCACCATGGAGATTTTCAAGATAAACTTGCTTCTAGTACTGGTTTACTTAAGCGTGAGTACAGATCAACAAATTGGCGACTAATGAAATAGGTTGAGGTATGCGTATATGCGACAGGATAACAACAACTTGTCGCTAAAGATCTCTGAACTTAAAACCTAAAAAACGTGCTTTGTGGATACGGAACGAGAAACAGTCATGGATTTAGCGTTCCTGTGCTCTGCCTGCCCCATTTGGAAATAAATGCTTAATCTATACTAATATTATAAATATGGGAAAGTGTGTTTGTTTGTTTGTCCGTCTTTCACGGCTTAACGGGGCTACGGATTGACGTGATTTTTTAGGTGGAGACAGTTAAAAGGCTACTTTTTGTCTCTTCATTCCCTAAAATACTTATTAACGCGAGCGAAGCCGCAGGCAAAAGCTAGTATTAGATATTTCTAAGAACTTCACTGCATAATTGCCGGTTTACTTTAATAAGTTTAATACAACCTAAAAACAAAGTGTAATACAGAAGTTGGTTTTGTTCTCAGATATGTGTATTGGTGAACGCCCAATTGCTTGGACGGCGTAATGGGAAACCCAATTTGTTCATAATACGTCCCTCCCAGGAGGAAAATGACCAGTTTCCAATACCTAACTTAAATATCTAATAGCGTAACGAATTATTAACAACCAATGCAGAAATGAGGAGATCCGTTGGTGAACTAAAGTCACTAATATGGCCCACTGGATTAGCGAGTTGAAGTGGCAATGGGCAGCCCACATTGCACGCAGAGCAGATGGCTGATGGGGACGAAAAGTGCTTGAATGGAGACCACAGACCATCAAACGCAGCGTGGGACGTCCACCTAAAAGATGTATAGAGGACTTTATAAGGGTCGTCGAAAGACGCTGGATGCAGGTCACTTCCAACCGATACATATGGAAGTCCAAAGGGGAGGCCTATGTTTAGCAGTGGACGTCTTATGGCTGAGATGAGGATAATGACGATGAATGCAGAAAAGTTTTAAGAAAGACAAATAATCAACTAAATAGGCTGCAAAACGGGCATAACAGAACTGAACCTCGTCGTGCAATCTGATGACAAACTCAAGCAATGCACGTCAAAAAATGTTTGTTAAGATAGTACCAAACTCTTTGATTTCTACTCCTTGCGTCCGGTCTGTATGTAGTTTTTTTCATTATTTACAATGTTTCCATTAATACTAGTTTCGTGTGGCGCTTCTTCTCATTGTGTTGGTAATGTTAATAAATTTTGAGCAGCATAGCTTTTGTTTGTATAAAATATTCTTGCAAATTTTATTGAAAGTAAAAGATGTTATAAACACATTCTCCGGCAAGTTAGACGGCAAGATTACCTGGAAAAGCGATGTGGGCTCACTAGAAAAAAAATTGACATCTTACTTGTCGGAGACTCTACCTTCATAGCCCGATGGCTTGTCTACGCTGTATTAATCTTTGCCAAAGCTGTCCGAAGGAAAGTCAGCTATTTATCATTTAACTAAAATAGTTACGCTCTGTCTGCGGGAGTGGATTTGGCAAAAAAAGAGCAGATTTATTAGACATCACTTTTGTCGTTTAATTGTCATCAGATGGTGGAGATCGACTGACAACATCTGCGAGCGTCAACATGTTGGCATTCACTGGCTCGGTTTTTTAATTTTGAAACGATTTTTTTTTAACTTTGGGATATAATTTTAATTGCGATAGCATGCTGCAGCTTTACAGGTCATAGAAAAATCAGCATAAAAGTATTAAGGTTAAAATTCTGTTCCGTAGGCGTAATAATACATACATACATACATAAAATCACGCCTTTGTTCCCAAATGGGGTAGGCAGAGCACACGAAACGTGAAATAGACATATCCATGTTTATGACTATGTCACGCTTCGCAGCCACTTCAAGCATCATTTAGGGTTTTAAAACAGATGTAAGAGGTAGTATAATAGTGACAGGTTGCTAGCCTGTCGCCTAAATAATACCTAAACCCAATTCCTTAGTCGCCTCCTACGACATCCACGGAAGAAATGGAGAGGTGCTATTCTAGACCCGACACCACACGGGCGTAATAATACCTATAATTATATGCGAGTGTAGTTCATCAAATGCACAAGAGGGGTAAATTTCATAACTTATTGGCTCGACACGTTGCCGCGGGTCTAGATGTATGCGCGAGAGAGGCATAATTTCGTGACATTTGACAATGTTCTTACTCTTAAAGTTATACCATGACTGTTTCACGTTTCGTGGCCACTTCTAGTATTCTTTTAGGTTTTTAGTGGGCAGGTATCATAGTGACAGGTTGCTAGCGTGTCGCCTAAAATATACCCTGTTTCCTTAATCGCCTCTATCCACGGAAGAAATGTAGAGGTGTTATCCTTAACCCGATATCACACGGAACTAAACAAAGACAAACCTAAAACACTTTCGATTCAAGCAGACGCCCTAAAATATCAAGTCATCGCCCGAACGCCCCAAAAAGCGAACAAAAACCTGACATTTGTCAATCACACTACGTCTGTCAATGACAATTAATGGGACCCATACAAAGTTTTATGGGTTTCATTGTGCAGATGATTAATGTTAATCACTAATGCAAATCCTCACGTTCCAGGCACGGATGTATTGTAATAGTTTTCTATAAAATTGATTTATTGTGCACTTTTTTTCTGTGGGTGGCCATTTTGAGATGCGGGGTGTAAGTTAAATGTGGTGAAGATAATTTTGAATGCTTCCTTATTGATATATTGACCGGTAATGGTTTAGACGATTGCTGATTTTTATTGTTCGATTTGCGATTCCCTGTGTTGTCGGACTTGAATGACGCCTCGCCATTACTTTAGTGGATGTCGTAAGAGGCGACTATGAAAATAAGTTTGGGTATGCTTCAGGCGGCAGGCTAGCAACCTGTTATAGTTATAGGTACCTATAACTATAACTTGGAACCTAATAAATAAAGTATAGTTCATATAGAATTGGTACCTAATGTATTGGCTGCATTTTTTTATCTATTCAATAAAACTAAATTTAGGGAAATAGGTATTAAAGATTTTGTATTTTACTTTACATCGAGTACTAATAATAAATACATTTTCTTCGTTATTAATATAGCAGCGAACTCTTCTCTTAATGGTTCCTATCATCTTCTGAACAGTGTTTTTGTCAATATTTTTGATGTGTTAATTCCACGTGGGTCGCAATGAATTGAGGTCTTTAACCATTTTACCACTCTTCTTCGACTTGCTTTTCATAATTGCCCAATAATTCTCGATTGGGCGAAACTGGGAGCAATTTGGCGGATTCATAATGCGGGGAACATAATCCACGTTATTATTTTCGTACCACTCTAATACCTTCCTGGAGTAGTGGCAGCTAGCTAAATCTGGCTAAAATTTAACAGGAAGCCGGTGGTTACGAATGAAGGGCAGAACACGTTTTTGCAGACACTCTTTCATATAAACATCCAACGTCATAGTTCCAGATGTCACGAAGGCCTTGGTTTTAAAATCACAGCTACAGATTCCTTGCCAAATCATATGTTTTTTTGCAAATTTCTCCAAATTTATGAACTTGTATTTTTCGTCAACATTTCCCCTCGTATCAGCCAAGTAAAATTTTGAGCCAGGTAGTTGTTTGAAATCAAGTTTCACATGTTTCATCGTCCATCAAAAAGCACCCTTTGAATTTGGTCAAAACTTTGTCGTACAACAATCGAGCTCGATTTTTAGCTAGTACGTTGTGCTTCATGGTACGATTTGGCTTTTTAATAGCTCGATAGCTCTTGTAGCCCGCTCGAAGACGAATACGTCTCACAGTACTGCGACATTTCTTGAACTTACGGGTCAGTCCTAATCAGAGGGGCCTGGATTTTTTAAATACTTCTCAACACGTTTTTCTTCAGTTCTGTCTGTATCCTTGGTACCAGATTCACGTTTGACCTGTGCCTTCCTATCGAAGGACAAAGCATCCTTGTACCGTTTTATAACCCTACCAATTGAACTTTTGTGAAGATTCAGTGCCTTAGCTACCTTTGATCCGGATCACGAAGGATTTTCCGTGAATTTGTTCGCCATCAGTTTTCTCACTTTGAGTTCCATTACAGAAAACTTTCAAATAAATTGAGCAAGGTCTACAAATTACCCACAATTAAAACATCGAAATATTGTCAACAAATTGTAATTGTCACTTTTGAATTTAGAACCTAGGTTTTTCTTATCAGATTTTTTTGTTTGTGCCAATTGTATATGAACTATACTTTATGATGAAAACTACGAAACGTGAAATAGGCAGAGGCCTCTGAAAGTTACATAGTTTACTTACGCCTAATCTGTCACTAAAATACCTCTTCAGATCGAACTGTACCAAATGCGGCTGTGTAACGTAAAATAGAACCAAGAAGGTTCTTTTTATGTGACGTATGCAAATTTTCAAATCGTATGCTCTCCACTTTTTCCGTGGATGTCGCAAAAGGCGACTATGGTTAAGATTTTATAGAAATAGTACTAGCTTTCCGCCCGCGGCTTCGCCCGCGTGGAATTCGGTTATATTGCGGTATAAAGCGAACATTCCCTCGGGAACATCATTTTTTTCTGAGATAAAAAGTACCCTATTATTTAATCCGGACTTCTATCTTTACGTCTGCAAAATTTCAAAGCAATTGGTTCAGTAGTTACGGCGTGAAAGCGGAACAAACAAACAAACTCGCTTTCCGATTTATAATATTAGTAAGGAAGTAAGGATAAGGATTTTAGGCGACAGGCTAACAATCTGTTCCTATTATTCCTCTTTCAGGACAGTTTTAAACCTATCATTATGCTGGAAGTGGCTACGAAGCGAGAAATGAAAAATTAAATGATTTTGTCTATGTTACAATGTGCCTACCCCATTTGGGGAACATAAGTGTGATCAGATGGGCACACACTGACAGCAAGCAGCCATTTTTGGTGCGACTTTGCGCCTTACGTGGAACAAAAGCATGCTGTCTCATACGCTTGCCTAGCGAAGCTGCTCTGTCAGTATGGAGTCGGCTTTTGATAAACAGTAGAGACCCGTGAAAAAGTTCAGGAGTCAGTACAGGTCCGAACTCGAACCTACGATCTTAGGCTCTGCATGAATTATTACGCCGTCTTCTTTTCTTTTATTTTAATACCTTAAAATACCTCTCCAGTTTACTCTAAGAAGCTTTCTAGCACCTAAACATATTTGAAAAGTCTTTGTCATATTAAAAAAAAGTTATAATTCGTTATGAGATCATGACACAACAAATTACCAACTTTAATATGAAATGTAAACAAGAATTAATATCGATTTGAAGCTTACAAAGGCCTTGTGCTCCAGTTTCTTTGAGTACAAGGCATAAACTTTGGCGGGAAACATTTATCCGTTTTATAAAATATAATCTTAAAACAAGAGTAGTCTCTGCCTACCCCTGTGGGAAAGAGGCGTGACGATATGTATGTATGTATGTAAGATATTTATATGACAGTTATTTTTTGAATCTCCTGGAAGGAAAAGTTTAAAGGAGAAATGGCCAAATCTGACCTATTAATGATCACTAGGCTTAGCACATCAGCACGTGCGAGTTGGTTCACACGCGGGATAAT
>BHDV01009233.1:295146-305905 GCA_005406045.1 Adoxophyes honmai | reverse complement strand
CGGTGGACCACAGGCGGCAGCCGCCGAGAGGAAAGGAGGCGCCGTACGCGTTCTGGAAGACACGCTGATTGGTGAAGTGGACGTCGAACTCATTGAATAAACCAAGCTCGTCGAGTATAGGATAGTTAAGGAAGTGATTATGAGAGGATGTATCATCTACATCCTCATCCTCATGGATGTCAATATTTTTTGAGGAAAAGGTGCGGGTGAAGACGCGGAGAAGGATTCGGATGAGGAAATGGAAAAGAAAGCGAAAGAGGATGCAGGTGAGAAAGCGAAAAAAGACGCAGGTGAGGAAGGGGATGCAGGTGAAAAATGGATGAGAATGCGGGAGGAAACGGAAGAAATCGGTAAGGAAGCGGAACAGGATGCAGGTGAGGAAACGAAGGAGATGGGTAAGAAAACGGAAAAGGATACGGGTGAGGAAGCCAAAGAGGATGCAGGTGAAGAAGCGGAAGATGATACGGTGAAAAAGCGGAAAAGGAAACCATGAGTTGTCCACAAGAAATCAGTACAAAAACCTTTTCTCGTGAAACAATTGGGAATATATTTAAACCATTTTCTTATCCCCTTGATTACACGAAAAAAAACATCAAAATCAGTGGAAGTTTATTGTTCCTTTTAAATTCCTCTTAAATTTTGAAGTGATAACGGTTAAAGAACTCAAAACATTGCGAAACTTGCGCTTTAAAAGAAGCTGAAGAAAAATCCTCAGCAAACCCTATTAGAGAACCCCATTAAGGGACAGCCGCATAAACTTGTAAATTAGTAAACAAATACATAAAAAACTTATCAACTCACCTTATCGACGCAACGGCCCTGCGACGCGCACCAAATACACTCTTCGTTTGTACAGTTGGCACAAGTATGGAAGGTCGCACACGGCGCGCTACACGGACCCGCTGACGCTACACTCCTGCGAATAAATACGGTTGGATAAGTTTTTTGTTAACTTTTCATGTTAATCCAACCACTGGATCAAAGGTAGATTTTTAACTAAAAAAACAAAAAAAAAACTAAAAGTGACACAGATTGAATGCAACCGGTGTCACTTTTTTTTTAAGCAAATGTGCTTGACAATTAAATAGGAGCCCCGTAAAGCGGATTCTGATCGAACATGTGATTTACCGAAACTCTAGGCGGGAAAAAAACAAAAATAATTAAATAATCACTGACTTATGGACCTATTGACAACTTAGCTGTCATATTCTTTGATCTAATTCTGCGTACATTTTCAGATATTTACCTGATGTCATCAGAAATGTTGGCGGGTTTGCATTTGACAGTGTCGTAGTCCCAATAGCACGCCCGTTCTTCCGTACCCTGATAAAACAGAACACACTTCATAATCATAAATCATTTCTTTACGTCCCGCAATCCAGCCTTTCTAACTTGATATAACATAATGGTAAGCGACCATCTGTGTACGTTGATGATCTGCGTATGTGGATGATCTGCGTACGTGGATGATCTGCGTATGCGGATGATCTGTGTACGTGGATGATCTGTGTACGTTGATGATCTGCGTATGCGGATGGTCTGAGTATGTGGATGATCTGCGTATGCGAATGATCTGCATATGTCGATGATCTGCGTATGTGGATGATCTGCGTATGTGAATGATCTGCGTATGCGGATGATCTGCGTATGTGAATGATCTGCGTAATGCGGATGATCTGCGTACGTTGATGATCTGCGTAATGTGGATGATCTGTGTATGCGGATAATCTGCCTACGTGGATGATCTGCGTATGCGGGTGATCTGCGTATACGGATGCGAATATTCGCAACATCCCTGATCTGTACCTATCAGTGTCTCGTGGTCCTGGGTACTCACCCGCGAGTGTTGGTGCGCGTGGCAAGCTGCGCAAGAGTGGTAGCGTCCACAAGCATCACGAGGTAATTCGCCTGATCCCGCGCACTCTTCTAACAGCAGCGCCATCTGTGTGAGATGATATGCATATTGTACTTATGTTTTGTTCTGTGCTTGTTATTTTGTACAATAAAGAGTTACATAATCACCAATCTAACGAGCAAACAAATTATTTTCTATAAATGATAAGGTTACACTCCAAGGGGTGGTGACTTTATTCGGGATTGTTTATGTTTATGTAACATGGTGGGTATTATTTTTGCTGACCAAGGCTGGCCAAGCCCAGGCCCGCGGGCCATGAATAGGCCCGTCAAGGCATTTGAACTGACCCGCCCAGCGCGTTCGGCCGGCAAGTTGACGGCGCGCGGTGGCAATCGTTGTCGAATATCGTCGCCAGTCTTAAAAAATTTTGCTCATCTGGAATATCTATTGGCGAACCTTAGTTGAGACCTTGTCACCTACCTTAGGCCAATGCCGTGGACACAGCGACGGTTCGGCCATACACGAGCCACACCACGTGCACTTGGCGGCAGTGCACGCAGCACAGCTGGTCGCGAGCTGGCAACGTCGCTTGTCTGAAGCAAATGGATAACGTCACGCGTAACAGATAAAAAAAAATATATCGGACTGGTTATATAATACGCTTGGGGGATTATAGTACAATTTATTTTTCATAAAACCAGTCGTAGTGAGTGGAAGCTAAACTTTTTCAGATAATATTTAGGATTTATACTGATTTTGTGGAATTGGTGCTATTTTTAACCGACTTCAAAAAGGAAGAGGTTCTCAATTCGACCTAATATTTTTTTTTTGTGTATGTTACTCGATATCTCGAAAACCCGTGGACCTATTTTCAATCGAAAGGGTATAACTCGAAATTGGTCCCATTGGCACGAAACCAGGATCTGATGATGGAATCTTGGAGAAATCGAGGGAACTCTTCAAATTTTATATGGAGATGTACGGCGTTTTCGGTAATTTGTTGAAGAAGTCAAGATTTTAGATTCAGTAAACAGAATACTTTCAAAATATTGCTAATTTGAAGTCGGTTTTAAAATTATAATTTAGTATTTTTGTAGTTTCTTGTGCAATTTCTGACTTCTACGATTGATAAAATAACCAAATAGATTAGTATAACAAAATTAATCGAATCAGAGTCAAAGTTAGGTATCTTTCTTAGTAAATCGAAACCAGATTTCTAGCCGAAGCGAAAATTGGACACAGCTGCTTTGAAATGAGTGATCAAAAACCGAGATAAAGAGAGAGATTTATTTATAGATTCAGGACACAGTAAAAATAAACAATTTGTGAAAAAACAGCAATTATATATATTATGGAATGCCAAAAAGCTCACCTGTTTCTGGTTCGCTGACGCAGGCTTTCGCCGTGCCCTCGAACGATTGATTCCACCCTGCTATTTCAAGCTAAAACAAATTACAAACATATTAGTATAATGGATTGACTTGATTAGCAAAGTAAAGGCCGGTTGCGGAGCACAGCGAAATCCGAGCGTTCCCGCTGCTACAGATGTAGTGAGAAACTATTTTCCTTCGTAAATTTTCGGAAAAGTTCGTATTTATCGTTTTCTCTCATATAGCTTCGGTACCCATTTTAAAGGGAATTCATTCCGTATAATACATGGTAAATATCCAGTTTTAAATAATAATTGTATATGTTTTAAGTAATAAAACGATAAATACGAACTTTTCCGAAAATTTACGAAGGAAAATAGTTTCTCACTACATCTGTATCTCTTGAGCACGTGCGCACTGTGCGAGCGAAAGGGCAATATTACTGCACGCGTGCGACAGACATAGATAACAAGTCAAAGCTCAACTTTCGTTGCGCTCCGCAACTGGCCTTTAGTTCACATAATTCGTAACTTAGGCATTTGCGTGGTGAGTTTTGAGGAAATTCAGGATTTTTATTAGATTTTTGTGTGGTCCTTCTTTAGAGCGAGCGTGAGGGCAATATTACTGCACGCGTGCGACAGAAATAGCAGCGGGTCAGTGCAAAGCAACATGTTAACGCTCAAATATCGTTATGCTCCGCGACCGGGCTTTAGCTCATATAATTAGTAATTTTGACATTTGCCTGGTGAGTTTTGGGACAATTATGGCAGATTTTTTTGGATTTTTGCGTGGTTCTTCTCTCGCTGTGGCCTGTAGTGTGCCGCAGTACTGGATAGTATCGGGTCAACGCTCAAATTTCGTACATTTTCTCACATAATTCGTAATCCTTTATTAGCTCATATGATTCGTAACTTAGGCATTTACCTACATGGAAAGTTTTGGGGAAATTCAGGGTTATTTTGGATTTATGTGTGTTTTTTCTCTCGGCATTTAGTAGATCATATAATTTGTAACTTAGGCTGTTTTCTGCGTGGTGAGTTTTGAGGAAATTCAGGATTTTTATTAGGTTTTTGTGTGGTCCTTCTTTAGAGCGAGCGTGAGGGCAATATTACTGCACGCGTGCGACAGAAATAGCAGCGGGTCAGTGCAAAGCAACATGTTAACGCTCAAATATCGTTATGCTCCGCGACCGGCCTTTAGCTCACATAATTCGTAACTTAGATATTTGCGTGGTGCCTTTTGGGAGAATTATGGCAGATTTTTTTGGATTTTTGTGTGGTCCTTCTCTCGCTGTGGCCTGTAAAGTACCGCAGTACTGGATAGCAGCGGGTTAACGCTCAAATTTCGTTACGCTCCGCGACCAGACTTTAGCTCATATAATTCGTAATTTAAACATTTGGGTGGAAAATTTTGAGGAAATTCAGTTTTTTTTTGTTTTTTGGTGTGGTCCTTCTTAAGAGTGAGCGTAAGGGCAATATTACTGCACGCGTGTGACAGAGATAGCAGCGGGCTAACGTTCATATTTAGTTATGCTCCGCGACCGGCTTTTACCTCATAAATTCGTAATTTTGACATCTGCGTAGAAAGTTTTGAGAAAAATCAGGATTTTTTATTTTTTTATTTTCTGTGCTTCTTCTCCCCCTGTGGCCTGTACTGACCGGCACGCAGGCCTGCTCCGCGGCGCGCCACAGGCACGCGACGCAGGCCCGCGCGGCGCTGGCCACGCACGGCGCCTCGCCGCTGTGCGAGGAGCACGGAGCACCCGCCTGGAACGCTAGCGCGTCCGACCGGAGGCGCCCGTCGAACCTGACCAATTAAATACGAAATCAATAATGTATCTGTGACCCGTTGCCATAGCAACGTCTCCCGAATAAATCCACAAAAAATACATAGAGTTTAGTTCACAATAACTTAGAAATAATCACAGTTGAATTTAGAACGCGATTAAGACCGACTTTCTTTAGTAAAAATAAAACAAAACCGCTGAAGAAGTAGAGTATTGTCACCGAGTTTTTACAGGTCTATTTTTTATTCAGTGCACAAACTTTCACATTTTCGGCATCGTTAAAAGACCCCAAAAAAAACTTTTTTTTTGCCAACTTTATCACACATTTTTACCATCCCGCAAACTTTTATAAAAATTGCTGTGCTGATCGTTGCAATTATTTTTGGTTTTTTATTAACCAGGCTAAAGAAAAAACACGGATATCCTTAATTTCGATAAATCACACTCCAAAAGTTTGTCCACTGAATAAAAAGTAACCCTCAGACAATCATCTTCTTGTGTATGGCAACACCCGTATGCAACACTCACCCCCCGTAGATGATGGCGGTGGGCCGCGACTGCAAAGGCAAAATGGCGGCCGCGGCCGCGGCGCGGGCGGCGCCGGGCGGCGTCGGTATAGTTCGCCAGGTAGCACATCTGACAGACAAACGTATTATTTAAGTAACGCGACATTAATTTTGTTTAGTTAGTAGGAAACTTTGTCATTTTTGTAGTTAGCAGAATAAAATTCAGTATGAAAGATCATAATCAAGTCTTGAAAAACGTGTAAAACATTTTTTTCGAAATTCAAATTATATTCGTTTTTCGTTAAATATTCAAAATTTTACAAAATTAATTAACATTAAAAAGCTTTCGTTAAAAATCAAAGCTTCGTTATTGAAGAAAGCCTCGCCGTCCCCGACTGTCCTCACCGGGCCAAGTAACTGCCCAAACACATTTTTTAAGGGGATAAAAGGGGTACGCCGGGTACGCCAAAGTTGATATGAAATATTTCTAAATTGCCTGTAATTCCACGTCTAGCATACGAAATTGCAGGCTAAAGTTAGTTTTGTATACATATTTTGGTTTGTGGCTTCCTTTTTTTTAATTTTATATATATTTATATAGCTCCAATTATGTGAGTTCACTGGAATATTTTACTCTATACTCGACGGCGGGCGGTCGGCGATCAATCTAGCGCAGGGTTTCTCAAACTTTCGGCTCCGCGAACCCCTGTTAACAAACTTTCGGTTCCACGAACCCCTTACTAACTAATGAACAACAACCCCCCCTAGAAAAAAATACATGTGGAAGAAAATCAGGTTTTTATTTTCATAAAAAAGGTAACACATAAACTACCAAAAGAAATATGTCTTTGTAATATTAGTGTGATGGGTGTGGTTGTTTCATGTTGACAGTTTTAACCTTAATTCGGACTCGCTATTATGTCGATTTCTGTATTCTGATCTTGTTGGCGAACCCCCTGCTGTCGAATGGCGAACCCCTAGGGGTTCGCGTACCCCACTTTGAGAAACCCTGATCTAGCGTAAAGGCTATGTCCAGCGACCTTGAACACATGTAGTTACAGCTTTAGGTAAACGGCTCAGTATGTTTGTCTCTTAACATACCTTATATCATAGAGCAGACCCCCTGCAGAGTAGCACTGCGAACCAGCGGGGTTGCTGACAGCAGCCGCCGCGCTATCATTATGCGCGTTGCCACCAAACACTAGCATTATACCTGGAAAAAGACTAGTTTGTATCTACACATATCGTAATTCCTCTTAAATGCGTTCAAAAACAATGAGTATTGCATTGTTATGTTAATCAAATTTCAGTAGAAATGAAACCTTAAATCGCCGAAACCTGATATTTTTATAGATATTAAGTCACTATTATACTTTGGCAGGTACTTAAAACCTAAAAAAATGCTGGAAGTGACCATGAAGCATGAAATAGTCATGGTTATGTACCATTTCGTGTGCTCTGCCTACCCCATTTAGGAATACAGGCGTGATGTATGCCTGTATGTATTTAGGTAAGTTAAGTTAGTTAGTGTTCATCATCATCATCATCATCATCAGCCTATATACGTTCCATTGCAGGGCACAGGCCTCCTCTCAGTATGAGAGGGCTCGGGCTATAGTTCCCACGCGGGCCCAGTGCGGATTGGGAACTTCACACACAACGGTGAATTACTTCGTCGCTGTGTGTAGGTTTCCTCACGATGTTTTCCTTCACCGAATAGCTCGTGATAAATATCAAATTCGATATCGCACATAAATTCCGAAAAATTCAGAGGTGCGAGCCCGGGGTTTGAACCCACGACCCTCTGCTTGAGAGGCCACAGGTCGAACCGCTGGGCTACCACGGCTCTTAGTTAGTGTTAAGTCTAACAAAAATATTTTATCAGTGTAAAATTTCCAAATGTTTCGTTCTTTTTCGTTGGTTCGTACCCGGCGACAGTATGACGGCGGTGTGCAGGTACCGCGGCGTGGGCGCGGGCGCCAGCGGCCGGAACACGCGGCGCCGGTAGTCGTACTCGTACAGCGCCCCCGACGGCGCCTGGGGCAAAATAATATAATTTAAAAAAAAACGGGGTAAATACAGAAGGTACAGCTTTCCCAAGAAAATAACTCCGATCGGCTGTTACCGTCTGCGCCGAGAGAGACAGAACGATATCCGAGAGTAGCCGAACGTTTTAAGAGTCAGGACGCCCAAATTAGCTAATGGAATCAGTTTGGGTGTCTGATCATTACCAACATGACGAACCAAACTAGGGTGGCACAACGATATCTGTGTATATTATCGATATTGATAAAATTGATAACCAAAAACAACGCAAGAGTTTAGCGCGCGAAAGTCTCTTTTATCATTATTATTATTTTGGTAATACTGTAAGCTATGTAAAACCGTTTAATAATAAACTGTACTGACGTTTTGTTTTAGTATGATGGTAATGATCTGCACCCAAAGTCCATAGAAAAGGTTTTTTGTTCCTAGTTACGCCAGCCTGGACATATGTCATGAGTCATCTGTCTGTGACATCAATCAATAACCAATCAAAACTAGAGTGTTTAAAATATTTTTTATCATTGGTAGATCGAAGTTTCCCGCGTCACAAAATTCGTCAACTGCGCAGGTATGTCCAGAGGAATTATTAGTTCGGTAATACTGTAAGGAGATATAGAAGCTAAAAAAATGTTATGGGCAATTTTATAAAAAAATAAATATTTTTTTATTTGAATAATGTTTTTCACACTTAGAACAATTGGAGCTTAGGATACAAATTGAAAAATAACTGTCATCACTTTTTCGTACAATTATTATCTCGTCCGTGACCGCCGTAAGTGTATGATAAAAAAGAATGGATTTTTTCCGTCGATCGGTATCAACATCACTTTTGATTCTGAGTAGTAAAACTCTAATTCTTTTTTTTTTCCTAAAAACGTCCCATGTGCAAAAAAAAGAAACGCTCACTCATTCACTCAAATTAACAAATTACTGAAGATTTTTATCGAGTGCTCGCAGGCTAGCTCCGCTCCTGTAAAAGCAGTCCGTAACTCAGCTCTGTATACCTGTGTGGCCTCGCTCTGCGACACCAATCCCCCGTGGATGAGCACACGATCTGTGAGCGGGTCCAAAACCGCGCTGTGGCCGAAGCCGCCGCGCGCCGGCCAGCCCACTGTTGGGACTGCCACCCACACTCCTCTGTGGTCCTTGACCCACAAAACACCTACAGTCCCCAGAATAACTATGCAAGATTTTAAGCGCCAGATTCCCCCACAAATATTTTGCCACGTTTCTCCGGGATCAGTACTTTTAAGTGGTGTCGGTAAGTTTGTAGCACCCCAGCGCCACATTCGTCGAATAGCCGAACTAAACGATCCTACATCGCGTTAAGGAAGTTTCGACGGTCGGTTGCTTAAGTGTCATTAGTCGACATGCCCGAGTCAAGCGTGGCCAAGCCTATTGACGCCATGTTCGCTCTTATTGCGTTGACATAAAGCTTCTTCCGTCTGCGTTTTACCAAAATGACGTCGACTAATGTGGGTAGTTATACAACTTCCACCTTTTTTTGTGCGGACCTCGGTCCCCAGGCATAACATCTGCCTGGAGAGAGATATTAAACTATTACATGTTTGTCTGTGTACCTGCGTGGCCTCGCTCTGCGACACCAATCCCCCGTGGATGAGCACGCGATCCGTGAGCGGGTCCAGAACCGCGCTGTGGCCGAAGCCGCCGCGCGCCGGCCAGCCCACTGTTGGGACGGCCACCCACACTCCCTCCTCTATGTGGTACTCCTAAAACAACGAAGAATAATTTTAAACAAAAAAAACCGACTTCAAATTTGGGCTATACTGAAAGCATTTGTCTAATGAGGGTGACCTCCCATCACCAGCAGGCCTGATATTACTGAAATTATAATTTCCAGTCTGCAGGTGCATTCAGTATTGAAAGAATTATCATTTAACTCCTAAGCATTAAGGAGTTGACCTTCCATCATCAGCTCAGTCATTTTTTTACTGCCAAACGTAAATACTGGTGTAGCTTTAAAATGTACTAAAAACATTACCTGTGCCTATAAAATTTGAGGGTTGCCCTCGATTTCCCTCATATTCCATCATCAGATCAAGATATGCTGACAATGGGACCACCTGGAAACTATATCCTTTCAAACAAAAAAAGAATTTTCCAAATCGGTCCAGGCGTCTTCGAGTAATCAGCGAACACACATAAAAAAAAAAAAAAGATTTCGACGAATTAAGAACCTCCTCCTTTTTTGAAGTCGGTTAAAAAGGATATTAATAGGTTCCGCGTAGGGAATAATAGCTGGATGCGGGTGGAAGGCCCAAGATTGCGCGTAACGCTAGTGGCTTTTTCCTTTAAGGTTATTGGCTCTGTACATTTTCTGTGACAGTAACGATTGACATTTTTAAGTGGCAAGCCAATAATGATTTGCGGGACTGGGTGGCCACTACCTGTCTATTGGCTTTTTCGTCTATGCGTCACGCGTAGGTAACAATTGTACCATGCAGTGACTTCACGCGAAACTTATAAGCGCTGTATAATCGTCATTTTTCGTTTGTCAAAAAAAATAAAAAATACATGTTTAAAATTTTTTGGTAATCTACGTGACGGATTTTTTAGTCTTCTACCAAATTACAGGCTGGACACTATAATTTACCTGTACTAAATGAAGATATCCGTAGTGTGGCGAATGGCCAAAAAACACCAGCATTATAGGCTTATCATTGTACCGCACGGTGACCGCCGTGTGGCCCGAAACCGCAAGTCCTCCTGTGAAAAAAAAAACAGAATTTATTACACATCGATTTATACATCCGTGAGGGTAGGGTTTTGTAACACCTCTTCATTTTTTTTACGGATGTCGTAAGAGGCGACTAAGGAAATAGGTAAAGGTATATTTTAGGCGATAGACTAGTAACCTGTCACTATTATACCTCTTTTAATTGACTAGAAGTATTAAAAGTAGCTGCGAATTCCAATATTTTTTTATAATATTAAAAATGACGTATACAGGGTGGAAAGTTTCAATGGGCCCTGGAGGGAAACTACTCTAAATCCTTTAGTTAGCTAATTTTACTGAAAGGAAACATTCCTTTATTTTTAAAAAGAAAAAAAACTGCATTACAAGATTTTTAAAATTTTGCTTGTCTAAACCGGGAATCGAACCAACTAAAAATTAAAAAAAAAAAAAATTGCTGGTTTACACAAATCGGTAGGACTATTGTTTATAATAAAATTT
>BHDV01009233.1:280272-293677 GCA_005406045.1 Adoxophyes honmai | reverse complement strand
TTTCCTTTCAGCAAAATGAGCTAACTAAAAGATTTAGAGTAGTTCCCCTCCAGGGCCCATTGAAACTTTCCACCCTGTATATTATAATGGTTGTTAACTTGGGAAAATTTCATTACATAATCCCATTTTACGTAATACATTGTTTGGATCCCCCTCCCCCCAAATAGCGTTACGTAATACTTGAACACCCCCTAATAATTACACATTTTGTTATCCCAAACCGAAGTATGCATCACATCACACAAGGTCGCTATTTTTTACCAACTAAGGGGGTAGACGAAAAAGGTTGTAAAGCACTCACCGCAATGTTTCAGCGGAGCGGGTTTATTCCCGCAGACTGTGGGCGTAGCGTTAACCCACTGCGGATGCTGGGACGCCAGATTGAGGCGCCATATCTCGTTGGTCACCTCTCCGGCTCTGCCTTCTAAGCCAGCTAAACCACCCCTGGGAAATAGAGACATGTTAGAACACGTTCACATCGAAAAAAGGTAAAAAAAGTAAAAAAAAATTATACATTTGCTTTTTATATTATTACTTTTGACGTAAACAGAAAACTAACGTAAGACTACGCATAACATTCTTGATCAGTGTGATTGAATTACGGGAGTGATCACGTTTAATTTGCTTGACGGCATGCCCCCCCCCCCCCCTGATCACCCCTGGTTTTCATTTTATTGACAACTGACTAAAAAAAATTCATGTCAAAATTAGACAAATCACCCTCCCCTCTGAGATAAGTGACCCCCTGAGCAATATGCCACCCCCTATGTGATCCCCCTTGATCTAAATACCCTTCCCCCGAGTTAAATTATCCTCTTGAGTTATTTACCCCTCCCCCTAAACCGTAACCCCTGAAACGCAAGTTGAATCCTTGACGACGACAAACCTAATAATAACGAAGCTACTGATTATTTTTTATCCGCTGTCTTGGCACGTAGCTCCAGATGATGGGTTACGAATTGGCCCGAAACATGTTGAGCTAATCTCGATATAAAGAACGTGAGTAAATCTGTTTTAGTTAACTTTTAGTCATGATTTTAACGACTTACCCCCGTTCAGGCTCGTCAGAGGCAACCACGCCGCCGTATACGATGATCTCGTCTTCGTATAGAACGGCCGAGTGAGCGAAGCGAGCGGCTGGCTCTTCGCCGTAGTTCGTCATAGGCTCCCATATGTTTTCTGCCACTTTGTACCTGAAGAAAGGATTTGAGCATAGAGTAATATGCGGACATTATAAGCGGAATCAGTATGTAATTTCCAAGAATACACACATCGAATACAAAATCTATTAAAAAATGGGGTAGGCAGAACACACGAAACGCCGCATAGTCACAATCATGATTATTCTACGTCTCGTAATGACTTCTAGCGTATTTTTTAGCTTTTTACATTTCGCAAACGAATGTACAGCGCCGAGCGTGGCAGACCGCAGGCGAAGAGTCTGTCAGTACCTGTCCAACACTGTACAGGCCTCCTTGACATCTCCCTATGGGCGTTTCTCCCCCTTGTCGGGAACTCCTCTAGGGGAGTTTCCCCTCCTGGTTGAGAACTCCTTTAGGGAGATTTGCCCCCTTTTGGCAACTCCTACCTGTAAAGGAAGGCAGCGGGCGCGAAGCTCTCCCCTCCAACTCTTAGCAACTCCCCTCCCCTAGCAAGTAGGGAATGTCCAGCGACGGGCGTCGCGGGCGCGGGCCCCTCCTCGGGCTCCCGCCACTGCCACCGCCAGCCGGCTATGGCGGCGTCACGGGAAGGATTGCTAAGACCTAAATAGATGGTATCCGGCTTTTGGCTTTTTACATTTCCCAAACGAATGGCAGAGCATGGCAGACCGCAGGCGTAGAGTCAGTCAGTGCCTCCTTGATGTCTCGCTGGGGGGGGTTTCCCCCCTTGTCGGGAACTGCTCTAGGGGAGTTTCCCCCCTTGTCGGGATCTCCTCTAGGGGAGTTTCTTCAATTGTTGGGAACTCCTCTGGGGAGGTTTCCCCCTTTTGGCAACCCCTACCTGTAGAGGAAGGCAGCAGGCGCGAAGCTCTCCCCTGCAACTCTTAGCAACTCCCCCCCTCTAGCCAGTAGGGCGTGTCCGGCGACGGGCGTCGCGGGCGCGGGCCCCTCCCCGGGCTCCCGCCACCGCCAGCGCCAGCCGGCTATGGCGGCGTCGCGGGCAGGATTGCAAAGACCTAAATGGTGTCCAGCTTTTGGCTTTTTACATTTCGCAAACGAATGGAAGAGCGCAGGCGAAGAGTCAGTCAATACCTGTACAAGCCTCCTTGATGTCTCTCTAGGGAGATTTTCCCCTTTGTCGGGAACAGGGGAGTTTCTCCTCCTGGTTGGGAACTCCGAGTTTCCCCTCCTGGTTGAGAACTCCTCTAGGGGAGTTTCCCCTCCTTGCCAGGACCTTCTCTAGGGGAGGTTCCCCCCTTGTTGGGAACTCCTCTAGGAAAATTTGCCCCCTTTTGGCAACTTCCAGACCTACCTATAGAGGAAGGCAGCGGGCGCGAAGCTCTCCCCTCCAACTCTTAGCAACTCCCCTCCCCTAGCCAATAGGGCGTGTCCGGCGACGGGCGTCGCGGGCGCGGGCCCCTCCCCGGGCTCCCGCCACTGCCAGCGCCAGCCGGCTATGGCGGCGTCACGGGAACAGTCCGCCCCGGCGCGGGAAGGATTGCAGACGCAGCCGTCTGGGGTACAGGTGCCGCCGCCGTACGCAGCGTTGCAATCATCTGTGACAATAGGGTCTTTGACAACAGTAAAAATAAACTATAATTTGTGGCCATCCTAACAGATTATAGGAAAATTAAACATATTTCACTTTCTTTTGTTCAAAATATTATGCATTTTTAGAGTATTTTGTTCTATTAATTTCTAATATTCGTTAATAATGTATCTGTGACTGAAACGCTTGCGATTGATTGATGACGTCACATACCATGAAAGGTATCTGTGGTCAAAGTGGACATTGATAATTTGACATGACAATAGGGTTTTTGAACATTTTTGAAATATACTTTTAATAAATTCTTCATTATGTAATAAACACGATTATATTAGTATTTCCGGATTCTTGTCTGTATTAACAAAGAAAATAAATATTAAAGTTCAAATTCTCAAACTCACGCCAAAAACGCTGTTTGACGTCAAATGCAAGTAAACAAAGGCACCACACAAAGAAGCTGTCAAAATTGTCATGTCAAATTATCAATGTCCACTTTGACCACAGATACCTTTCATGGTATGTGACGTCATCAATCAATCGCAAGCGTTTCAGTCACAGATACATTATTAACGAATATTAGAAATTAATAGAACAAAATACTCTAAAAATGCATAATATTTTGAACAAAAGAAAGTGAAATATGTTTAATTTTCCTATAATCTGTTAGGATGGCCACAAATTAAAGTTTATTTTTACTGTTGTCAAAGACCCTATTTTGACAGCTTCTTTGTGTAGTGCCTTTGTTTACTTGCATTTGACGTCAAACACCGTTTTTGGAGTGAGTTTGAGAATTTGAACTTTAATATTTATTTTCTTTGTTAATACAGACAAGAATCCGGAAATACTAATATATCGTGTTTATTACATAATGAAGAATTTATTAAAATTATATTTCAAAAATGTTCAAAAACCCTATTAGAATTACCATTAAAGCAGGCCGCACACCAGGTATACAATTGTTTCTCCACAATTGTAGCGCCACATTTGAAATGCGACACAAAAATCGAACAGCTTCGATCTTTGATTATTGTAGCGCGGATGACGTCTCGCCACAAAGTGCGCCCGCTACAAATGTATCCTCGGTGTGCGTGATCACGTATGAATATATGGGGGCGTTAAATGTGTCGCATTACAAAAGGTGGCGCTACAACTGCGGAGAAACAATTGTATGCCTGGTGTGAAAAATATTTTTTTTAAGGTAAAAACGATAATTTACCTGGACAGAGCGGCTGGTCACAAGCCACCCCGATCCACCCCGGCTCACAGTGACACGTGCCTTCGTCGCACTCGCCGTGATCTGAAACGATCAAATAACGAACATTATAGGCTTTTGCACACGGGCCACTGGCTACAACCATAAAACGCCGCCACCACCATATTTCCTGGTGTACTAATAATGGAGGTACTTCATAAAAACCTGTCATGTCAAACCCTACATTAAGTTATCAAAAATTAGGGTAATCAGTGACTTCCCCTCCTCCCCAAAGTCTCTAAGGGGACTGTGCCCCCCCCCCATTGGTCCCCACAGGCTACTCACTAGAACAATGGGTCCGGTGGTCGTCTGAGGGGCAAGAGTAAGAGTACGCAGCGTACGTGACGTTGAACCCTTCCATAGCGTACGAGTCATCCTCTACCCCCCTTTCCAAGGTCCTCAATGGGACAGTGCGCCCCCGTTGGTCCTCAAGGGGATTATGCCCCCCTATTGGTCCCCACGGAGTACTCACTAGAACAATTGGTCCGGTGTTCGCCCGAGGGGCAAGAGTACGCAGCGTACGCGACGTTATACCCCTCCATAGCGTACGCGTCATCTGCTACCTTCCTCCCTAAGGGGACATTGCCCCCCTATTGGTCCCCACGGGGTACTCACTAGAACAGTTGGTCCGGTGTTCGCCCGAAGAGCAGGAGTACGCAGCGTACGTAACGTTGAACCCCTCCATAGCGTACCCATCATCTTCTACCTTCCTCCCTAAGGGGATATTGCCCCCCAATTGGTCCCCACAAGCTACTCACTAGAACAATTGGTCCGGTGGTCGTCCGAGGGGCAAGAGTACGCAGCGTACGTGACGTTGAACCCCTCCATAGCGTACGCGTCATCAGAGAAGAAGTGGAGCAGCGCACTGCCCGAGCGGGCGATCACTTGCCGCGTCCATCCCGACTCGCCCCGTTCTATGACGCCACTGAAATTTGAGATACAAGGGTGAAATGTGAATACTGGAGAAACTTAAGATACTGTAGGCAGAACAGAGAAGGGTAACAATAGGGATGTTGACTAGGTGAAAAGTATCACGCCTGTATTCCCTAATGGGATAGGCAGAGGACACGAAACGCTAAATAGACAAAACCATGACCATTTCACGTTTGGAGGCCACTTCTAGCATATTTTTTCAGGTTTTGAGTTGGCAGGTATAATAGTTACAGTTTGCTAGCTTGCCACTTAAAATATACCTTAACCTAATTCCTTAGTCGCCTCTTACGACGGAAGAAATGGAGGTGTTATTCTAAACCCGAGACCACACGGACAGACGGTCTTTAACACTTCTAAAAAGTGGTTCTACACGCGAGGTGCCCAAACCCGCAGTTCCATTCAGTGCTGAATGTTTGCCGGTCTGTCAAATATTCGACAATTCGTTTCGCACAAGTGTTTTAAGTGTTTATGTCATCATTAGCCCATCATCTGTAGAAGATGGTTTAGGCAGCGTCCATAATACTATGAGTTCTACACTTCAGGTGCAGCGAAGACGACAGATTTTTTGTGCGATCAAGTCTGCGGCGCACAAAATGTCTGCATGGATTGTATGCCGGACTTTTTGCGAGTCATGTGCGTTACTGCATATAATTCCATAGGTTCTATTTTCACAGACTAAAAAGTCCGTCGCAGATAGTCTGTCGTCTGCGCAGGGCCTACTTATTTCGAATGCATGTACCCATTGAACTAACCTGAACACAGCGAGCAACCTCTCAGCTCTCACACTGTCCCCGTCATAAACATACAGGTGGTCCCATCCGCACTCTGTTGCGAAGGACTCGAGCCGGACCCTGAGGGGAGGGGGGTTCGGCCCGAGCCAGGGGGGAGAGATCAGCCAAGTACACTGAGTGCTGACGCTGTAGTTCCCCGGACCATCGGTTATGATGCCCGTGGGTTCCGTCAGCCTGGAAAAGAGAACAGTTTTTAAAGCAGATATAAAAATGTAGTGTATGTTAATTACTTGAGTAGCATTGGAAAGTTTACAGGTAGGTAATTGGCATTGAGTGTATTTTTAAATCCTGTCATTTGTTGTCCTGATATTTGATCAAGACCTAGTCCTTACTAATATTATAAGTCAGAAAGTGAGTTTGTTTGTTTGTTTGTTTGTTTGTTTGTTTGTTTGTTTGTTTGTTTGTTCCGCTTTCACGCCGTAACTACTGAACCGATTGCTTTGAAATTTTGCAGACATAAAGATAGAAGTCCGGATTAAATAATAGGCTACATTTTATCCCGGAAAAAAAATAATGTTCCCGAGGGAAAACAAAAATATAGTTTGCTTGATGGATCGATATCGATCGATGATAGATCGATATCAATCGATGACCGATCGATAGATGATAGATCGATGGCGCTGTGTGTCGTTTCAAACGAGAAGTTTTGCTTTATACCGCAATATAACCGAGTTCCACGCGGGCGAAGCCGCGGGCGGAAAGCTAGTATTACATAAATGAAATAATGTTTGATGAGACTTCATTAAAGAAGTCATTTTAAGCTGAATCTTACAATAGGTACATGGTTTTTATACACATCTTTTTTTTGAGAAACGGGCTTTTTTTGTTTTGGTTTGATGTGGAACCTTATGGGGAAGAAAAAATGGAACAGAATCACCCAATTGAGTGACTGTTGACTGTTAATACTAGCCCCTAAAAACCAGACATATGGGAATCTCAATTCTGGGGTGGGAATGAAAATCCTGGTAGAACCAATGAGTCAGACTGTATTTACTATCTTGGTGCAAGTAAGTAACACACTTTGTTAACTTTTCAGTAAGACAACTTTGTATCTGCAGTATTCATGACTTTTTAAATGTCTGTTTTAAGTGTTGTTTTAAATTACTGTTTAAAATGAAATCCAAATGGGTCATAAAAACTGTTCTTCACAAGTTACCTGGTATTTTGATAAGAAACAAACTTTTGTTTAGTGGCATTCAATGCTCATAATATTTTAAGAAAATATTGTTGTGTATGAAACGAACAACAATAACAAACAATAATGATTGTGGTGATTGTGTGGCACATTATTTTATTCAAGTTTTTCCTCTTACACCCAATATAGGGGTTTAAAAAAATGTTTTACACTTATCAAAAGTCATTGGCATGACAATTTGAATCATAGTTGTGATGCTTCATAAAAAAAAGACACACCTTTTTTACAGTACATTGTAACTCATGGTTTGGTCTTGTATGCTACCCCATTTGGGAATATAAATATGATGTTTACTAACTTAAATTGATATCATGGACATTGAATAATTAGGTAATCATTTTATGTAGATATTTTCATTAGTAAAATAACTGTGATTACAGAAGAAACTGACTGTAGCGATCACACTACCCCCAGGTTAAAAACATGATAAAAGATCAAGGAAAACAAATAATCTAACACATTATTGTGACAAACAAAACAAATCTGTTAACCAACTTTAAACCATGTATCAATTACATGTGTGATCAAAATTGTTTTGAAATTTAACAGCATTTTCATGCTAAACGAGATTGTAGATAAAATGCTCTCATTTACATAAAAGAATGACTAAACAGCTGTTACATTAACCTTAGGTATTTGTTACAATACATTTGAATTTAATGTTAACAATTAGAGTTTTACAAGGCAATCCTTACTAATATTATAAGTCAGAAAGTGAGTTTGTTTATTTGTTTGTTTGTTTGTTTGTTTGTTCCGCTTTCACGCCGTAACTACTGAACCGATTGCTTTGAAATTTTGCAGACATAAAGATACAAGTCCGGATTAAATAATAGGGTACTTTTTATCCCGGAAAAAATTGATGTTCCCGAGGGAAAACAAAAATATAGTTTGCTTGATAGATCGATATCAATCGATGATAGATCGATATTGATCGATAGATGATAGATCGATGGCGCTGTGTGTCGTTTGAAACGAGAAGTTTTCTTATAGTTGTGCTTTATACCGCAATATAACCGAGTTCCACGCGGGCGAAGCCGCGGGCGGAAAGCTAGTATTCAATATCTCGACAGTGGAAATTTCAAATGTTGTAAGGGACATAGAGTTTGTAGAGGGGGCATTTGAATAGATTTGATGTCATTATTGTCTTTACAACCGATATGAGGGTAAGACCCCAAAATTCAACCACCCCATCTTTTTCTAAGAAATTTGGCAAAGGTGCATTTTTGAAAATCATTTTTTTTACATTGAAAACCCTTGCCATTTTGAGCAAGGAAATGAAAGAAATACAGAGATATTAAAGTTGTTTTAGTTGACAAAATTGCTGGAATTTCATAACATAAAAGCAGTTACAACTTGTAGCTACTTTTAGCATAATTTTACTTTTAAAAACTGATGATAGAGGCATAACAGTGACAGTACATAATAACAGTGATAGTACAGTCAGCTGCAGAGAAAAGTAACCCCCGCCCATACAATGTTCTATCACAGGGGGGTTACCTTTCTCTGCAGCTGTCCGTACAGTACATATTTCCGTAGTCACCTCATACAACATCCACCATAGTAATTGAAAGGTATTATTCTTACCCAAATACATACATACATACATATTCTCACGCCTGTATTCCCAAAAGGGGTAGGCAGAGCACATGAATTCAAAAATTCAGTGCCACGTCTAGCAATTTCAGGGTATGCAGATGGTTAAACGTGATATTGCAGTGACAGGTTGCTAGCCCATCGCCCACAATACACTAACCCTTTCCCAGAGTCGACTCTTACGACACCCACGGGAAGAAAGGGGGAGGTGCTATTCTAACCCGGCACCACACGGGAACACGGGAATACCACACAGAAAAATACACTAGAAGTGGCTATAAAACATAAAATAAATCATGGTTTAGTCTATGTCACATTTTTTGTGCTCTGTCTACCATGATGGTATGTTTCACGGAATTCCCAGTGAATGAAGAAGAGGAAGTCAACTGAGAGGAAAAATGTACTGTAAATTCTATAAAACGATACTTCCTCTCTTCTTGTATGTTCATTAAATTGCATAAACATTAGTCAGCGTAGACAGAAAATTTATATGCCTAACTTCACAAATTTACAGTATAAGTAAGGAATTGTATTCTGCAAAATAAAGCCCAAATTCCTTCACTTCTTACCTGTCTGTGACAAACTTGAAACTACTTGATGGTTATTATTTTCATTCAACCTTTACCTTTATAAATATTTAGAACAGAATTTAATTATCATCAGCAATGGGATGTGAGTGATGTGAGTGTGAATGGATGTGTTGGGAGGGGAAGACCTAGACGGACGTTCCGTGACCAAATTGCGGACGTTTTAGAAACAGGTCAGGTCAAGAGTACCCGAAATCGACGAGCATGTATGAAGAAGTTAATGAACGTGGATGAAGCAAAAGAGGTATGTCAGGATCGTAGCAAGTGGAACAAAGTGGTCTCTGCCTACCCCTGTGGGAAAGAGGCGTGACTGTATGTATGTATGTATGTATGGGATAGACTATTTGACAATGAAGCTCAATTGTTAAGTCAATCTGTCAAGTGGTGTGTATAAAATGAGGATGACAGTCTACACACACTATATGAAGCCCTTATTGCATTTTTATTAAGAATTGTTTTAAATTATGTGGATCACTGCATAGGTTTCTACATCAACTTTGGCAAAATACTCCTTATGAAAACAGCAAGGGTGAATGCCATTAAAAAAATACTGTCTTCAGAATGAGGAACCATTTAGAAATGTTTAAATTAAATTAAATTTTGTAAGTATAGCCCTGTAAAAGGTAGTGTTAGCTGACAAAAGTTTCACAAAATGTTTAATTCTACCCCCACTACCATGTAACTCAGCATGTATTCTGTAAGTTTGTACTAGGCAAGCAGCTACTTCAGGATGTTAAGAGGCTGTGAGATAGCACACTCATGTACTGAAGTTGATTATAAGATTACTAAATTGGATCACACAGTTATGACATCATTTCAGTATCACAATAGCCTGTTTCACAGTAAAGTGGCAGCAGGACAGCTGTAAAACGAGATCGACCGCTTAAATCAACAATTAATTCAATTCAATTGTGTTTTCATTACCACAGGGAAAAAAAGATTAATAAATACAAGGGCTGTCAATGCGTACGCGGCCTTCGCAGCCGAGCGAAGACGAGAAGCCAAGGAACATAATTGGATAATCCCTCAGTCACTTTCCATTGTAGTTCTACATGTTTTGAGCACCAATGTTAGCCTAGTGACAACCTAAATGGGTCAGTGAACCTAAGTTCCGTTGCGTTGTGGCTGAGCCCACCGATGGGCTACTTACTTGACTTTCCCGCCGCAGTACTGGCATTCTGGACCTTGCCATCCCTCCAGGCACAAACATGTTTCGTTCTTACAAACACCATTCAAACAGCTATGGTCACTACACTTAGCAAGCGCATCATTGCAAAACAATAACACTATGAGCACTGAACACAGGAATGGCGAGAACCACGAGAATTTTCGTCTGTATTTAGATTTGAACAGGAATAAGAACATTTGTAGCGACTCTACCATTTTGATGTAAGCATTTTCAATGAGTTTTGTTAGCACGGAATTAAAGCGGTCCCAGTGTCGTGTAGTTTTCGTACGGTACTAGGTGCGGGGTTGTCATGTGCGAATTGAGCTTACCCCGCTGACATAACTGTCATTTTTTTATTACCCTGACATTTGCATCTGCTGGTAATTTAGGAAAAACTACAAATATAACTGAAAAAAAAACGTAGTTTAATGATGACAAAGATTCTTAATGAATCTTTCACAAAAGAATGGAGTGCGAAACGAAAAGCGAAATAGTAGTTTTGTTAAAGCACTGGTCGTGAGATAAAAAGTTTCATGATGAAATATGTTTAAAAGATATTTCTGATAACAGACAATTTTTAACAAAATGTATTGCCTAAGTTTGTTAAAATATTTATTATAGCTATTTCACAATTTGCAAATTCCCTGACAAATGGAATCCAATTTTCCACAGCAACACTTTAGTTGACATTTCCATGTTGCCAGCTTTAATAATTAACTTTAGCAGTGTCTGGAACCGCATAAAAAGCAATTACCAACGCAATTTCAAAATGTACAGTCTATCAAACAATTTAATAATTTAGAGGCATTTCGCTATATTTATATAGATGTAAAACTGAAAATGTTGATTAAAGACATAGCAGTTTATCAAATTCACTCGAATGATTCTAGTATTAGTACTTACAAACATCACTAGATGTCACTACTAGTCGCCAAAGACTGCTTCTTTATCACGAATTTCGTGCTTCTTATCCTATGAACTATGAAGTTAAATAATTGGCTTGGATTATTTAATTTTGCAGACAAAATTTAATGAGCTCATAAATAATTATGAATTCAACACGTGGCATCAATTTGATTACACAACTCCTACATAGCCAAAAGTAATTAAAAAACGAGTCATTATTCTTATTCCGACTCGCAAAAGAGACAATGTCCAAGAAAAATCTTTTCTTTCGACGCTAAAAGGTTTTTACTAACAATAGATTCGTGTTGATATTTGCGCTCCAGTCGGTACTTTCAGTACCTAGTTTTTTAAGAGAAACTGAGTGATTAAAAAAAAGAGTATCGTATTTTTATCCGTTTGTTTTTCTTTACAGCTTATCTGAATCTTCTGTTTTAAATTGATGAACATTATTACGTTATGAATATTTTCAGGGTGTTGATGAAGCTGCCGCGCCACTGCAGCGCAGCGTCGCGTATGGTCGCTGAGGCACGCACTGACGGCTTCCACGCCATCAGAAGGAAGAGGGTAGCGTAGAGACGCTAACAACAGAGCTAACGCTAACTAGCTAATAACAGAGGTTGAACAGAGTGGGCGGCAGCTCCAACATCATTCCAACTGCCACATCGTAAAACTTTGGGTCACGGGGAAAAAAAGTGATTTACTCAGTGTTGCCTGAATGTTATTATTTTATGAGTACCTACTTATTTTATTTTTTCAAGGGTGGCTATTCATGGTAAAAATAGGAATACAGCAACAAAATTAATCAAGACGAAATCTTTATAGGTAATTGTGCCACACACGTCTCTTCGTCTTTTGCTTTTTGTCTGCCTGAATACCTACCTATCAGAGTCCTTTGGATACGAAGACTATTTTAGCCCTAGGTACGTTGATACAATGTACCTAATATTAAGGTTGTTAAGTGTGTCTATTTAAGTATTTTTTACAGGCGTTACATAATTGAGGAGCCAAGTGCACGTCTGGCCGCAGTTTCGTATACTTAGCTACTTAATACTTATTTCCTACTTATCTTCCAACTTATCCCAAGTTTCTTTAAAAAGATACTGGTACTGGTGGGATAGGTTGGATGATGGTTAAAATATATTATATGGCCGGAAATCAGCACATACCTAATTATAAAACGGCTGAAAAAAAAAAAGAAACATAATTTTTGTACTTATTTATTCAGTTAATGTGATTTTAAACTAAAACTACCGTGAGACTCACTCGTAGTGAAATAACGAAACGACTCACGTTTTTATATCGAGGATTAGTTCGACATGTTTCGAGCCAATTGCCGCCAATTAGTGTGCGTCTATCCGCTGCCGTGGCGCGTAGCTCCAGATGATGGGTCACAAATTAGCCCGAAACATGTCGGGCTAATCTGGATATAAAAACGTGAGTACCCAACAAACAATTTAACCTTATAAAATTTATTCTATAAGGCTTACGCCCTCATAGTAGTTTTAAAAGAGCATTCATTATGTCAGTGTGACTTAAAGCGGCACACTATAAGAAGATTTGGCTAATATTACCATAACTCTTATAATCTGGCTGGGTAGACTTTAATAAATCCAATTTACATGGCTACAATAAGAATTCAAAATGGAGTCTTCTTATAGAGGCTTCTTAGATTGCTTTTTAGCCATATAATAATATAAAAGCCATGTAAATGCTTTGAATATGGCCAATCATTCTTATAAAAGTTATTCAGAAGGCAACTATGACACTTTTCACCTCATAGAAGCATTTTATAAGATGTTTATAAGAGTTCAAAATGTCCTTTTCTTATAGAGGCCTTGTATATAGCTGTTTAGCCATATAATAATTGAAAGCCATATAAAGGCTTTAAATATGGCCAATCATTCTTATAAAAGTAATTCAGAAGGTAACTATGACACTTTTTACCTCATAGAAGCATTTTATAAGTCGTTTATAAGAGTTAAAAAATATCCTCTTCTTATAGAGGCCTCTTATATTGCTTTTTAGCGGTATAATATTTGTATAAGTCTTAAGCGGTATAAGTCTTTTAATATGGCCAATCGTACTTATTAAAGTAATGCACAAGGCAACTAAAAGTCTTTCCCGCTTAAAAGAGCATATTAAAAGACGTTTATCCAACAAAAGGCATGCTATATGGCCTTGATAAAGCTTGAAGCAGTTCATTTCCTTTTATATAGTAATTATAAGAGTTTTATCCTCTTTATGGTTATATAACAGTTTTTAACACAACAA
>BHDV01009233.1:251404-278279 GCA_005406045.1 Adoxophyes honmai | reverse complement strand
CGGACGGACAGACGGACGGACAGACAGCGAAGTCTCAGTAATAGGGTCCCGTTTTTACCCTTCGGGTACGGAACCCTAAAAACGTGGCACTGGATTTTCGAATTCATGTGCTCTCCCTATCCTTCTAGGGAATACAGGCGTGAGAATATGTAGGTATGTAAAAAAAAACGAAAATCTGAAAATATATTGCCCTATCTTCTTGTACCTACCCCGGCTCTTAGTGAACCGTCTAACATCGCAATATTTACCGATCAGGAATAACCATCGCGGGTGCAGGTTCGCGCCGGCTAAAACGGGACTTCCACAGTCGTGTAAAGCAGACTTAACACAGGGCGCCTTGATCTGAAAAGCGATGAAACAATTGTCTCCCACAAGATCACCATGTGTTCCGTGGATGTCATAAGAAGCGAGGCAACCTATCACTATTATACTTGTCAACACAAAACCTAAAAAAATATGCTAGAAGTGGCCACGAGACGTGAAATAGCCATGGTATTGTCTTGTAGCGTTTCATGTACTCTGCCTATCACATTTTTGAATACAGGTAAGCGTGATGTATTGTATGTATGTTAGGTAGAGCACTTTAAGTGCTGAAAGATACTTAGATAACAGAGTTACTTTCGAATTTTGTAATGTTAGTAGCGATATAGACTACACCAGTCATTGTCTAACTAGACATACAGTCAGCGTCTGATACATGGTTACACTTTGGTACTTTGTCACTGTGATCGCAGTGACAATTTCATACTAGAGTTCAGATATGAGGTTAATTAGAAAAGGTACTAAAGTGTATACATGTATCAGACGCTGACTGTACATACATACATACATATTCTCACGCTTGTATTCCCATGAGGGAGCAGAGCACATGAATTAAAAAATCCAGTGCCACATTTAGCTAATAATTCAGGGTAACCAGATGGTTAAACGTGATATTGCGGTGACAGGTTGCTAGCCCATCGCCCACAATACACTAACCCTTTCCCAGAGTCGACTCTTACGACACCCACGGGAAGAAAGGGGGAGGTGCTATTCTAACCCGGCACCACACGGGACAAACTAACTAGAGAAGTCAGAAAATGACAGAAAACTATTCTCGCGTGTGTTGCCATGATAAGTCATAGGAATTGGGACTACAATAATCTTGACAGTATTTATAGCAATTAGTTACATAATTCCACATTTCTGCTTACATACCACGAATGCAGCCGAATTAATCACTTTTCGACGAAAATGCACCACTTAGGTTACTAATATCCACAGTGCATGCGACATTTATTTAAGCTGGCGTTTCACTCCGTTGTGTTTTCCAAATATGTCCTTGGTAACATTTTTATCATAGACAATGAACTCTTTTATTTTGCTGATTGATGATCCCTGAACTACCCGGTATAAATGTGATTTTACAAGTTTTTGATTTTTATTTCAAAATTAGTTATAGGTACAGCGTGTTAGAAAAATACGAGTAAAGCAGAAAGGGGGTTAAGCGGTTAAATAGGGGTTAAATTATAAGAAGTCAATTTACAATATTTGAAAAAGCTATTAATTCCTTTTAATCTGGCCGGTCTCATGCACTCAGACATATCAAACAAGGCAATTTAAAAAAAAAAACATTTTCGACTACAATATTTTTTATTCTTATTTTGGCCTGGCAACACTGTCTTGGCCGTAATGGCCAGTCTTATCCATAGCAATAAAAATACCTGGCCACAATTAGAGCAAAGGGCACGCAAGCATTCCGAGACAGCACGCGATGGAACCCGAAAATTGACGAGTGTTTTTTTAATTCCTGGCATCGTAGCTGGTCCTAGGAAAAATGTTAATCGTGATTAAATTTTGAGGGAATTAAAGGAAAACTATTTAATTTGTTTGTATAGGGTACATAAACACCACGCATGCGCCTGTTTTCCTAAAGGGCGAAAAGTTACATGGAAAAATCCTCGAGTATTTACGTTTCGGAACACTTTTAGCGGTTTTATAAGTTTCAAATTAAATAAAAATGATAGGGGGGTACGCATCACTATTAATTAGTAGGTATCTATTAGATATAAGATGTTCCTAGACATTCCTAAGTTATACCTATAACTAGGTACCTACCAACCTAGTTGTATAATTTTCTAAATTTCCGACACAATTTGAACAATGTTATGCAACAAACTTACTTAATAAAATTATTGAACTTTAGAATTTATAATAAGTATAGGTAAAGTTGCTTTCTATGGGCCAAGGAAGTGGTCTACCACTTTTGACAAAAGTTTCTGCGAGATCAAAATTGACACAAGGTTGACATTGTCACTGTCATAACGTCGCTGTTCCTACAAAAATCGCTATGTGCATTTTTTCGATTTTTGGTTTTTTATGCCATTTTGAACCTTAGGTCCATATACGTATGCTCTAAAAACGGCGTGAAGCTATCTTTATTATTTCTGCATGTAAAAAAATAACCATGTGAAGTTTGTATGTCAAAATGTTCCCTTAAAAACTCCTTAAAAATAACTAAGTGTCACTAATCACATAGCAGGACCGTTTCATATTCATATCACGCGAAAATTTGTTCCGATATGTGTCTTTCGGAGCACACATAGCGAATTAATTCGATCGTGTCGTTCGCGTTCGACTTATGTGTTTTTCGGCACATAGCGATATTTTAGTACGAGATATTTATCGCTATGTAACAAATTTCGGTTTTTCTATGCGTATAAAATTCAGTTTTCACTCTATCTTTTTAAAAAAATTATCATTTCATGTACAAAATCACAAGGCAATAGCACAAAAAAAATTACTAACTTTCCATACATGGTTAATGAGGAAATCAGTTTTTTGTGTCTCCTGAAAAGTTGGTTAAAAACACATAGCGGTTTCTGCAGGAACAGCGACGATAATATTATGGCGAGGGGAAATCGACCTTGTTGTTTCATGAGGTTCAAATGAATATCGATCTTGAGGGGGTAGACCAATTTCTTTGTCGACTGTACTCCCTGTATCTACTTTAAAGTTTCATCATTGTAAGATTTTGATTCACGCCAATACTTTGCAAACATCATCAAAGCGCAACCAGCTTGAACAAAACTTTTAAAAACGTTCGAAAATATTTTCAAAAATCGAACGCGTCGCCCCCCACTCGACGCAGCTGCGATCCAAGGTCAGTGGCACCGAGTGCATTGCCCAAAGCGCGAAAAACACGCACACAGACACAGCTGTGCATGCCGACAAAAAGTATCCCAATTGCGCGCAAAGAGTACGCGGTGACAGAGGGTAAGTTTGATCCGTTGCGAGTTTCTTGCATCAGAGAGACTAAGAATGAATAAGATTAAGAAAAAAACGCCAGAAAAGTGATAGGAGAAATAGTAGAGCAGCAAGTTATGCCTAACCTTAGTTAAGCGTGGTGACAGAGGGTGTCCCTAAGTTTGATCCGCTGCAAGTTTCTTGGATCAGAGAGACTAAGAATGATAAGATTAAGAAAAAAAAACACAGAAAAGTGATAAGAGAAATAGTAGAGCGGCAATTAGGTGAGAAATGCAATTAAAAGAGAATAAAATTGACACTGAACCTACATTGTTAAAAAACTGCACAGAAGTACTTCAAATCGTCTTAATATTTGTTGAAACTAAGTTAAGTGAGTACGTGTGTGTGTGTGTGTGTGTGTGTGTGTGTGTGTGTGAGTGTGTGTGTGTGTGATGGATTCAAATAAAATGTATGTATTACCAAACAATAATTAAGTAATAACTAAGTACCTACTGCAGTGTGTACTTATGTAACTTTTTGTTGTCTCCTCTGAACTGTAAATAATATTACACTAACTCGTACTCTTTGCGCAAAAAAACAACCAGGCAAAGTACCCGAATTGCTAACACACACACGCACAATACATGAACATCAAACTCAAGTCAAGAGCAAGCGGGTAAGGTCATGGTTAACTCTTTCGGCGACTTCGGTCGTTTTCGACTGTTTTCGGCCGCATTCGGGGTGCGCAGACGCTGGGGTTACAAGACCAACTTATTCTTGCGGGCGGATAAAACTGGCACTAGCAGTTTTTGCTCGCAACGTTGTTCTTATGTATGGATGGTGGCGACGTGGTTAGTTGATATGGTAAGTTTGTGGTCGGTTTTTTTCTTAATTTAGGATCGTTCAATGGGTGTTTAGGATGCCAGGTAGAATTTAGGCGACCAATGAGGTGGCGAGATTTGGTTTCGGGTTTTATTTATGAGGCCGGTCATATATGTATTATTGTATCTATTTATTAAAAAAACGAGTTTCTTACGTGACTTTTATTTTTATTAGGTATTTGTTATGTACACTGTGGTTGTTAGGTACCTACTGTTTGGATAGGTGTTTTTGATACAAATAACTACATTGTTTTTATAAGTTTGGTTAGGCAACTGTTTCGATATTTGTGTATGTAGGTTTGGTACCTACCTATCTTGAGGGCATGATAATTGTTATTGCTACATCTGCTATTTTACATTTCAGGTACCTAGGTATACTGTTAAAAGTCTCTTTTATAGGTATTTTACCTTGTTATTACAGGCTGTCGTCAAGTATTCAACTGTTTACAAAGTAGATAACTCATTCTACATTAAAAAAATAACTATTCTCTTAAAAAAAAAACAAGAGTTCAACAACCATCGCCATTTTTATTGTCCCATACCTACAAAAATAACCACAGTTCCACCAAATCGAACCCACCCAAACTGGTTCATTCTTTATTTAAAAATACCAATTTAACTTTACTGGGGACAAAGACGCCCCCGGCGGATGTTGTAAGCGAATTTGTACGACGATGAGCCAAAGTTAACTTTGCCGGCTGTTAGTTCTAAGTTTGTAGATGCTGCTGGCTGTTTTCAAGTTTTGTTTCTTTTTTTGTTTTTAAAACCACGGCCTTGGCACCAAATGGCTTTCGGCCAGACCGAATATTGTACAGCCAGAGTTTTTGAACATATACTTTCAAGTAGGTACTTCTTTGACCCGATTTTATGCACTACTTACCTACGTATATGGTATATGTAGCATGTTGTCCGCATATTCCTTCGCCTACTGTGCTCTTTTTTTTTAAACATGCTTACTTAATATCTTACGACACACACGGGAGAAATTGAAACACGTTATCTTACATTTAACAACACGAGGGGGTTATAGGTATACAGCTTTTATTATAAGTATGATGAGTCCTCTCCATTTCTTCCGTGGATGTCGTTAGAGGCGACTAAGGAAAATAGGTTTAGGTATGCTTTAGGCTAGCAACTTGTCAATATGATACCTCTCCCACTTTTTGTCAAATCTAAAATTATGCTATACCTAAGTGGCTGCGAAGCCTGAAAATAGAAATCATGGTTGTTTATGTCACGTTTCGTATGCTCTGCCTATTCCGTATGGGAAAACAGGCGTGATTTATGTATACCTATGTTGAGCGTATCTATAAAATATTCGAACCTAATTCTTGAAAGAATATGGCCACAATTTGCGGTTACCAAATGATGGTAATGTAAATTTATCGAAGTCATTGTTAATTTGTGACATTTGGCTGATGGGCTGTCACACAGTTTTACAGGATTGGGTTTTGAGGTTAAGCGGTAATTGAAGTATTTTGGGGTTCCGTTGTCCTCAGTATTGAGCTTTCTCGGAAATTTGCTGACTGTACATTTTACCCTGCATAAATTACTAAACCTTTTAGTAAGTTTTTAGGTTTTAAGGTGGCAGGTACAATATTAACAGGTTGTTAGCCTGTCGCCTAAAATACAGGGTGCTTCACGAGGAAACCGCATAACTTCACCAGCGTATAGCTGAGGTCATAACAATTAAAAAATGTTATATGAACTTGAACATAGGTCGAAATATATGACTTTTTTTTTACTTTTCATACAAACTCAATAAATTGATATTGGTTCACCAGTAACACAATGTTTTAGGATGAGCTGGCAACGCACAAACGCGCTGGCAGAGTCACAAAGACATTTCTTGTCAAAAATAAATAATTTTCAAGTAAAATACAGTGAAAAGATCCGTTTGCAAACGTTAATTACTGGCAAACTAAGCCGAATTCAGCTTACATTATAATGACATTATAGTTTCTAAATATGGTCAGGAACATGGTGGTAAAGTTATGCGGTTTTCTCCCGAAGCACGCTGTATACCCTAACCTTTTATCCTTAGTGGCGACTTACGACGTCCACGGAAGAACTGTAGAGGTGTTATTCTAAACCCGACACCACACGGAAAATTTGTTAAAATCTTTCGGGTTATTAACGCTCATGGTGTAAAGAGAACTCTACATTTTACCCTCCGCTCGAACTTAACCTTTTTTATAGTCTTTAGTAACTGGGGCATATGTTTGATGTCCTACGGCGGAACTGACAGACAAACTCACATTGTATCGTAATAACTGATAAATGTAAACCACCAAATTTTGTACACGAAAGGGTCATTCCACGACCAAGGCAGTTTTGCGTGACACTCCGAGGCATAATTTCATTTTATGTTAATGTGTGTTTTTATGAATAAATCGAACAATGCTTCACATCTCAAACGTTTTCCAAAAAGAGGCATCACTTTAAACCTTATAATTATCAAGATAATTAAATTTTCTTTTTTCATATAATTCGGTAATCACCCAAGCAAACAATATTGGCATGAAATCATGTTTATTGATAGATATCACTAGACTTTTTATGCTATACATTTATAGCCTTGAATTATAAACATCTTAAGTAATTGTATAATAATTTTAATTAATGATAACCATTGATAAAAAAAGAAACGTGAAATTATTATTTTTTTATTAGGTATATATTTTTTTTGTGTTGCACAGAATAATATTCTTAATCAAGGGAAGCATTATTTAAAACTTATATATTTTACAGTGATAACTCAATAAATGACCAATATAGTTATTACCACGTCTATAAAACCGCGGAGATCACTCAAATTACGGTAATCACCGTCGCGGTAATCACGTGAGCAATTTAGTTTTTAATTAATTACTTCGAAACGGTTATTGATAAAAACTCAATATTTTTTGTGGAAGTAGTTATAACACTGTTTAATATGTCAAAATAATCTGAGTTAAATATATTAACAAAACATGCGAGAAAAAAATAATATGGTAATCACTTTTAACTGTGACAAAAAATTCGTGTTGTTTTCTTTCCTTCGTGATTCGGTAACGACACAATAAATCACAGATTCACACTGTTTAGCCGTCGCGGCGTGACAGACTCTTTCTAGGAACGTATCGAGGATGTCTCTCGGATTATGCGTTTGAGCAGTATGACGCGTTTTATGGCCGAATTTGGTCAAGACGCAAAACTCGGGACACTTTTTAAAAATGGCTTTAAAAATAAACCAACGTAAAAATAATTATTTAGGCAATAGGATTTAATTTATCATGTAATTGGCTTGCTGTGAACAACAAAAACTTATAGTTTCCGCGTTTAGTTTTCAAAGTATATGTCATCAACTAACAAATTTTGGAGGTGGGACAAGGCGAAAATGTGGACTCCACTGACTTTAGATTTTTGTTTCGCGCATTTAATAACAAGAATATACTATTGTTTGACTTATTTTGAGCAGAATAAAGTGTGAATTACGTAAGATATTTTTTTTATAAGGTTATCTGTTAAAATTTGGATTTCACAGGCACTTGAACTTGAGAACACGAAAAATCGTACGGCTGGAGAACGGCCCGAAAATTGTATGAACGCTTCAATTGACGGGTGTATTGTAGTGGCTCAAGGTTGCATCTTTTTGAATTCCAATGGTGTATTTATTATGAAACTGGTCAATTATATAATTATTGGAAGCGATTAAAATTTTGTGATGCTTTTCGCATGACAGGTGGTAGATGGTGTTATTATTTTCGCCTTTTAGGCTAAGCGCGCACTACGACTTTTTGTCGTGCGACACGATTTTAAAATAGCGCTGTCCATACTGATTTTTTCATCGTAGTGCGCGCGATGACATATAAACCCTTGCGTTGCATTTCTGCGACAAAATTATCGCGCGACAAAAAATCGTAGTGCGCGCTTAGCCTTACAGCCATAAACTTTTGGCTCTGCGTCTTCTCAGTATAAGAACAAGAATAAACAGTTCAAGGTTTTAAAGATATGCTCTTCCCTTCCCTTCACGTGACCGAGGCAATATCTTGTTCAGTTAGCCAAAACAATGTTAGAGTGAAGTTGGTGGAAGGTCGTAGATTGGAATTTATTGATTTACATACATACATACAATCACGTCTGTATTCCCAATCGGTTTTATGACTGTGAAGTGAAATGTAGATGGTCAAGATTGACATTGAAATTTGGGTAAATAAGAGAAATCAATAAAAGATTGCTAAGTCTTATTGAAATATAATTATTATTTATGTACGGATAAGCTATTCGATTCATAGGGTGGGAAATGATCTTTTCACATAGGAATTTCGTCGTTTCAAATTTTGTTGAAAGTCTACAGGGTGCCTTAGAAATAAAACAAATCATAATTCAACAAATGAATGAAATTTATTGTATACAGGTTTTAAATATCCTCGCACATTCTTACACCTGTCTAACCAGCCATCTTCAGTTAACGTAAGAATAAAGGTCTTATAGATAAAGGACATTACATTTGGAAAAATCTTCACTTCAAAATGATCCTACGTAATATACAAGTATACGTAAGAAACGGTCTCGTAGCCGGGGAGGATTGGCGCGCGTTTTGTGCCTCGGTGTTGCCATTTATAAAAACACGAGCCAATTCCCAACGTCCCCGCAACACGATCGCCTACAATTCCACAATTTCAAATCAACTTGTGCCGCCTAGCGACGTTTTGGACGTTTTACCTATCAAAATGTCAGTCGATTTGTCGTAAGCATAGCTTTTCGAATTTTTCGCACCATCTCTATAAATTTGACTAGATTTAATACAATTAAGTTAAGCCAATCACATGTCATTATTACGCCAATTTTTTTTCTAAACAAAATCTAGTTGATTACAACATCACTTTCTTAAGAAGTGAAAATAATACAATATCGTGAAATAACGAAATGCTCTACGCACACTTCGATCGTAAGTAATTAATTCTGTAAAGAAACTAAACAATGATAATTATATAAAACTAAAGGAACAAAGTAACAAAAAATATAGAAGCGAGTAAGGTATATCGAAAAAAAATATTCCATTAAAACTTGTACTCAATAATTAAATAACAATATTATAATTTGATCTTGTTAGCTCCTTTAGTAGTTTAGGTACCTACTATTATATTCTTAAAAAAAACATGAGCCTTCAATCAATTATTTAGGAAATAACAGCGTCTCCTATGTTATACATTGGTCCATTACCTGATTCTCAATCATTTTTGACAAATTGACTCGACGAGTCCGTACATCGCAAATTAGTTTTCTTAAATAAAGAAAATCCCAGAGCAGTGTGATGTCACAACTTGTTTACAAGCGTTTACCCTTTTTCATTAATAAATACATGAATATTGTATTCGAATTTTACACTACCCTCCTTTAATAAAGATAACATTATATTTAATATGTCTAAAATTAAATGCTTTGTGTTGTACATAATTTAAAAAAACGAATTTGTGAACAATCCGCTCACGCTTACTCCGAAACCTTAACTGTCGTACCTTTCCGTAATAATTCTAAATGTCAATAATAATAAGTCAATTATTGTAATAATAGATAGTACAATAATTATTAAAATTAATCCTCTAAAATACATACAGTTGTAAAGGAAAACAATAGTTGACAATAAAGGTGAAACTTACATTTACTGTCCATACAATCAGGCTAGTAACACTAAGTACCTCGTAGTGTTGCCACAAGCAACATGTTCTAACTGACTGGTGTAGCCAGTAACAAAAACCCGTCACCCACCGGTTGGCAAATACACAGATACATGCAGACAACCACACAGACACTTGCCTAGAAAACGTCCTGGCAACATTTACAAACAGCTCCTTTCTAAATTCAAATATCGAATCGAAATTCAAAAGTCAAATTTAGAAATTGAATCACGAACGCGATGCACGCGTTTCCATTCTCTCGGAGCTCGAAGTTTTTTTTTTTATGGTGTGATATAAAATAAACGCATTCACAAAAATGTCTCATGGAATATTTTTAAAGATCGCTAACTTTCTAGTTAAAAATGCAACTTCCCTTCATTGTCTTTTTGTTCCTGGACCAGTCGAGGACCGTTCAAGACCTAACCTAAACCCTTACTGCGAAATTGTATTACATTTACAAAAAAAAAATAACAAAACTATTAAAGAATACTACCGGCTAGCTATTAATTAAAAATTACGCTATTGTATTTTAACTAAAATTCTTAAAGTATGTGGAAAAATGATTGAACAATATAGTTACAATAAAAATGATTCACTAATAAATCTGGCAATCTCTGTGCGAAGAGGGCAGAATTCATTTGTTTTTATTTTAAATATCCCGCTTGGTGTAGTTACACTGCAATGACGGTTGACCCTAATTTTTTTAAGGCTTTTTTTTAAACAAATGAAATGTGACCTCCTCGCATGGCTCGTAAATAATCAACAATTAGACAAAGAAACTAAGCAGATTTTTTGGTCATTCGCGATCATTGGAGCTAGAGATTGCCGCAGGTTTAACATTGTAAGTGTTAAGGCGGTGTAAACCACATTTTGTACAGCCGCGCCAGCGCCCTCTGGCTTTACGATACTACATCAGTCGCAATTCTCTTAACCGGACATAGACCCCAAAACACTTTGCACAAAAACAATGACATGTATAACATCTCAATATAATAATTATAAATGTAGCATTAAAAACTAAAGCCGCTTAAAAAATAACTAACGTTACAAATAAGATTAAACAACATAATGATTTGTTCCCGATGGAAAAATATTTTTATTTATAATTAAAAAAAATCTAATAACATTCTAAACGGAATGTTGATTAAAATCTAGAATTCTCTTTGCAAATTGTCCCATCCTATGTTTCCTGTACAGACTTACACAGAGTAACCGTTTTTAAGCTATCAACAAAGGTCTGGCATAACACACAGATTCGTGTACGTATTTTTGAAATAAGAATTAGTTGTTCGATTTGGAATTTTTCAAACGCAACCGAAATGCGGTCCGGGTGGCGTGACAACATGGCGACGAGATCCCAGTAGGTACATACAATTTTTAGATTAAATGCACAAAAGTTGAACAAATACAGATTTAGGATTATACCTATTAAAAAGACATCGAAAATGATCTAGTTAAAATCAAAGTGAAAGATGCTATCGACTAGTAAATTTTGAATATAAAAATTTTGTTTTTTTTTCTCAAGAATGCGTTCGACATCCCGGCATTTGGGATATGTATGTGGTTTTGGATATATCGACCGTAGTTTGAATTCAAGTAAATGTAGCCGCGCGTACAGTCGTGATGAAGAAGAATTAAAAAAAATGTCGAAATGTCGAGAGTATTCCAATTGGTAGTCCTATTTTGCACATCGTGGTCTCCGAAGAAAAGGTAGGACATATAATTTTAACGTGTATATAATATAATATGTATATTTCAATTACATACATAATACAAAGACTTCTTATTTTCCATGAGGCGCACATTTACACATAACTTACAGTAGTCGTAGTACGATAATTTTATATCCAAATAGTTTTTACCTAATTTTTACTTCTTGGGAGAGCGTATACATTATTTCCATCTCGTACTTCATTAATATACTTTCGATTGAACACCAAAAAATTTCACAAATTTGAAGATATCATTTTTTTGAGGATTTTTGGGCTAATAATTTTAAAGTCGACAAGAATATAATAATGATTATCCATATTTTTGTATAGTCGATAAAACATTTAAAACTTGGACCATGAAAAATAAGAATATATTTTCTTAAGATACAATAATAGTACATAAAATATATAAGTTCACTAGATGTATTTAATGTACGTACGTGTATATATGTATGATGCGGCTCGCCCGAACGCATTCGTAATATCTAAATATCACATTCAGTAATATGGAAATCCACGTGTTATTTTAGACACACTTTAAATTACTATTTTATACAAAATAATAATTGCACATAAGTCCTTCCGTGCCCGCGCCGCGATTGCGCGCAGCCTACCCACAATAGCGCTAATAATTTCATTCAATATATTACCTATCTAATTATAAAAACACCGCACAAAATCTGCAATAGTTCACTTAAAAATCGATAACATTTACACTCATGGCTAGCTTTATAATTAATTTGTTACATTGTTTTTTTTTCACTTAAAATTATTTAAATAGTTAAATTTTATAACGTTAACTTTTGGTTGTCTTTTACTTAAACACAAGGTCAAAAATGAGGCGTCAAGTTTTGCCAGAATTTGAACGGCCGTTCATTCGTGGCTTGCAGTGTGATGTGTCCAGACATTGGAGCGTATACCCGAGACAATATCATAGACATCAAACAAATTTTTAATTAATTTTACGAAGCACCCGCCGAGACGCAAAACACCTCCCCGGCGGGTCTATCTACAGCCGAACAGTCACTAACAAAAAGACAGATTTATATTACAAGACGATTTAGATCCTACATTATCTATACTCGAAAGATAGTGTTGCCTTTAGGTCTTTGCGACTCCCGTCATTTCGTGCTGGCCACCTTTTATATGCTTTTCAAAATGGGTTCCAAGTTTGAATCTTTTTCAATTAAAAGTTTATTTTTCGAACTGAGTCGTCTTTTGTTTTCCTAGTGGGACGCTGCAAAATGAAACCAGCCAGTAGGAAATAAACGCGAATCTCAAGAGCACCCAACGCCCTCCCGCCTCCGAATTACACTGTAAGTCACAAACGACGCTCCGGACATCTAACGTCGTGGGACTAAATCTATTTATTGTGATATCTCATAGTAAAGCTGTGGTATATTGAACTGGGTGTGACTGTAGGTAACTATTGTGTTATTTGGTGATTATGTGAGTCGATGTATACACTGTGAAAGAGCTGGACTATAGACGGAAGCGGAACGGAAAACGGACACAATACAGATAGTCATATTCACGAAATAAATGCGAACCCAGATGCGTCGGAAAGCCTGTAACTAACATTATTGTCACTACAACAGTATACACGTAAACAATGCATGAGTTTCGTATGAAAAATCCTTACGAAGTAGGTTCTATTGCACTCTAATTGTATGTATCAACGTAGAAACTTGTTTCGGGCACGCTCGGCAGCGGCCTAGGCACAGCGTAAGATCCGACCGGTGCTCGGAGCGCGCCTGAGCCAAACAACAACAGACGTTGGTATTGACCGCGGAGCGCTCCTAACGGAATGTACTTTACAACAATTATCACAAAGGCTGAGGAGATCGGAACGTCTCGACGCTTCAGAATCCTTGGGGGAGCACTGGCCGGTTGGGGCACTAGGCGCGGTCGGGCGGCGCGGCGGGCGGCGCGGGCGGCGGCGTCGGCGTGCCGTTGCGGGGCCGGAGCTTATCAGCTCGCAGCCGCTGCACCGCTTCGCGCATCTCCGCAGCCAGCGCACGGTCCGAAGAGTCAACCCGCGCACGCCGCGCTGGAGGCTCCTCATCCGTCGCCAGCCGTCGAAGCAACGCCTCTCCAGCCCGCGGCTCCGTCAGCCGCTGCAGCAACGCCGCCCCCGGCCGTTCCAAGCTCGACCTGATAATCCCCTCCAAAAACGACCCATTCGCCGGCGGCGGCGCCTCCTCCCTCAAACGACGCATCATGTGCGACGCGTATAAGTCTGGCGCGGGCGGCGCTGGGAAACCACCACCCGCCCAGAAGTAACTCGGAGGATAGCCGGGCGTTTCAGGACCGTTCATCCCGTTGCTGAACGGTTTCCCCATCGGTTTCGGTGGCGGTGGCTTCGGAGGCTGCGGTTTAACATCCTGAGGCGGCTTCGGCTCGCGCTTACGAGGCCGCATCAGATGACGTTCCTTCACTTTATACTCCAACGTGGAATGCGGCACGCCGTAGTACGAACCCGCGCGGTGGACCGACATCTCACCCCGTTGCACCGCTTTAACCGCCTCCACCAAACTGTCCCTATCGTAATTCCTGTACTTCCCTCGCTTCGGCCTGGTGCCCTTGCCGGTGGCCGGCTGGCCGTTGTTGTTCGGCGGAGCGCGGGAATTGCTCGGAGCGGAGAAGTTTCTCGAGTTGTCTGGTGGCGTTTTGATGACGGACACGTGTCGGTCTTGCTGATGCCGCATGAAAGCTAAGTCAGCTGGCTGTTGCGGCCGTTCTAACGGCTGTTGGAACTTCTGGCTTATGCTCTTGGCTATGACATCGCTGAGAGATGTGAAGAGGTGTTGTGTGGAGGGGGGATCAGCGAAGACTGACGCTGGCAGGAGCAACTGCGAGTGTTGCGCGAGGGGCGGATGTGACGGTAGGAGCGGTGTGACAGGAGCTACCGGGGTGGCCGGGGATGGTGATTTGTCATCCGGGGGTGGGAAGGTTGGTATTTTGAGGATGACAGAGGGTGGGGAGTCTGGTCTTTCCGGGTCTGAGTCTGGGTCGGAGTCCGGTGGGTCGGCGGCGAGGCCGAATTTGTTGACTTTGTTGCGGAGGGTTGAGCGGGGGATGCCATAGACGACAGCGGCGCGCCGGGTCCCGAGTCTGCCAGTTTGAATATCTCGCAGAGCTGATTGAAGCTCGTCTTCGGTGTAGGTCCGACGAGCACCGCTGTTGCCAGCTGAGTTCTCTCCCAGGGGACGTTTCAATCTGCAACAATTTAAAAGTTTGGTAAGGAGACTGTAAGTTGGGATTTCCTAAAGCAGTTGTAAACCTAACAAACTCCCAAGCCAATCAACACAATTGCTCAACAACACGAATCGAGAACCTTCTCCATTTTTGGAAGGCCGTTATAAAAGTACAATACTCTAAATCTGAACATTTAACACCTAGCTCATTTTAGGGCAGTAGGTTTGCACGGGTGGAATAGACACTAAATAATTCTCAAGCTTTAGTAGAACTTTACCATGGTTGCTTTACGTCGCAAACGAAATTTTCCTCCAGTAATTTAGAACAAACACTTCAAGTGCCCTCTAATTCTTCACCCTACCTAGGGGGGTACTCGCAAGACAGCAACCCCGCTCAGATTACTCCATGTGGTTTCTATGTCGATGTGTATCGATCTATGAACACATCTTCGTGAGAGGATATTAAGTATGGCCAGAAGTAGGGTGCGTGCACACAGTAAAACCGAAATTTATAATATTTTTGAGGGTTCTAAACCAAGCTGAATGTAGCGTTTTATACATATTGTTGTTATTGTTGCTAAAAAGCAGGAACTTTGCATTTACGCAGTATAAAATGTATCCTATATCTTTTCTTGGAACTTAAACTATCTCCGCACCAAATCTTATCTAAATTATTTCGGCAGCCGAAGCATGAAAAGGCAACTAACAGAGGTAATCACACTCATACCAAGGGATTATTATACAAAATTCTGTAAACATAGTTGACTTCCTAAAACAGAAAGATTTTCATTGCTCATTTATTTGCCGCAAAAATAAACACAAACACTTTTATCAGCTCTTAATGGGCCAGCCTGGCCAGCGCCTCGCAATCGGTCAGATCTAAATTCAATATTTCAAAACGTGATAAGCAAAACATATTCGATAAGCCCCTGTGAATACATCTTTCGCTTGTCCCTTTTATTTCGCTATCCCCATTTAAAGTTGACTTTCGAACTATATCATTACAGTTTAGAATGCAGCGCACTGTCTTCAGTTTCATCTTGTCTTCTTATTTTTCGTTCTCCGCCTTTGCATATAGGACCTACTGTCTTCGGAGGAGGGTGTTGTTTTGTTGGCTGCCCGTAAGGTCGATGCACCGGGCTATCGTTGTATTTTTATTTGTTTTTGCGAGCCAACCGACCTAGATCTCGCGGAATGAATTTATTCAGTTATCGATTCCATATTGTGTTTAATATCGGTGCTGAAATCGGACTTTATCCTTCGGGCATTGTGCTCTGAGATTACATTGGGAATGGTGTCACGGGTCAATGAATTTGACTTACGGCATGTCCTAACATTCAATATAACATAAACCCCTACATTATCTGTCGTTTACCTATCTCCAGCTAGCTAACCTAACTAAGATTGAATAATGGGAACGACCGTGAAGAGTTCTGAAGAAGATCGCCGCCATCGCTGGCAGTCATTAACTTTTACAATAATACAATAGTATAATCATTAGATTCATAATGAAACTTTAGAAGACATAGGATATTCAAAGTACTAATCCTAAGCAGACGACCTTGTGGGTATAAGGTAATATCTTGAGTTACAATCACATTTGATCTAATCAGCAAATCTTTTTATACCATCTAATAAACATGTTAGAATGTTAGAAATTGCATTTTCGATACCAGCTTTTGTTTGCTGGTTATGCACTAAGTAAAATATTTTTTTATTGTCATCCATCTTAGTCACATGTCCCAAATTCAATCAACCGGACCAACCTTTGAAGAGTTTCCTCCTATGGAAACGGTACCAGACTTCTATTACCCAATTATTATTCTGTAATCTGACTTACAAATATATTTCAGCTCAATCGGTAACCGGGAAGCGGAACAAAAACTTGCAAGATTTGACTACAAACAAACAAACATCGGGATATCTGAAACTAAAGTTTTTGTAAACTAAATTACAGCTAGGTATACTATTTGTTTATTAGTCATAATCCTTATGATTAATGTAGGTTCAAGAACCTTCAGGTCAACGCTACTTAATCTCATTAAAATTTGATAAAGGTTCAAAGACTTGAGAAGTTTCCTTGTTTTTAAATACCTATCGCTTTATCTGTGTCGTTGCATTTCGTTTGCAGTCTTTGACCGGTACGAAATTGTGCAGAGGAGTTATTGAAAAGGGTTCTGCGTCGAATTTAAATAAATACTTATTAACGTGTCCCGTTGGGTGTCTGGTTAAAAATAACCTGTCCATTTATTCCGTGGTTGTCGAACATGCGTACATACATCACGCCTGTATTCCCAAATGCGGTAGGCAGAGCACACGAACCGTTACACAAACAAATCCATGATTATTTCAAGTTTCATTTCATTTGTCTGGTTTTAAGTTCTGATGTACATTGTGACAGGTTGCTAGCCTGTCGCCTAAAGCACACCTAAATCTCCTTTTTAGTCGCCTCTTACGACATCCACTAAATTAATTGAGTGTATTTTGTATTAATCTTAAATGTACAATCACGAACCGGGATTGTTGAGCCACTTGCCACTGTTCGCAATTTAGACGTGTAACCAATGACCGATGTGACCAACTAGATGTCAGCTATTGGATTAGTATTACACGACCAAGTTGCAAACATAGGTAAGTGGCTCAACAATCTCTGTTCGCGACGGTACAGTCAAAGGAATTGATACCTGTGTCACTTTGAACAATAATGAAGTTCATTATTACTTTGATTGTAGATAGTATGGTATGTCCAGTGTCATTTTTTGTAAAAAGGTACTAAGTGGCACAGTTATCAAATTCTTTGACTGTACTTATTAAAAAAAAGTGTCATCGCTCTCCATCAAAATCTAAAGGAACGCAGAAAACTGCGCCTGCACATGACGCACGGCAAACAGAGACCCTTGTTGGCGGGTCATCGAACTCTTTCCAAACGATGTTTGTCATTAAACCGGGCAACGACACCCCTATCAGTTCTATTTGCCAAGTTTCGAAAGCAAGTTTTCGCAATAACTGATAAGAATTAACATTACTCCCGTTCATTGGTTTAAGTGGTTTTAGAGTTTAATGTGCGAATCTGTCAGTTATAACTCTTTTAACTTGAAAGCTAAAAACTATGCTAAAATGGCTACGATTTGTGAAAAAGCCATGGTTTTGTCGGCGGCGTTTCGAGTCTGTCTATTCCAGGGGTCACTAATTGGCGGACCGCGGTCCGCATACGGACCGCCGACCCATTGTATGCGGACCCAAAAAAATAAATCTTCTTTCATCTTCAGGATTTCATGTCAATATTTTTAACCAATTCCACTCCAAACTTCAGACAGATTATCACCAATAAAAAATGTCACTGTTTCTTATTGATATCTAAATAATAATACGTTTGTAATTTCCGTAATTAGGTACCTTTGTTCAATTTTTTTATTAAATGTGTGGACCGCGAATGTCATTCCATTTCTGAAAATGGACCCCGAGCGAAACTAATTGGTGACCCCTGGTCTATTCCATGTGAGAACAGACGTGATGTTCGTATGTATGTAAGTATGTACGTAAAAAAAAACATAGTAGGTACCTAGCAGAGTATTAGTAGGTACAGCAGCTGTAGTGCGGTGGCTCCTAATGATGAGCCGCGCAAAAGCCCGAAACATGAGGACCTAGTCACGTGAGTTGATCCTACGGTCCAAAGGCAGTTTTTATCAAACCTATTAACTAGGTAGATACTAAGTTTTATTTATTAGAAACATGTTAACCACAAGTCACTATTAATTTAATTACTTTCAAGCTTATTATCCTCTTCACCTTAAAATAACGTATACGAACTGTAGCTTTTATGATTCAGTTTTGGTCAAAGCCTGTTATAGACACAGCTTCAAACGTATTTGCTTAGTCACACACTCATTTGTACCTTTCTTTGTCTTGTTTTGAAGTGTGATTAGATGAGTAGGTATACAGCCAAATATGTATGTTGTGAATCATTGGCAAATAAAACGTCTGACTATCGTCCTTTAACGACACTCTCCTTGGCCTAGTGATCTAATTACTAATTAAGAAAGATCATTCTGATTCTTAGAGAACCCAATTTGGTAGTCGTTTCTCGTGAAGTCATAATCACAATACACTGGTATATTGGTCCGTGTATGGGATTTGCTCATCATGAATCTGGTGCCTATTTTTTATATTGTTTCCATTGTTAGAGTTCTTGTATTTTTAATAGAAGAATATGCCTCCATTTGACAGAAAAGTGTCCAGATGAATGAAACGGTCGAAACGCACGGAGTACGCCTCACTGTCCCGCGCAATAGGCTAGATGACTAAAAAAAACTATTTAGTCCGTCAGATAGATTACCAAAAAATATTGTATATTCTTTTGAAAAATGGCGACAACACAGCGCTTGAAAGTTTCGCGTGACGTCACGCCTAGGTACAAATTTTACCTAGGCGTGACGTCACAAGCCCCCACTCCGGAAGTTTGATGATCTATAACTTTATCGATGTTTAGTCATTTGAAAAAAGAAAAAAACATGTGTCTCACATTTTCCGTAATCTTACTTACGGACTAATTAGATTTACATTTTTTTTACCCAGTCATCATCCCTATTAGCTTTTTTCAGGGGGTGCTCTCCAAACCCTCAACAATGTTTGCACCATAAAATAAATACAAGTGGCTTGCCCGTGTAATATTTCTAGCTTTTCGGACAAAATACTTACTTAACGGGTCTTACGGATCAAGGGTCTAAACACCCAGTGGGATAAAGTCGTTATTCAACAGTAGAGTCCTCGTATTTGTATGCTTTAGCTTTTTCGCACGCTGCCAACTTTACGACTGGTTCTAGCAAGAACAAACACGTAAAGAATACCAGTTTTTTTTGTTTTAAAACGTTCTTATTAAACCACAATTAAGAACATGGGCTTTGTTACATGTCTTTTTTTTGCATTACAACTACTTTGCTATGACTTTAATGGTCTTTAATCATCATACACGCTCATTAAAACTCGAAACCAACGCGTCGACGGCCATTTTAAAAGCGCGTATCCCATAATGGCGTCGGCTGTCAAAAGGTCATCAGCCCCAATCGTTCAGTTTCGTTTTCATGATTTAATGGGTGCGTTCACGTCTCATTGTTTGTGTAATCCGATCGTTCCAATAGGAAATGTTGCCAGCGCAAAGACTCGGTGACCATGGCGAATTGTTAATGGACTTCCTAGTGTTGCCAGAGGGTTATTTGGATAGTTTTTGATAAGGTTTATGGACTATTCGGATTGTGTTGTGTTTATTTCTGTGGAAATTAAGAGAAAATGTTTCATTGCTTTGTTGCCAATGTTTGCTCATGGTACAACATTTATTAGTGGAGTTCTTTGATACAATATTTTTGAATTTGTATGGTCCTGCGATGCGATGAACAAAAACCTGTATTTTTTTCCACAAAGTTTTTGTAAACAAAGTCAAAGAACACAGTTCTTTTGTATTTACAGAGTATACATAAATTTCGTATACTTAAATAAAAAATTTAAACTGACGAGAAAGTAAGTCACATCGTACAAATTCCTTTAGTCAAGTGGACACGTTTAGTAATTATTAGTAACTGATACTTAATTTAATTACTACTAAGCAATTAGTCTGCTTTTAATCATGGCTAAATGGATTAAAATACCATGACCCTAATCCGGAGCATTTAACCTAATGGGGAAAATAGCCTAATTTCACAAAGTGCATTATGACATTTATATGTTTGTTGCACTTGACCTAATAAATATTACGTAACACTGTAACAGTGTAAAATAAAAGATAATAACAGTGTAAATAGAACGCCTTGTAGAAACATGTGCATCATCTATCCAAATTAACATTTAAAGAGATCAATTCTTATACTAAATAAGTACTAGCTTAACCAGGCCGAAGTAAGTTTGCCAGGCTTCTTAACTTTGCCAGGTAACTTTTAAACATAAAACTACCATGAAACTCACTCATAGTGAACTAACACGGATATATACTTACGTTATTACATCAAGATTAGCTCGACATGTTTCGGGCCAATTCGTGACCCATCACCTGGAGCTACGCGCCACGGCGACAGATAGACGAGCACTGCACGATGCCAACCTTTCTGCGCGACTGCTTGACACAACTGACAGCAATTCACAACTACCTACCCACATTTTCGTCATCACATCTCTAAAGGCTCGTTCACACCGACCACTGACGCAGTACGAGTATTACTGCCGCGTAGCTCCAGGGTTACAAATTAGCCCAAAACATCTAATCTCGATATAAAACGAGAGAGATCCGTTGTAGTTCAACTGGTAAATTAACTTGAAATGTAACTTTGCCTACCTGTTATCTTTGCCGTCGGGTGGCGGGGTGCCGCTAGTGCTGGATGTAGACTTGGCGCTGAGGTCCAGAGGCTGCTCTGCAGATGTTGGGGACGCGTTCGGAGCTGACACCTTTTCATCCTGGAGCCTGGGAGACAAGAGGTGTTTATTGCTTTAATTATATTAACAACCGCCTGTATACCTATACCTAATTAGGGTAGGCACTAGGCAGAGTATACGAAAATTTATGAGTACACAGACGAAACTTCTTTTTTTAGTATAAATTCAATTACATCGATATTTCCGCCGTGCAACCGTGCAACCGTAACAGCAACCGTGGTTACGAGTAGAATACTCTGCTAAGCTTTATGTACTAAGTGATAAATATAAGTAAGAATCAGTATTGCTTAAAACATTAAAGTTAGACATAAGGAGTATAATAGTGACTGGTTCTTAGCTTATCACCTAAAGTACAACATAGTCGCCTCTTATGACATTCGCGGGAGTAATGAAGAAAAGAACAGATAAAGCAGACAAGTAATAGTTTAATCTCTAGAAATGTAAGAACAATAAGAACACGCTAATGCAGGTGGTGGCAGTTCTATACAAGCAAGTTTTAAGACTAAACAATTACTCCTTTATCACAAGATACCTGACACCTTAAACTTTTGGGTTCCGTATGGTGTTGTCGATGCCTATGGGCGACCGCTTACCAACAGACCCATTGGGTTGTTTACCATCGTTGAAGTTAAAAAAATCAGAAACTAATACATAATTAAAAATCGCTAATTACGGATATTTCTTGAGCCCAAACAAAGATCTTTAGTGAAACTTTATTTACTCCCTAGTAATCCATTCCCTAATAGAAATTAGCATAAATTTAACAGCCTTTAATAATATAAAGTGAAAGTTTTCCGTAATTTACATTTAAGAATACTTTTTATAAATACTCCGATAGTTCTAGGTACCCTAATTTTTAAATTGCCGAAGCTGTTTTAAAATGTTCACAGTTTGAAAATCGAAACGAACAATAAATTTCCTGCCAGCATTCAAAACAGCCTCCGAAACCCATCCACGCTACTGGCCACAAAACGGCAACACTAGCGTGTTCTAAATTCAAACGTTGAGCTGTCACCTCAAGAAGGCACAATGCCGCGCGCTTTTGTCGCGGATGCATTGAGATGCTTCGATGTCGTGATGTCGCGATGCGATGTTTGAATGTATTTCGACGATTGTTCCGTTGGACATGCGCGGAACGATATTATGTTGTGTTGAAACGTTTTCGAGTCAATGCGGTTTAGAAATGATGATTCATTGGTTTTCCAGCGAAATTATGCTAGAAAGAAGTCTTACTTTTTTTTGTGTATGTAGCGTTTCGTGTGTTCTGCCTATCCCTTTTGGGAAAACTGGCGTGTTGGTATGTGAGAATGAGTTCACTTTCTTGTGTATGACATTTTTAAATGAACTCGATGTCTAACACATTTTTACTGCCTACTTAAGTTCAACAAGTTTGTTGTGTGCAGCTTACAATACCTACAGATATAATACAGATATAATTCTATACTAAAATCAAATAGATACTTGTAGTAAGAGTAATCATTATTATCACTATCACAATTGCTAGGAATAGATTATGGAATAATATAAAAAGCAATTACCAGTTAGTCAAAGAATATCGTCGTGGCTATTTCTATACCTACTTGAACTTATTACTACATACTTAGTACTATTTTTTACTATACTTCTCAAAGAAAGAAGAAGAAGAAGTTGTTTTCTGTATTCGTTTACACAGCGTCATCTAATGGCATTCATAATTGACAAGTAAACATAAGTTAGTAATAGAAAAATCCATGATTATTTCACGAGTCACAGCAACTTAGATAAAAATATTGATTTCGTGTTAAGTTACTTTCCTAAACTTATTATTCCCAACATCACAAGGTCTTACACAAAAAAGAAAAACTCCGCCTTACTAAGAACATAACCACAGATACAGCCAATATCTCGGAATAATATCGTCCGCAGAATACGCGCCTGACAGCCTTTCATTACGCCCGTTAAATCTGTGTGCGATATTCTAAAGGCATTCAGCAAAGTGGAAATGGACTTCAGATGTTTACAGATGCGTTTGGTTTGGGTTGTCAACGTTAAGAGTAAGAGAGATAGAGTCAGTGAAATTTCATATAGTTTTTTTAGCAAAATTTTGCTACTATTGTTATGGTATCTTGAGCGCTTCATCGTATGCCTTAAACTCTAGAACTGTTCAAATTCATCAAATACCTACTGTGAATTAATGCACGGAGTTACATAATATTTGGCTTAATAACATGGACTAGTATGAAAATAAAATGTACGTTAGTCAAAATTTTGCCATAGAAGAGAACTATGTCCAGCAGTGGAGGAACATAGGTTGATGATATTGTTTCACAGGATAACCCTACAATTATTCTAGGGACTCAATTTCGTAACGATTGGTTCATAGATTGAATCGCGCAAAAACTAAATTCGTTAAAACAAAATTAGTTTCCTATGAAACATCTTGTACCAATATTATACAAAAATAATGTCTAGTTAATATCAGTGCAGTCTGTTGTATCCCACAGCGGATGTGCCAACATCCGACGGCTTTGTACAGCACGTTGTACTTAGAATAAAAAGACGCTATAGGTACAGGCAATTTCCGATCATTTGCCACGCAAAAAAAGTATCGCCTTCGCTCGTCTTTACATCCTTTCTACTATTTTACGTTAAACTTGCGAGCGAAAGTCTATACACATAATCTGGCAATGTTTCCAATTTGTAACATTGCCCGACAAAATTTTCACTAACTTCTAAACATCAGCCTGTGATAATCTTAAAACAAGTTGTCAAATTAAATGTCAGAATAAAAAAGTTTTCACAAAAAGTTTTGAAACTGAAGTTACTTTTTGAATGCGCTAATACTCCATCTGTCCACAGCATGCGCCACAAATTAATATAATAAAGCGTTACAACAAAACAGTCAGGTGCAAAGCACAAGGTTGCATATTTACGGTCCTATTTGAATTTTAAATGCGTTGCCTATACCATTGTTGAATTGCACTCATTAGTGTCTGTGGACGGCCTAGACCAAAATAATCTGGCATTATAGTTATAAATTATAATGTGCGCGAAGCAGAACGGAATACGCGACTTCACCCTGGTTGGAATATCTAGATAAAAAAACTGCTGTTTTTATTATGTAACCCATTAGCAAAAAGTGTAGAAAACTGTCAAAAATAAACTAACTAAAACTTTTCACACAAAATTGTTCGTGTTTAAAATGTCTAAATGACAGCGTTTGTTCGTGAATTTGGTTCGATTGTTAGAACCAACTGATCTGAATAACACCTCTCCATTTCTTCGAAGGATATCATAGGAGGCGACCAAAGAAATAATTCTAGGAATGCTTCAGGCGACTGGCTAGCAACTTGTCACTATTGTATCTCTTTCATCTCTTTTTAACCGACTTCAAAAAAAGGAGGAGGTTCTCAATTCGACCTATTTCTTTTTTTTTGTGTGTATGTTACTCGATAGCTCGGAGACCCGTGGACCGATTTTCAAATTTTTTTTTGAATCGAAAGGGTATAACTCGAAATTGGTCCCATTGGCACGAAACCAGGATCTGATGGTGGAATCTTGGAGAAATGGAGGGAACTCTTCAAATTTTATGTGGAGATGTACGGCGTTTTCGGTAATTTGTTGATGAAGTCAAGATTTTACATTCAGTAAACAGAATACAACATATGAAATAGTCATAATTTTATCTGTGAAGTTTCATGCTTCTACCCCTATTTGAAGAAACAGGCGTGATTGTATGTACGTAGAAACCTACCTATCTCCAGTTAACTTCAATTATCCTTTTCACAATCCCTTAAGTGACCTTTATAGACCCTGACGTGCTGCATCACTCGCTTAGACAGCTAGTAGAGGTATACGGGGGTCTACAGCTTATATACCATGTACTGATACATTATTCCTGCGCTCACCACATGTATGACTATGTAGAATGTAGAATTAAGGATTCAGTTGTAGTGAATGTTGGAGTAAACGCTGTTGTGGTTGTTAGGGTTCCGTACCCAAAGGGTGAATACTGTCCGTTCGTCTATCTTCAGGATGTATCTCATGAATCGTGCTAGCTAGACTTTTGAAATGTTCACAGATTATGTATTTCTATTGCCGCTATAACAACAAATATTAAAAATAAAATAAAATCATTGTTTACTTTCATACAACAATCGTGTTTTTTTCGGTATTTTTGGGTCGATATAAATAGCGGTAACAGGTCTAGTAGACACTTGGAATTTTCATAGAATATTTAGCTGTATCTCCTTGAAAAGTGCACTAACACACTTCCTTTGTCGATTTGCTTATACGCCCTTGTTGTATCCAGAAACATTGCGTTGTCCTTGGTGTCGGGATAGTATAACACTTCTACATTTATTTTCTTCGGTGGTTGTTGTAAGAGGCGACTAAGGAAATAGATTTCGGTATGTTTTAGGCGACTGGCTAGCAACCTGTCACTATTGTACTTCTTCCGTCTGTTTTCAAACGTAAAATTATGCTACAAGTGCCTGCAAGGCGTGAAATATTCTTTGTTTTGTCTATGTCACGTTTCGGCTCTATCTACCCCATTTAGGAACATAAGCGTGATTGTATGTATTGCGTTATATTTAACTCTTTCTGCTGTTAAAAATACATAGCCCGCAGTAGCAGTGGTAATCGATGAGCTATACGTGAGAAGGACGTTAGGAATATCTGATACAGATAGCATATCACATTATTGTCGTGCGGTCGTAAAACGGGGAAGGATAATATGCTGTTACGTACCTGGGGCGGATAAGTATAGCTTTTGTCATGATACACATAGGTACATACATATCCTCACGCCTGTATTCCCAAGAGGGGAAGGCAGAGCACATGAATTCAAAAATCCAGTCCCACTTTTAGCAATTTCAGGGTAACCGGATGGTTAAACGTAACATTGCAGTGACAGATTGCTAGCCCATCGCCCACAATACACTAACTCTTTCCCAGTGTCGACTCTTACGACACCCACGGGAAGAAAGGGGGAGGTGCTATTCTAACCCGGCACCACACGGGGAACCTACGAGATAATTGTTTTAATTGGCTAGAAGCCAGTGTTTTGGACTTTTAACATACATACATACATACGTATGCGTGACGCCTGTATTCCCAAATGGGGTAGGCAGAGCTTACAAAACACTACATAGTCAAAACCATGACTTTTTCAGGTTTCGCAGCCATTTTTCGCATGATTGTAGGTTGAAATTGAAACGAAGAAAGGCTTAATGTATGTATGCTAGCAAACTCTAGACTGCGTTTAGCAAATGCGTTGGTCAAAGTAAAAAAAAATGACATTTTGATTCGACTTTTTGACACCAAAAACTTTACACAAGATCTATTTTTAGTCGGCATCTTACTTGGAAAAGTTTTAAACCGGGGGGTTACTTCACGCACTGCTTTTTCCGCGCCAAAACGATGGACGCAGTTACCCTACTTTGAACCTTGCCAAATTATGTGCCGGGTCTGTAGTACAATGTCTAGTCAGTTGTGTGTGACCCAGCAACGCTTCTAAGTTTTAGCTCCTCTTCAGTAAAATCACTTTTACGGCTAAAATAAAACAAAGTGCCACTGAAAACGACTTCTACTGAAGGTCCTTCGCTTCTTTTGTATCATGAAAAGCTTGGTGATAAAACATTAAGAGCTTTAACATACAGGTACACACGAAACGCCAGTACATAGACAAAACCATGACTTTACGTTCCGTAGTATTTTTTAGGGTTCCGTACCCGAAGGGTAAAAACGGGACCCTATTACTGAGACTTCGCTGTCTGTCCGTCTGTCCGTCCGTCCGT
>BHDV01009233.1:236198-250781 GCA_005406045.1 Adoxophyes honmai | reverse complement strand
CATACAAAAATTCTGATTTTTTGCAGTTTTTGGTACGGAACCCTACGTGCGCGAGTCCGACTCGCACTTGGCCGGTTTATTATGTTTTACGTAACTACGGTTACAGTGGCAGGTTGCAAGCCTATCGCCAAAAATACATACCATACATACAATCACGTACCTATCTATCTATCTGTGCCCGTGTGGTGCCGGGTTAGAATAGCACCCCTTTCTTCCCGTGGGTGTCGTAAGAGTCGACTTTGGGAAAGGGTTAGTGTATCGTGGGCGATGGTCTAGCAACTTGTCACCGCAATATCACGTTTTACCATCTGGTTACCCTGAATTTGCTAGACGTGGCGCTGGATTTTTGAATCCATGTGATCTGCCTACCCCTCATGGGAATACAGGCGTGAGAATATGTATGTATGTATGTATACCTATCTACATACATATATAAGACCGCCTGCGACACGCCTGTTTCCCAAATTGGAGGTAGAGCACACGAAACCTGACATAGACATAACCATGATTATGAGATTATGACTATTTCACGCATCGCCACTTCTACCATAGGTTTTTAAACAGATGGCGGTATAATAGTGACAGGTTGCTAGCCTACCTATAGTGACTATAACATAGTACCTAATTCACCTACGGTTAACCCCATTCAAATGGCATTGAGGTAAATACCAAGCTATCGGCGTCTAATTTCTTCCCGATGCACATAAATCAGTACATAACGGGCCGAACTATTGTTTATTGTGTTGGTTGCCTTGGATCGCACGATTGGAGTAAATAGGCGGATTAGTATGTACCTACAGCTATATGCCGAGGTTATTTAAAAGTGCTTTATTTAATAACGATTGAACGAGGTAGCAGAATTGACAGTTAAAGTTTGTCTTATAACTTGTTCCTACGGTGTGTATCTATGCGTTCGATCACAGACTTATATCGAAATAGATGACACTTGAGTGTTGTACTTCGCGTGCCAAAAGGGAGAGCAATGCTCTTCCTTTGACGCGATTTCATTTAGTCTTGTACTTAGATACCTAGTTATCCATAATGGTTTAACTTCCTAGACACAGGAATTGAATAAGGCGGCGTAAACTTTGAATCGGTTTCACTCGGACTGTCAATACCCATCGCTAAAGCGCTCATGTGACGTTATAATTTAGTAGGCAGAAAAAAGGCGCGCTTAGTTTTCATACAAATGCAGGAACTCGCGGTATAGTAAATGTACTAATGCTCGACGCCTCAACGCCCAGTAGATGACATCCATCTGTCACCTGTCTTACTATGACATAAGGTTGCAAGTTCCATGTATTGGGTCAGTGTCGAGCACAGTGTCGTTTACCTTACCTATCGATATAAGTCTGTGCTTCCGATTAACGAAAAAAAAAACACGATGTAGAACTTTCTGACAGTTGATGACGTAGTTAGTTCTACTCGATGATAGATGGCGCTGGGTGTCACTCCACTAACTTACCTATCAGGTAGCCGTGCGCCGTGCGTCAGCCGCTGCATCAGCCAAGCCTGCGAGAGCGCTGGCGGGACCAGCCCGGTGCCCAGCGCCGCCAGGGTCGCGATCATCTGCTGCAGCTGTGGAGACACGCACTGGTCAGATATCTGGTTGAATAAAGCTTCAAACGCACTAACAGAAGGGTAAATATGCAGGCGTTTGAACCGCTGTCATTATTCTCAACACTTTTTTTATCAGATACTGTTGGAAATGTATATACATATAATAGTCTAGTGTATACCTATTTGCAAGACATAGACACTATAACGACACACTTATTATACCAATTTCTAAATAAATGTAATAAAAAAAGTGTTGAGAATAATGACAGCGGTTCAAACGCCCAAATATTAACTCGGAAGCGGCGCGGCGCAGTGGCATGTTTCTATGAACACTTTTTAGTGTGCACCCTTTCATACAATAATTTCGAATATTACAACCAGTAGCGTGATGCCACCGCGCCGCGACGCCCCGTTTCCAATCTCTGTGATGCAGTAACACGTACACGAAAAGGAAAAAATCTGAAAAACTAGATCTGAGTGACTCTAGTTGCCAAGAAGAGTGAGCCGCAAAAATCTTGGCACTAATTTTTTTTCAAACAAATTAAAACAAAGTAAATTTTCAGCACGCACGAATATTGCATCAAGTTTTGCTTTTAAATTTGAATAAAACCTACTATTTGATATAAAAAAAATACTAAAAAAGCAAACTTAATAAAAATAAAACTAACAGCGTCAAAATAACTCCTAATATCACTATCTTTTTGTTCCCATTATGATTTACTCTCTCCATGTGCCGCCATTTTCATATGACGACTTCCCGGGGGAAATAATGTATTTACAGCATTCACTCCCTTGTTTTTAACATTGTCGTCTTTTAAATTACATTAGGTTCTGAATGAACACAAAAATTGGTTTACATTTCTGTGAAAAATACGAGAGATGACAAGCAAGAGATAAAATACTTAAATTACTAACTAAAGAAGCAAATCAAGCAAGATACTAAAATCAGGACGTCCAGAAAAATTCGAAGATGTTAAAATAATTAGCTAGCTAATAGCGAGTCTTGACTAAGGATTGTCAGAGTAGCAGCAAGACTCTTCGTTATTAGCATCCGACTCGACTCAAAACATTGTTTGATTGTGTTGTCAAACTGGCACTACCCGCGTAATAGCTAAATAGCTTATGGCGACGTGCACAGTTACACTTGCAATAGGTGGTGGCTGAAGCGGCAAGTCTTAGATTTCGACTAGACTGAAACAATTGTAGGCTTTTGTACTCAATTTAATCGATTGTGTCTGTATAGTAGTCGGATAACAACTTGGCTTTTTCCAGGTAAATAACGATTGGCGAATTCACTCTCTCTCTAACATCGAGCCAAGTTGTTTGCCGGCTTTTTGAAAGATCAACTGCAGTAGACTCTGACGCGGCAGAGAAGCGGCAGGACTCTTCGCAGTTGACCCAACTCAAAGTAGTAGGCTAGAGTAGTAGGGTGGGGTATATAGTAGTATATAGGTAGGTCTGTAGTCAGTCCTGTTTTGCGTTACCTGTGCAATAGCCTGTGGCGACTGTGCCTGTAGTTGCAGCTGCAGTAGGTGCTGAAGCAGCGGCGGCGCAGCGGCAGGACTCTTCGCACCCGATACAGAGCTGCTGTCGGACTCCGAAGCGGGACTCTAAAACAAATGAGAATCGATTAATACATACACACCATCGCGAACAGGAATTGTTGAGCCACTTACCTATGTTTGTAACTTGGTCGTGTAATACTAATCCAATAGCTAACATCTAGTCGGTCACGTCGGTCAATGATTACACGTCTAAATTGCGAACAGTGGCAAGTGGCTCAACAATCCCGGTTCGTGACTGTAGGATACTAGAGACCGATAGGTACTTAAAAGATGGTAAACAATCTTGACGTGTCTTTTTATTTAAACATACACTTTATAAATCAAAATCTTTACATTTTACAATTTAGGTATGAAAAAATCATTTACTTTCATAATTGAATTGTATATTGTAACGATTTTCATTTTAAGACTGTGTATTTCAATAAAAAGACATGTCAAGATTGTTTACCATCTTTTAAGTACCTATCGGTCTATAGTATAGATATTCTCACGCCTGTATTCCCAAGAGGGGTAGGCAGTGGACATGAATTCAGAAATCCAGTGCCATGTTTAGCAATTTCAGGATAACCAGAACCAGATGGTTAAACGTGATATTCTTTAGTAATTATATCTGACGGACTAAATAGTATTTAGGGTTCCGTACCCAAAGGGTAAAAACGGTACCCTATTACTGAGACGTGTTTTTTTTGCAGTTTTTGATACGGAACCCTTGTGCGCGAGTCCGACTCGCACTTGGCCGGTTTTATTTTAATCGCCTACCCTATTCTAATTAATTCCATGATGCTGTAATGTCTTTAACAAAAGTGGTTATAAATAATTACCTACTTCGCAACCTTAGTCTATTGATATTATAGCTTATCAGGGTAGCCTTATTTTTCGTTGTGTTTGTCGTAGGTATTGATCAACGATGACACCTTAATTGATTTGTAGCTAAAACAATTGAATTTTTAGAGTGGTTTTGTTTTCTGCGTGCTATTGTTTTACGTGGCCTTAATGTCTGTTGAAATCTATTTTTATAAATAAGTATATAAAACGCGACAAATAAATTAGACGAGCTAGACTATGCTAGAGACCGATAGGTACTTAAAAGATGGTAAACAATCTTGACGTGTCTTTTTATTTAAACATACACTTTATAAATAAAAATCTTTACATTTTACAATTTAGGTATGAAAAAAAACTGGTTGCCTGTAAAGTCGGTATACGGGCGAAAGTTTTACGTGACAACGACTTTGAGTGGTAAAATAATTTTAAAGTGAATATTCATTCGTATAGTAGGAAGAAGGAATATTCGGCCCAGAATACCTTTTTTTACCATTCCGAGTCGAGACCTTAGTTCCTTGGGGTTCCAGCGCCACCAACTTAATGAAAGAGCTCTCCAAGCGGCTGGTTGATGCAACCGGAGGCCGAAGAGCTGGCAGCCACCTCGCTCAACGCATCAGCATTGCGATACAGCGAGGAAACGAAACCATACCTCGGGGGTGCATAGATTAGATGTTTAGAGACGATGTTTTAAACGTAATTGAAGCCATTACTCAACTATTTCTTTTGCCAAGGTAGGGAAGAACAAATTACAAAACCGTAAAACAGAAGATTTAAGTTTATTTTTTAAGTTAGTTGTTTATAATTTTAATTGTTTTTGTTTTGTACATATTTTTCTAAATACAATTGTGAAGCTATCCAAATTGAATTTTATTTCAGACATATATCTATTAGTAACAACATCATAAGGGACGGGTCTACCCTTACATATATTAAACGTTTAATTTAATAAATAAATTACTACAGCATATTCAAACGTGTCGTCGCAATTTAGAGGTATATTTTTATACTTTTTCTTTTAATTAAATCATTTAAGCTCGTATACCAATTATTTTAAATTAATTTCAACGCCATCTAGCGGCAAACCCGTGAACTCACACAACCCAGGCTGGCCTAGGCTACCTTATGTCCTATACGATTTGACATCTTAACTTAAAGACTTACCGTACGTCATAAGAAAATACTGATGGAATGCTTCCATTTTTCAAAAGTTTTTTTTAATTTTATTTAATTTTATTTTTAATGAATTACTACAGTATATTCATTCAATATTTTAATATAATTAACATATTTTATAGCACTTAATGCACTAAAAAATAAAATACAAAAAGAACTCTTTCGAACCGGATTTGAACTAGCGAACTATGGGTTCAGAGGCGACCGCTATACCAACTGAGCTATCGAAGGCTTAGAAATGAAGTTGAAATTCTGATAAACTTTCTGCAACGTAATTGGTTTGCTGGGAATGGGACGCATAAAATAGTATGACGTCATCGTAACGTTACCGAACGTTACACTTTTTCATAAGGGACTCCCAGCTCAACCTAATTTAAGACGTTGTCACGTCAAAATCATTTACTTTCATAATTGAATTGTATATTGTAACGATTTTCATTTTTAGACTGTGTATTTCAATAAAAAGACATGTCAAGTTTGTTTACCATCTTTTAAGTACCTATCGGTCTATAGTATAGTCATGGTTTTGATGACATCCCATTTGAGATTACAGGCGTCATCATCATCATCATCGGCCTATATATGTCCCACTGCAGGGCACAGGCCTCCTCTCAGTATGAGAGGGCTTGGGCTATAGTTCCCACGCGGGCCCAGTGCGGATTGGGAACTACACACAATGTTGAATTACTTCGTCGCTGTGTGTAGGTTTCCTTACGATGTTTTCCTTCACCGAATATAGCTCGTGATAAATATCAAATTGTATTTCACACATAAATTCCGAAAAATTCAGAGGTTCGAGTCCGGGGTTTGAACCCACGACCCTCTGCTTGAGAGGCCACAGGTCGAACCGCTGGGCTACCACGGCTTTATAACATCACATCACAGGCGTGACTGTACGTACCACACGGTTTTTTATTAGGTATAAAATGACTTCCAATGCAAATGTCTGAATTCACGTGGCCTAACTAGTTAGTATTCAAGGTGGTCCTGATTAGCGAACTGTCAAGGTGAACCGTTCCGTACGATGCGTCACTAGCTTGTGTCGTGGAATATTTTTGTACTTGTTAACTTGAGCGCCACCAAGCGGAACTAAACGGAAACTTTGTAAGCGACGCGTGCGCCGCGACAGTGCTGCCAGTAGCGGCCATTTGGTGAACTATTTTTCGGTTACTTATGTCATAGAATACGCAATTAAGAGGATAGGAATCGCACCACTTCTCCATACAACCGTAGTCCCGTTTTCTCCCTGAATAATGACATTAGAGCAAACCTTTTTTTTCATTAAATTTGTATCTGTTGTGAGTATGCCCCTATGATTTGCTTTTATCGATATTTTAAATAACAAAAATAAAAAAAATAAAAAAATAGAATATCGATAAAATCGAATATACCCACAACAGATACAAATTTAATGAAAAAAAATTTTTTGCTCTAATGTCATTTTTCAGGGAGAAAACAGGGGACTACGTTTGAATGGAGAAGTGGTGCGACTCCTATCCTCTTAACGCCTGTATTCCCAAATGGGGTAGGCAGAGCCGAAACGTATCAAAGTGAAAACCAGGACTATTTCAGGTTTCGTAATAACCACTTCTAGCATATTTTTAGTTTTAAGTTAATATGTACAATAGTGACAGGTTGCTAGTCTTTCGCCTTGAGTATACCCTGTCGTCTCGTACTGACATCCATGGAAGAAATGGAGAGGTGTTATTCTAAATCCGACATTACACGGCAGCTCTATAGTTAGCTAAGTTATGCTGCATAATAAATAAGATTCACGAGTATCTATTTAAATGCCTGTCAATTAGATATATATAGTCGCAGTACATAACTTTAACTACATTCATGTAATAATTTAAACAATATTAAAGATGGCATTTATCATAAGACCTAGAAAAAACAGCTAAAATGGCGGCTATACGGAATTTCACAAACAATTGCACATCGGCGTCACAGGCGCCGGTCTTGTTCCAAATTTGAAATGCTTTTATTTTTATTTTTTTTTCTTCTTATGAGTTGTTGATATAGGCCCGTATATCAAGTCTCATTTTCACTCTGTATATTATGTTGTGTGAGGATATTATTTACCCCATGAGTGGCAAGAAACAATACATAAGTATATCTTACTTTTTAATTATATGCCTGCGACCGTTTATATTGAGAACATTGTAAAAACCCTAAAATGAGTATAATTACTATTAATGCAAAAAAATTCCCCGTTAAAAGTTACCTAAATCTTAAACAAAACGGAATATCTATTATGGACTTGTTTGTACAGAACTCTGTTAGAATAGGTAAATAATATTTTTAACAAATATGATAAAACTTGCTGCAAAATATTACGTAGGTTGGTAATTAAGACGAAGAATTTTATTAAAGCGTTTTCCTGCGAACGGTAATTAAATGCAGCTGTTTTATTTCCTGGATTAATATAGGTCGTATTTCTCACAAGAAAAATAGACGAATCGATAGCACGCTTAGAAGAAATATATGACACGTGTTTTGATATATTTTAGTTTCTGTACCAATGGTAAGAGGTATGTTATCTTAATTCCACGGGATCTATTACTTTTTCGGGACAAAAGTAGTCTATATTTGAATCCTGGGTATAAGCTTCCTGCATGCCAAATTTCATCAAAATTGGTCCCGCCGTTTGCGTGTGAAGAGGTTACAAACATGTAGGTACATAGTTACACACGCATTTATAATGTTAGTGTGATAGTGTGACTTTATGGTACTTATACGCAAAAAGTATTAAGTAAAAGTACAAATACTCAATAATCATTTTGAATGCGTTTTCACAAGTTTTTTTTTAAATTATACTTAGTAATTCACTTAATAGGTACTCGAATGTAAATGATTAAGCATGACATTCGGCATAGTAAAAAGAGTGTGTAAGCAATACGATTGTTTCATGTTTAACAAATAAATTTATCATATTTATCATTTATCATTCACAGTGTCAATGTCTATTCATTTACAACAACCATAAAATAAACACAAATAAAACATTGGCACTGTTTTTTTATGGCAACAAAATACAGAACGTGAAACTTGAACCAGTTCTAACATCCGTTGACGCAGCTGCCATTTTTCGAACGTAAAAAACACTGGCCACACAATTTACCGTCCGCCAAATGGTAGGGTCTACACATTCTAATTCTAAACGGCCTCGACCAATCGGCGGGCGAGGACGCACAACAAGGCGGTCGTGGGAACCGGTTAATGGGCCGTTTGAATTTAGAATAGCATTTTTTTAGTGTTCGTTCGATTCCATTTGAATTTTTTTTCGAAGTAAAAGGCGTTTTATAGAGCGTCGATGTTTAGTGAATTAATTTTGAAATTAGAACGTTTTTAATTGAGAACGAAATCTGAGAGTTTTTTATGTTTATTTGAGGTTTAATGTAATACGTAATTATGTACCTATTTACCTATTTTATAATTTAAGTACTTACAATACCGACGTCAGTATACAGTGTGTTACCGGCGTGCGGGCATTTCTTGAAGCAGTGTTAAGAGATGCGGTTTGTTAATCGAACCATTAACTTAATTGCATTAAAAAACAAAATTTCACATTGCGTTATTTTTCTAAGAAAAGTTTAATTGCAAGCAATGTACAACAAAGTTTCTGTCACAAAATGACAAATCTAATGTCATCTTAGTATTAACTGGAAGTTAAGTGAAGTTAAGTTACGCATACATTGAAGACCCAGAAAATGGAAGAATTGCATTTGTGGCTCTATTTTAAATAATAATGATATGCTAATACTTGCAAACGATTACTACTTTGATGCATTATCGTCAGTTTTAATAAATGCCCGCACGCCGGTAACACACTGTACACTAAATGTAGAAACATGTTTGGATTGAACAATAAAAAGTAGACTAAATCCACATAAAACGAACGCTCCGGTTTTAAACATATTTTTCACGAATTGCAAAAAGCGTTTGGCAATTTGTTTCGTAAATTAAAAAACGAGATTGTGTGTGTTCTTGCCTATTACATTGCATAAATAGATTAAATGGCTAGAAAGGCGCCGTGTTCGACCTGCTTTAGGTTCTATCCTAGAGAACGATAACTTTAAAATTCAATTATTTGACGGCAAATTTATTTATTTTTAAACTGACGTGTTAGGATGTTTTTTTTAAGGTTAGAAATATAAATATTCCTGTTTTTCGCCCCGGTATTGCGAATTAAAAAGTAAATGGATTTAACACGACCCCCGATATTTTTTTAGGAATTAGGTTTGCAGTAGAAATTGACTAAAGAGTGTAGAAATTCAATTAAAGAAATGAGGGCGTCGATATTTTTGCAAACGTCACATTTTTGTCGTAGGTACTGGGTATACCTACAATGTTTAGTGCATGATGAATTTTAGTTAATTTTTCGTCGGTTGTTTCTTCTTGGTATTGGTACAGTATTTCTGAGCGTATAAAGAACAAGTTTTTTTTATCGTCTCATTTTGTGTGTTTTTCATGGCGACAGTCTTTTATTTTTGAAGATGATTTGTGTCACTTATTTCTGACTAATTTAATAAGTAAGTTTTCTTTGAATAAATATTGCTCAGGCCAACTAAAAAAACATACTGGGTAATTGTTAACTACGATTATGTAATAAAATAATTGAAAGATAAGTTTATTGGAAATACTAATTTTATTAATTTCAGTAACACTTAAAGCTTCAAATTGTCTTGAGATTCGACTATGTTAATTAAAATATCACTCACTTTAGTATAAAAACAAAGTTGCTGGTGCCAGGCTCTATAACTTTTCGTGCGCTCTGCCTACCAGGCCAGTAAATACAGCCATTATATTTATGTATGTATGACAATTTATATACACGTGTCATGTTATGAATCATGAATTTACAATAGGCAACTGACGTATTTTCGTGCGCGTCAATTCTACACCTCTTATCGCTCTAGAAACCAAAATGTGTCATATCAGAACGACGTGTCAAATACCTGTCGGTTTTAAATACTTACATTCTTTAAAAAAATGCAACATAAACATTTTTAAGTAGATACTTAGAGCAAACGTTCACCTACCACGCGTACCTACAGCGGTAATTATTCTCACTGGCAGCCTGCACATTTTTTCTTTGACTAAAAAACAAACAACTTGAAGCGTCAAAACACTCGTAAAAAGCACAAAAAAACGTTTTCACGCAGCAACGAATAATCTATCACCCTGTACTCCAAACACGTCATTTCGAACAAAGAATACCGTTAAAAAACTCACATGGAACCAGACTTCAACTAACCATGAAACTTGTGTTCCATTTCACTCAAAGCACAAAGCCAGTTTTCATTACGGCAATTCCGGAGCTTAAACAAAAAACGGAACGCGAACGTGGGAATAGTGTTCGAAAATTCAATTTCGAATGTGGTATGCGAGCGCGCCCGTTTTCTTTTTTTTTCGTGAGCAGCAATGATTAGTAAAGGCGTTTGTACACTGAGCCTATTTGGTTGCACGTGGCTGAGGGGTGGGTCTTCACGTGAATTTTCCGAGGTTTCCACCCCCCACGGACCGCCCCTATAGGCTTTTCTGTCCGGCCTATGCTGTTTAACCGATCGGCTAGGGGAGGCATGGAGTCGACGGTATATAATATTTTTTTACTATTTAGAGTTATTGCGTGAATTATTGATGTCTTTTTTGGATTATGTATAATATATGTATGTTTTTTTTAATCAGTTTAAGTACGAACAAGAGGTATATGAGAGGTAAGAAGAATTTGTTTATTCAAAACTCAACCAGCGGTAACTTACCAATAAAAAATATTTTTTATTTCACTGATGAGAGAATCGAATGTTAATTTCAACAAAATGCTTGGTGCAGTTAAAGAGACGTTTATCAAAAAAATGTGGTTCCCTTTTAACACTTTGATATACGACGAAACAAATTTACGAATGGCTGAGTTTTCAACACATGCATTATAATTTTATTCAAACAGCAAATTGCAATCTAACAACGCTTAAAAAACAAAACGTCTTACAAAAAGCATTAGAAACTTCGTAGAACTATGATAATTACATCCCACAAGTTGCCACTACAAAAAAGTCAAACGTATATGGTAGTATAAACCCGTTAAAAAGTGCAAAGTAAGAAAAAAGTTCGAAACGGCGAACAGCGAGTTAAGTATGGCCTTAAGGCGTAATCTTTCGAATTACAAGTCGAAAATATAACGCATCGGGAATTCTAACTGAGTAATGTTTTCACGCACCAGCGTTTCAGAATTCCGTCTTTGAGTACTGTTCAATTGTTCATGGTGTTTTTACGCGTTTAGCAACGTTTGTTCCCCTGAGTTGGTACGTTTGAATAATATCATACGAAAATGTCGAGATAAGAAATTGTTGAAAAACTTTCAACACCATTATTGTAACACTTGATGCAGCCAAAATGAATTACATTACATTTATGAATAAAAACCCGGCGCCGTTCCGCCGTGTGATGTCGGGTTTAGAATAACACATCTCCATTTCTTCCGTGGATGTCGTAAGAGGCGACTAAGGATAGGTTAAGGTATATTTTAGGCGATAGGCTAGCAACCTGTCACTATTTTACCTGCTATCTTAAAACCAAAAAATACTTATATGCTAGAAGTGGCCACCAAACGTGAATTAGTCATCGTTTTGTCTATATGTAGCGTTTTGTGTGCTCTGTTTACTCTATTTGAGAACGCAGGCGTGATTGTATGTATGTACCTATGTATTTTTCCATTTCTAATATTTAATCGCTTTACCATCTTAGATAATAAGCGATATCAATTAAATTCTATGCGCAATCATTGTGCATCTAAAGGTACTAAAATAGTAAATGCTATTTATCGACGGAACCAAATGTTAGATAAATAACCGCTTGGCTGCCCTTACGTCTATAATTAACGCTTATTCTTCAGTTTAGACGCTAGGCAGGTGGAAACAGAATGATAGACGTAGGTACATTTGCATTCCCTATAGTGATTACCAGTAGTCACTTTTTTAAGAAGTTATTATAACCCTTGGCGTTTGAAAAGGTTCACTGGTTATGGTTACCAAATGGTAAAAAGGCAATTCAACTGTGTTACATGTAAATATCATGCCTTTATTCCCAAATCGGGTAGACAGAGCATATGAAATGTTACATGGTAAAAACTACGACTTTCACGTTTAGCAGCTAATTGTAGTACATTTTTGTACATTAGGTTCTAAGTTAATAGTGACAGAAAGCTAGTCCGTCACCTAAAGCTTACCTAAATTTATTTATTCTTAGTCGCCTCTTGCGGTATCCACGGAAGAAATGGAGAGGTGTCATTCCAAACTCGACACCAGATATTTTTGTTAATTACGTCACAATCAGATTCATAAATGTCAAAAATACAATTAATTTAAATAAAAGAAATAAAAACATCACAATAATCTTACTATTTTTATTTTACAAATTTCCTTGCATTCCTTTCGGCAGAATTACCTCAAACCGTGATTTCAACTTGACTTAAAAAACATTAAAAAACCAAAGCCCTCTCCACACCTTTTTTTGCTCCTGCCTACTTTTCGTTCAACGCCTACGCGCTCACTATTTTACTAAGGCCGCTGCGCGCCCAAACCAACCCTCGGCCCCTCCGTTACGGTCGAATTTGGCCCACGCAGCATTTCACATCCCCCCTCTCTTTCTAGCATTAATCAAAATGTGAGTTTTCTACTTTGACGTAGAATCGTAGCAAATGGATAAGGCATTGTTTCATAAATTGAAACTATGGTTTACTAAGCAGCCAGCATTATTGGACCTGTTTCCCCCTTTTGTTTCTATACAAAAACGGGGAAACCAAGGGTTTTTGTTAAGGGATGTAGGGGTCTCGGCGAGCTGGTTGGTGCATGCTTGTTTTAGACAAGGTTCATAATTGGTATTCAAAGGTAAGGGGTTTACAATAAACTGTAATTAGAGAGACAGTGATTAGAAATGAAATGCTTTACCATTTGTTGGTAGGTATTCTAACTGTTCATTAATATTTTAACGGATAGACAGGGCATTTAGTCCTGTCAGTCGTGTTTAATAATTCATACATACATGCATACAATTACGCCTGTATTCCTATATAGGGTAGGTAGAGCACACATAATGTTATGTAGGCAAAGCTGTTCCATAACCACTTTTAGTCCTTGTTACTATTGTACCTTTTTCATGTGTAATAATTTATTATGATTGGTTACTTGACTTAAAATATTTTTCAGGCTTCGATAATTAATATTATTTATCTATTTATCATTTAGAAAACTAAAAAGAACAATACTCGTATTTTTTCTATTTTATTTCCGTCAGATAAAAAATATTCAGGTTACGGTGCTTATTCGACGTCACACAGACCCTCTTTGTCGGCTTTTTAACAATTTAAAAACAAAAAAAAACGAGTCCTCGTTTACTTCGTTAGATAGCTGATGAATCGTAGATATTTTAAAACACATCTGCCGAACAACTGCCATGTTTCTTTGTAGATATTTAGAGAAAAATAAATTTTATAATATGTATTAGGTATGTCAAAAAAAAATAAGTCGTCTACTAGGGCGTATTTAAATAATTTATGCAATATTTTAATGATTCACGTCCTAAAGCATCTTATTGCACAAGTAAAAATGCAATAATAATTATGACACAATTTTTTTTGACCTAAATCGGAAATTTTCAAATAAAAAAGTTAAAAGTCGAAAATCTCGAAAAGGGTTAAGTTTAACATAGGGTATTTCATAGTGAAATAAGTCAAAAATAATGGGTAGGTACTCTATCCCTTTAGCGGCTCCAGCACGATTTTTCCTATAACCCTGTACCCCTTGTAAAAAAAAAAATTGAGAAAAAAAAAATTAACGCTCCATTTCTTTTTAATCCGTTGTCCATTGCCGATAATGGCTGCCGTTATGTAAGTGTTCATTCTACAGTCAACTATTTATAGTTTCCTCGGACGACACTGAACTCTTTATAATCTATTTTTAATATCGACTTGTTGATCCGATAAACGTCGCTCTGTCTAATTGAAAATTCAAAATAAATAAAATTAACTGTCAACCTATCACTGTTCTTGAGATACCGCGTGGTGACAGACGGACGGACGGACAGCGAAATCTCAGTACCTAATAGTCTTTTTTCTTTGGGTACGGAATATAAAAACGTCTAACTAAAAAAAAAACAGCACGCATTCTATCAACTCTATAAGGATTATATAATTTACATTAGAAATATACCTAAAACAACAACATAAAATCACGCTTGTGTTTGTGTCCCTAATAGAATAGGCAAAGCATACGAAACGTGAGACAGATCATGACTATTTCACGCTTCGTTGCCACTTCCTGCATAATTCTATATTTAAAAACAGATGGTGTAGGTATGTTTATCACTGAGTATTATTACTATTATACTTCACTTGTTCTTCCGAGAGATTATATTTACTTGTAGTAGATGTTCAGGTACGGCCGTTGTCACAATATTTAGA
>BHDV01009233.1:188124-231753 GCA_005406045.1 Adoxophyes honmai | reverse complement strand
CAGGCTTAGGGGCCCCGGGGCACTGCCCCGCCTAGCCCCTTGGTAGCTACGCCCCTGGTCGCCAGGCAAAAATGTTAAGAACCGCTGGCCTAAAGCATACCCCAACCTTCCTTAGCCTACGATATTCACGGAAGAAATGAGGCGTTATTCTGTCATTCATTTGAGAATTTGCCGTGTGGTAAGTATCGGGATAGAATAACATCTCTCCATTTCTTCCGTGGATGTCGTAAACGGCGACTAAGGAAATATGTTTAGGTATATTTTAGGCGACAGGCTAGCAACCTGTCACTATTCTACCTCTTCATACATACATACATATTCTCACGCCTGTATTCCCAAGAGGGGTAGGCAGACCACATGAATTCAAAAATCCAGTGCCACGTTTAGCAATTTCTGGGTAATCAGATGTTTTACGTGATATTGCAGTGACTGGTTGCTAGCCCGCCGCCCACAATACACTAACCCTTTCCCAGAGTCGACTCTTACGACACCCATGGGAAGAAAGGCGGTGGTGCTATTCTAAACCGGCACCACACGGGAAACCTCTTCCATCTTTGCAAACCTAAAAGTATACTAGAAGAATGACCATGCCTTTGTCTATGTCACGTTTCGTGTGCTCTGCCTACCCCATTTGGGAACACAGGCGTGATTGTATGTATGTCATTTGAGAATACAGGCGTTGACGTGTACGCACACAGTTCAACTCAACTTCGTAAAAACAAACCTCCACTTAAGCTACTTACGTCAAATAGATATGCGCAAACGCACAATTTCTCTTCACAAGTGGTTTTGGAGCGATTGACAATGAAAATGGCTGCCTCCCACGGTGCAATCAAAGAATTATTCCCGGTAAAAAGTTCACCGTAACGATTATTGAGTACAAGACTGTGTTTATCGTGTGTGTACGTATCTAGAGAACCGAGGGTACAATATAAATAATATATAATAGGATACAATAATGATATATAATAGTAATATCACGCCTGTATTTCCTAGTGAAGGTGGCACACGGAATGCTACATTGACAAATCTGTGACTATTTCACGCCTCACTATTTATGGGTCCATATTGGGTTTACTATAGTTATTCACACGAAATTAAATTTCCTGAAAATTTTTAAATAGTTTCACTGTTGAAACTTTATGTAAACTCGTACATTTTTTTTATATTTTTGTAAAAAAAATTCAATAGGTAGTTTAGAGCTTCATTTCCAAGCCTTTAATTGGAGTTCTAACTTAACCTAACCCATTGTTCTGGTAGCCGTTCTTTTTTGTTAGGGTCGCAGTTCTAATCTAACCTGTTGTTCTGGTGGCCTTTCTTTTCTGTTAGGATCGCAGTTCTAATCTTACCTACTGTTCTAGTATCCGATCTTTTCTGTTAGGGTCGCAGTTCTAATTTAATCTGCTATTCTGGTAGCCGTTCTTTTCTGATAGGGTCGCAGTTCTAATCTAACTTGCTGTTCTGGTAGTCGTTATTTTCTGTTAGGGTCGCAGTTCTTATATTATCTACTGTTCTGGAAAACGTGCTTTTCTGTTGAAATTGCAGTTCTACAACGGTCCAATATCTAACTTTTCATGAAACATTTTTCAGCGACAAAATTTTTTTTTAGGCGCTAAGACTAGAGCAAAAGTCTTCACTTCTGGCAAAGTCGCAAAATTGGCAACACTGGGCTCACGGTAGTTTACAGTTCAGTTATTTAAACATCATCAATCACAATTTAAACCCTATGTTTATTCAATGTTGCCTATTATATGCCTGCCCGGTAATTACTAGGTATTTAGTCTATGAGTCAGCTAATGCGTTATTGCACTTAGAGGACAAAGGTTCTATCTATTGATGTCATTTTTGAATCATCTAGCTTTTCGCGTGATTAAAAATTTACTAGTTTGCTATTATAGGTAATTTTATTGTGCGTCAGTTGCTTAAGTGCCTATTTCATTGAGCTATTACGTACAGTACCTACTTATGTAACAAAACTTCATAAAGAATAAAATTTGAAAAAAAAACCTTCAACTCGTCAAATAAACTTGACATGTTTCAGGTCCATTCGTGACTCATCATCAAGGGCACGCCGCGCCGGCTGCGGTCACGAAATATGTCGAGCTATCGATAGTTTTGCTTACCAAAGAATGAAAGATGATGATGAGCTCGTCATGTCTCTTTTGGGAATACAGAGTATATATAAAATATAAATAAAAGAACTCCGCGCTGCCTTATTGTCAATCGCCATGATGGTCCTTCGACATTCTTAAGTAAACCTTCAAAGCAGGTACATTCCTACATAATACAGTCAACGAATTTGATAACTATGTCACTTTATACCTTTCACAAGAAATACTGTGACATACCATACCTTCTACTACAAATCAGTATGAAACTCATTATGAAAAGGTTCAAAGTGGCACAGGTATCAAGTTCCTTTTTTTGCACGCAGCTTACTGACCTGTGCGTCCGCCGGCCTGGTCTCCCCGCCCGGTTCACCCTCGACGCAGAAGTAGCACTTGTCCGAGGGCTTCCAGTCCGTCGGCTCCTCGACCATCTCGACCTTCGGCACCGTCGCCGGCCTCTTGATCAGACTCTCCAGAATAGTCTCTGGCCTCTTTTCTTCCTGGAACAAGGAGGTGGGGCGGTTGGTTTGGATGGTGGTTGAGTTCAGTTAAGAAACTTCTTACATACCTAACTTATGGCCGGAAATTCACCGTAAATGTCACTATTGGTTGGATTTATGCGTCTGAAAACCGAGTGCTTCTGAAAGCGTTCGAAAACTTAGCGGTGACGGGAGAGTGGTAGATGGCGAGGAGAATGTGAAGACATCTATTAAATACTTAGGATTTTTGGTGACCGGTGCTTCGTCTCTATTAGCTGCTCAAAGTCTGACCTATTTGGTGGAGCAGGAGTACCTTTTATTTCCTTCGATGGCCTTTGATCTTTTTTTATCTTTTGGAGGTCGATTTTTCTGCTGCAATCCCTTTTGGATCAGCTGATCTCTGCTGAAGAGTTTTGGTGACCGGGGTCTCATTTCTATGTTAGATCTTACCAGTTACATGTTTGTCTTCGTTGATCTGCTCAATGATCTCGATCAACAGTGCTGTGATTTTTGCTGCAGTATTTTGTTGACGTGTCTCATCTCTGTGCTTGCTGCTAGGTCTAACCTCTTAGGTGTTAAAGCTGGCATTACCTGGTTGTCCTCGTTGATCTGCCTTATAATCTCCATCATCAGCACTGGTTCTTGCTGCGTTCTTTTGGTAACGTGTCTAGTCTCTTGAGCTGGTTCTTATCTGTTAGGTGCTAAAGTCTTACCTGCTTGTCCTCGTTGATCTGCTCGATGGTCTTGATCTTCAGCGCTAGCGGGGGATTGGTAGATGGCATGGAGTCGTCTAAATATTTTTTTTTAGGTCTGTATTTTTCCTCCAGTCCGTTTTGGTGCTGTTATTTGCTGAGGTGCCTCGTCTCTGTTAGCTGCTCAAACTCTAACCTATTTGGTGCTGGTGGGGCAGGAGTATCTTTAATTCTCTTTGATGGTCTCCGATTGTCTTTTATCTTTTGGAATTCGGTCTGCTACAGTGTCTTTTGGTGATAGTTTTCGCTGCGGTCTTTTGGTGGCCGGTGTCTCGTTTCTATGCTGCTAGGTCTTACCAGTTAAGTGCTAGAACTGGTCTTACCTGCTTGTCCTCGTTGATCTGCTCTATGGTCTTGATCTTCAGCGCGGGCGGGGGATCGGTGGAGGGCATGGAGTCGTCGCTCGAGGGCTCGCCGTCTCGTTTCGGTAGGATTGCGTCTTGGTATAGTTTCCATTTTCGGCGACCCATCAACTCCTCGGCCACCCGTTCTAGACCTGGAAGAGAAACGGCACTCGATTAAATTACAAAGACTGACACAGTGACAAAGACACAAGAAGCGGAGGTCCCCTCCGCCGGCAAGATTTCATGAAAGGTGTAGAACAACCATACTCAAAGTGTGTTCCGCGGAACCCCTGGGTTCTGTGATACCCCTGAAGGGGTTTCGCAAGAATTCTTAAAGAAAAACATAACACCAGTCTCCGGCCGCACGTTTTGACACGGCGTATACGCGGACGGACGAATAGATAAAAACACTTTTAAAAACTGTTGGTTTTTGTAGGGTTATGTCAAGTATTTTGCTTTCCAAAAGGGTTCTATCACCAAAAAACATGAGAACCACAAGTTAAGAAGCAGGGAATGGTAGAAAGAGACAGCAGTATTTTTAAGCCTAAACATGTCCATCCATGCAGACTGCAGACAGATTCGCGGGCTTCGGCTAGTGGGTAATATAATAACATAATTATTTACGATACTTTGCCCATTTAAAAATGTCATCGAACCCTAAACCAGTTCGTTTATCTCGTTAATTAAGCAATAACTTGATTGATTGACCATTAATGTCAAGATAGTGTCAATCATGAATAGTGACAATGACCACTAAATATTCCAGTCTATTTTTTTATTTCGGCCAATGGTCTACATATTTAGATAGCGCCGTTTTTGAAAAAAAAAGGAAAAGCTACGGTTATTAATAAAATGAGTATACCTACTTATTTTTATTTTTAACCATTACCGTGTGGTATCGGGTTTAGAATAACACCTCTCCATTTCTTTCGTGGGCCTCGTAAAAGATGACTAAGAATGATTAGGTCTGGGTATGTTTTAGGCGATAGACTATCGTCCTGTCACTATTGTACTCGTTCCTTTTAACTTAAAACCTGATAATTTATGCTAGAAGTGGCTGCGAACTATTAAATAGTCTACGTTTGATTTTGACTCGTTTCGTGAGCTCTGCCTACCGTATTTGGGAATACAAACGTAATGTAATAATTAATAATCTACACATATGTATAGTACATGATGTGCGTAGGTATGTATGGGAAAATTAGAAACAAAAACTCGATGCGTACAACCAGGGATTCCAAACCTTTTTTCGAACTTCTAATTGTGAATACATTACAATAAACATCACACGTCTAACGCTCACGATTTAAATAACAATGGTAATGCTTAAATTACCATAAAAGAATGAATAAATGACAGTTACATCCGGGATCGGCAACCTTTTATTGATTATGTATTTTTTATGTTATAATATCAAACAAAACTCAGTGTTTTCGCGCTTTTATAAGCACTTTGGACATTAAAATGATTGTATAGTAATAAAAATAATGTATGTCAGATGTGAATTAGTTCAATACACCGCGAATGGTTTTAAAGTAGTTTTATTTATCGACAATAAATATGATGCAGTTAAAAAACGTCCATAATTTTATTTAACGACGTACTAAATGCGTTAATTTTTCATTAATGTATAAAAACCATTATCTGCTGCGCAGTTGGTAATATTTTAAGCCATCAGCCATCTTGTTTACATTTTTTTCCGTTAAAACAGTGTTGTTCTATTTCTAAATGAAAAAGTCGTTAAAAAAATAAAAAAAGTAAAAACAAAACTGGCCGGCGAGAAACTGCTTTTTAAATTGCTTCGTTATGAGCCGAAAAAAAGATTGGTAGGTTTGTTTTCTGCTATTTTTCCGAGTGAACCTGAAGGGAACCGAAGCGAGACCCTCAGTGTTAAAATAGTAATTAAGGAAGGCATTGAACTTCTATTCTATCGCCATCGTGAGACACGTAATTTACAGGAGTTACCATAAAATGTCGGCAATAATTATTGGTTACAATTGGGAGCGCGATATACAACAGACTACCATGTGATTTAATGTAAGTACCTATATCCATTTTTTTAGTTCAGAATTTTTAAACTAAGGTGCCTCGCAATCGATTTCAAGGAAAACGAAGGCAATGCTGTTACTTAATAGTTACTTCCTATTTTTGCAATGCCTAAATATATGGTTTATCAAATTTTTTATCATTTTAGCGAGTGTAGATAAAAAATAAAATCGTCAACCTTTATGATATAGGTACTGTTGGGCGAAGGTTTACTCTTAATTTTACCAGAATAGAGCGTCTTTTGCCATCTCCTGCCATAAGATCTTTGTGTAGCATTATAAAGTAATAATAGTAATAAGAGTGCAAGAATGTAGCTAACGCTGCAGCTTGTATTATGTATGACAAAGCCACTTCAATAAGTAGACCCAGTGATAATAAATAGACCAAGCCACATACATTTATATAAACATCATGACTGTTTTCACTAAATGGGTAGGCAGAGCACGCAAAAGGTAACAAAGGCAATACTAAGTTTCTCGTTTGGTAGCCAGTTTTAATAGCATAATTCGAGGCTTAAGTTTGATAAAAGAAGTATAACAGTTACTCGTGGCTAGCCTGACGCCTAAAACGTACCCTATACTATTATTTGCCTCTTACGACATCCTGTGAAGAAATATTTATTCATACATACATTTGGTACACCTCTGTACCTAATTACCCCGTCACCACGCGGGAATTCAAAGTTTTTCTAGCGATTTACGAGCTAATTAGCTCATTATAGCAAGGATCATTTTGTTAAAAAAATCCCTTTTTTATACCTTAAGGAACGCACACACGCAGAACAAAGATGTAACGTCTTATGTGACAGTAATACCTTAGTTAGACAAAGACATGACAGTTTTACGATTCGCAGTCACTTGTACCATACCTAATTTAGGGTTAAAAACAGATGGAAGAGGTATAACAGTGACAGGTCGCTAGCTTGACCTCTAAAGCATATCTACTTAAACCTATTTCCTTAGTCGCCTCTTATGGCGTGTTATTCTAACCTATGTTTCAATATTTTAGTCTACTTATGTTTCAATAGTTTCAAGTATAAAAATTAACCAACATTTGAATTTGTTCTAGCTCAAAGACTGCTAACATTCAACATAAGTAGGTATTGTTATTAATACAGTTTCTTTACATTGAACGCTTATCCATCACAAACTTCAAATTTAATCGTCTCGGAAATCGATTCCACATTCAAAACTAGCCAATTTAAAATAACAAAAGCCAATTCGACAAAATGGCATCACAAATATATGACATTCTAACAAAGAGACTGTGTCATCGCTTGCTGCTTACTGATTGGCTAAAACTGCGATTAGACTATGTTTCAAGGTTAGTGCGGGCGCGTGTGTGCGTGCGCGCCGGCGCGCGCGATGCGCGAACCGCGATTGGCGGGCGTTAGAACAAATATTAGGCTATCAGGGGTATAGATATAGAACGTCATGGCACGTTTTTAAATAATATTTTGTTTTATGTTGGGTTTTATAACTTGTTTGGATTTTTAGCTGGTACAAACATGTTGATGCTATTACTTGATAATTTGTTACATTAATAGTAAATGTTTTTATGGGAAGTACATAGGTATTTAGGTATAACACTTCTCCGTAAGACTAAGAAAATAGGTTAAGGCAGGGATTTCGAATTAAGTTCCAAATTAGGATTAAGGTTTAGCGACAGGATAGCATTAGCAACCTTTAGTAAGGATAGTTACATTTACTTTTCGTTTGTTCTGCCTACCCCATTGGGGAACACAATTTCCTTTACTGTTTAAATAGGTATAATGTATTTTACCTCAACCAATTACAACCGTGTGACGTCGGGCTTAGTAACACCTCTCCATTTCTTCCGGGGGTTTTGTATAAGGCGCTTAAGGAACTAAGAAAAGTTACGTTTTAGTCGTCAAGCTAGCAACCTGTCACTAAATTGTATATCTTGACTTAAAAACCTTATGCTAAAGGTGAAAACGAGACCTGGAATACTCATGGCCTGGACTATTATCGTTTCATGTGTGCCTCAAATGGGAATACAGGCATGATGTATGTATGTATGTATGTATGTATGTATGTTAAGCTAATCACAACTCCTCTAACTTGCTCCACAGGCTGCCACAAAGTGATTCAACGCGGAAACGACGGCTGTCCTTGTCCGACACATCGCGAATCGCATAGTCGACATTATTCGCTCATTATCATTATTAAATAATGCCCTTGTATAGTTTATATAGTTAATTATAGTTCACTGCCGGCCTGTTAAAGGATGTTATAAAGTTATGGTTAAACATAATTTTTAAATGCCTAGAATCACTGTTGAGTCTGTGGGAAAACTGTGTTATATAAATTATAGCAGGATGTATTTAGTAGGATGTGTTCGTTATTTTAAGTAATAATTGTAAGTAGGTATGTATTAGTTTGTTCAAATACAAAAATACATATTTAATTTAACACTATGAGAAGATTACTCGAGAATCTGAGACCTTACCCGTCTCCGGATGCTCTTTTTCTAAGTATTAATGTTATTTTAATCATCATAATGATGCATTCATGAAAATATCAAAACTATTAGGTACGACTTGACTAAATATGTAAAAACGTGGACTTAGTATTTGTTTCCCAGCTTGGCATTTGAGCTTAGTATAAAACCTCTCTGTTTCTTTCGTGGATGTCGGAAAAAGCGACTAAGGAGGTAAGTTTAGGTTTGCTTTAGACTACGATCTAGCAACCTGTGACTTTCTTACCTCTTTATAACCCTAAAAATAGTCTAAAAATGGCTGCAAAACATGTTGGTCATGTCATGACATGACATCATGGTTTTGACTGCGTAACGTTCGGTGTGTAAGCAGGACACCTCATTTAACAAAACTGAGATCATAAATGAAATCTATAACGTCACTAGGTCACTAAGTACCTACTAAAACAAACGACAATCACAAACTGCGTGTCCACCGCCTAGCCTTTAAACCGGTCTTAACAAAATCCTTTAAACAAAGGCGCGGTAAAACAATAATCTAGACATCAGATAAAGTGGACTCTTAAATCTCGGCAAGACAATGAGAGGCCGGATGCGCCCGCGCCGACCTCGCGATCACGCTACATAAGTTTGACAGCACGCAATAGGACTGAATCTTGACTAGTGTTGACATTTGATCTATAAGGTTTGCTATTTTTAAAATAACACTAGTAAGACTTACTCATAGTAAAACTGATCTACTCACGACAGTCCGAGATTAGCTCGACATGTTTCGGGCTAGTTCGCGATACATCGTCTGGAGCTACGCGCCACAGTGCAGTGCGTCTATCCGCCGCCGTGGCACGTAGCTCCAGATAATGGGTTACGCAGTGACCTAAAACGTGTCGAGTTGATCTCGATGTTGAGACGTGAGTAGACTGTTTTATTTCACTATTGTCTATTCAGTACTTTATTAGAGATATAATCATAAAATCTAAAAATTCCACTTATTTACTAACTTCCTTATTTATGATTTTGAAGACACGTTTCAGAAAACTTGATCGGATTTAAATTTAATTGTTTATTTGGCTACAGTCATACGAAAATTCCATCGTTGTTCATATGTTTCCGCTAAAAGCTACCGAGATTTCGTTTTGTAAATTAAATTTAGATACGAAAATAAATATCTTCAGGCGAGGATTGAAGGCAAAATAATCAAGAGCAACATAAATAAGACAGACATTTGCTGTGTCAGTTTTATGGACGTGTTTTGTTTTAAAGTATAATTGAACAAGACGTGCAGTATTTATGGTTCTTTATTTAATGGGATATACGCACGGTACGCGTGGCAAGAGCCAAGCAAAACGATTCCTCCTGCTTTTTGTAACACTTAAACTTTTTCAGAGCGCTAATTGCTTCATACACAAGAAAAAAACGGGAAAAAAACAGAAATAGCTCCGCCAACAAGCACGCGAATTAATGAAACACAACAATAATTGTCGAAAAAAATAAATAGCATTTTTACCATGGCGCGTTGCTTATCTCTGCCCCCATCGCTCACGCAACCAGAGGAAAAAAATGAAAGCCATCGATCATACTCTATGATAACCATTAATTGTTACCGACGAAAACACGCCGCCTCTTCGAATTATCTTCGCATCTTGCCGTTATAATTTTAAAACACTTTAATTGCATATTCGTATAAACTTAATGAAATTCGTAGCGAAAAATGTAATTAAAAAGCACTTACTGCTTAAAGGTTACGTGCCTCTGGAATCGAACGCCATTTGAAAGAGGAATTAGAATAAGTTGGCAAAAAATATGAGCATTAGAAGGAGGGAGAGCGAGCCGCGAGCGGGACGGGAAAGGCCCGCGGCCCGCTATTGGCTGACCAGTTTTTATGCCTTAGTTCCCCTAATCTTCATTTCGAACAACATCTGCTACGTTAATGTTTATTCGAAATGGTTCTTTAAATTTATCGTTATAGGATCTCATTTGCGATTCGTTAGTTGGGTCTTCTTTTATTTTGTTTGGTTTTTCTAGCGGTCGATGTGCGCTAGTAACAATTTTTAATACATCTCTGTTCCTTTTAAGGTCAGCTGGTGGGGCCCATGTTTTTAAATTGTGATTGTTTTTTGTTGTCCGGCAGATGGAGCCAGTTGCGATAACTGGATGGTAGATTACGTGTATCGTATGTAATTATTTTTGTAAAGAATTCATGCCCTTATAAGACGATTGTCAGTTTCTAAGTAATTGCAAATGGATTGGCCATTTGTGGTAGTGAATTGATGAACACGTTTGTTTACGTGCATTTTAAATGTTAAAACGAGATGTCCGAATACACAATGTAATAAACGATGTCTTTAAACCAACATACAAACATACATCACGCCTGTATTCCCAAATAGGGTAGGCAGAGCAAAACGCTACATAGACAAAACTAACTGGGTTTCAAATTGAAGGTTGCTAGCCAGTTACCTAAAAAAAACCTTAAGCTATTTCCTTAGTCGCCTCTTACAACAACCACGGAAGAAATGGAGAAGTGTTATTCTTCACCCGACATCACACGGTGACCAACCAAGTGACTGTCAAATTGATACTTCATTTTTTTCCCCTTGGTTCGTATTTACCTAGTTAGTAAAGTTGTTTAAAAAAACACAAAAAATAATATAAACCGCTAATACTGAGCATCATTTTATCCGTTTCACTAAGCTAAACGCACAAGAAATATTACCTAGACGGTTAAGTTAGTCTCTTTTTTGTTACAATGTTTCTCAGGTTTATTGCGTAATAAACTAAGGAAACAAGATGAAAAACAAAACGAAAACCCCATGAACAGTAACATTTCAATCATAATACAGCATAATTTAATTAGAGCCACAATTGAAGCTAATAGTTATTCACGAAGCATAAATGAATTCTGCTACAACCAGTAATCAGTCATTACTAATCGATGCCGCAAAAAATATAATTTTGTAATTTTTATTTTCTGACCGAAGGTTGGGAACCGGCGCCACGAAGAATCGTAATGGCGTGGGATGTTTTAATTGTGGAATTGGTACTTTTCTATGAGGAAGCGCTTATTATGGCAAAATAATGTCAGGAGCTCGCAACTGTTTTTCTTCCCATCATTGTGAGCTCAACTACAATATTTGAAATGGATACCTAAATACCTAGTAGTGATGATAGGAAGACTGCGTATAAAACAGTTAGATGTGCCGTGTGGTGTCTAGTTTAGATGGTCCTCTCCATTTCTTCCGTGGATGTCGTAAGAGGCGACTAAGGAGATATGTTATGGTAGGCAACAAGCTATAGCAACTTAGAACTTGAAACTTAAATATGCGAGAAGTGACCACTAAACGTGAAATAAGTAGTCTAGGTTTTGTCTATGTAGCGTTTTGTGTGCTCTGCCATCTTGGGAATACAGGCGAGATATACAATAGGTATGTAATGTATGTTAAAACATTCAGAACCAAGGACCCGGCTCCCGGGTTCTTGTAAACATTCGCGAGATACCGAGAACCCGGTAGCCGGGTTCATTTTGTACTAGCTATAGGCTACTCGGTTCCGCGCAGATGTTTTGATTTTAGGCTTGGTCGTGAATGTGTTAAAGCCAATAATGTAGTGCCCGAATGGGGTAGGCAGAGCATGCAAACCATGACGATTTCACACCCACCCATAGGTAAGGTAATAATAGTGACAGGTTGTTAACCTGTCGCCTAAAGAACGCCCGTGCCTTTTACGACATCAACGGAAGAAGTGATGTTTTTAATCCGAAACCACATGGCTTCTAAAGCATCATTCTGACATAAAAGTAATTAAGTACGAGTAGATATGTCTTACATTTGAAGTATTTGAAGTAGAATTCGTAATGAAGTTTAAAACGATTTTAAGGACTGATTGAATGCACAACCGATTTGTCTCGCGTCAGTTGTGCTGTGAGAAACAGACAGACAGACATTTTTTACTGTGAACCTAATTGACTGTGACCATCGATTGGTCTTTAAAATAACTGTTAAATCGTCAAGTTTTTTTTTTAATATTATACCTCACACGAAACCCTACATATACAAAACCATCACTATTTCAGTTTCCGTGGCCACTTGTATATTTTTTTTACGTTTTAAGTTGGCAGGTATAATAATGACGGGTTGCTAGCTTATCGCCTAAAAACTACCTTAGCCTTTTTCCTAAATCGCTTTTTACGACATCCACGGAAAAAATGGAGAGGTGTTATCTAAAGCCGACAATAGGTCAATTTAACACCATACAAGCTTATTTTTTAATACTGTTTAGTTTTTTTTCTGTTAAATATTAAAATATGTCACGTTTAGTTCTTAATTAAAGATTATTTTATATTTTATAAGAAAATACTTTCACCATTATTTACTGATTAACTTCGAAATCATCTTTCACCAATCTATCAATTCACAAATCAATCAAATTCGAATCCTAAATCCTTACGCCTAAGGATTAAAATATAACTGACTTTCCGTTGACTTGTGTCTTTCCGTTCGCCGCCGCCGGGATCTTGAACCTGCGCTGCGTGCGCGCACTAGACCAAGCGCGAGGTTCGTTTGCACGCGGTTTAGTACTCGAGCAAGTAAATACTCTGAACTAATGAAATGGTAAACAGGGCACATTTATATTAAGCAGGCTTTTGAAATAAACACGTAATATGAAAAATGAAATATTAAATAGTTAGTTTAAAGTTAGGTGGAGGAGAGTCCCAAGTCCAAGGCACAAATCGTAGTGTGTGAGATCAACTTTTATAAAATTATAATTACCTAATGCTTGTAAGTATATCAAGTTTGTGACTTGATAATTAAAATGAGGAAGCCTTAAATATGCATATTTTCACACTTGCAACAAGTTTGGATATTCTTTGCGTCTTATAAATACTTCAGCTTGGTAATTTCATGATTAAATCTACCTAAACTATTAAATATCCAAGCTATTTCGGGGTGACAAATTGTCCATTTAAAGTAACTAAAATGGAACAAATTTAGGAGCCGTTTAGTAACACTCACTTTTGCAAAGCGTAGCTAAATTGATGATTGATTTAGACATTAAATATACAATTACATAGCTATTTAGTGCTCTGGGTATTTCACGATTGACATTAATCCTAATTGATTGTAATTGTAATTGTTTTTGGCTACGCTTCACTTGCAAAATACATTCAGATTAGAAAAATGACCCGGGTTAAAATAACATCTCTCCATTTCTTCCATGGATATCGTCAGAGGCGACTAAGGAAAACAGGTTTAAGTATGCTTTAGTTTAGGCGATAGGCTCGCAACTAATCACTATTATACCTCTTCCGTCTATTTTCAAAAACTTAAAATAATGCTAGAAGTGGCTACTACTGAAATAGTCTTTTTTTTGTCGCGTTTCGTACCTTATTTAGGAACACGGGCGTGATTGTATGATTTGTATGTAAGTATGACGTTTTGTTTTAAATGGGATAGCCAAGCCAGTCTTGGGGAGTTGATCTCGCGCTAGTTTTTAGTAACTAGCCCATGTCAACGAGCCATAATGCCTCACCAATAAATGACCAAGCTTTAGTGACTCGTTCACAGGTGTATGGAATTATGCAACTATTTTAATATAAGCTGCTATTGTGTGAACCGGGTACGTTATGTAACCAGTTGACTACTCAACTATTCAGATTGAAATAGTTTAGTTGGGTATCGATTTAGCGAAGTTTTGAAAGCTTATTGCTTCTCTTTATAATTGTTACGTGCATATTGAAGTTACGTCACCTGGCAAGGAGTGCCGGAGTATGCATGTTCCGTAATGAAAATGAAACTTCACATGCAAGTGCTACTTTTGGTTTTATTTATGACATTTATGATGACAGATTTGACACATTTATGCTAAAAGATCACGGATTATTTAAAAAAGAAAGATAGCTAGGCTAGGATACCTTTTTAAATACTGTGAATTTGAATTGTCTTGTTAATTATTAATTTAACTGAGCAAGTCGTGCAATGTAATTATGATTATGATCAGTTAAACTTATTTCTCCTTTAATTAGACTCGTGTTTTGATCTTTTGATATATATATGCTGAAGACTGAGAAAAAACAGTAGTAAAATCGACAGAATACAGCCCGCTTTGTATTATTAAGTCTTTAAAGAATATAATTTCTCTACGGCATCGATTGCATTCAAATAACGTATTTTCTAAAATAGGATCAAATTAGCGTTTTAATTTCACAAAAACGGTACAATTATGGAGGTCGCGGCATAGTAAAGAACCCATAATTTATTAGACGAACGCAGCCATAAAATGCAATTTTGCAGGTTGGCATCACTGCCTAATGACAGTTGCCGCGCAATTTTCAAAATGGCTGCCGCGTTGTTCGAATCACATGAATTAGCAACGGCGTTTCTCATTTGTTAGGCAGGTTTCGATCATTGGAATAATGCTTTATGGGAAATTATTTGACAACACGATTTCTACCTTATAGGCCTTTTACCTTATCTTTATTTTAGTTATTTATAGTCTCCTCTCCATATTTTCAAATAAGCTTTGTTAAATACACAGGCAAAAGATTTATGAAATAAAAATAATAGGCTTTACCAATTCTACCGACGTATGGACGACACGACACACGACACGCCTTTGCTTTTTCCAATTAAAAAACAAGATCCTACAGGCATCGAGTTCACACATGTTTTGTAACGTCTTTACTTACCTACATTATAGACTTTTTAGAAGTAAATTCGTTTAATTCGTCCTCCTAAAAAATGTATCTTCGTCCCATTCGATTAGGGAATAGGTAGGTACTTTTGAAAATATGGAACGTTGTAGTTTCTTAATAAGCAATTTTATTACAAATCTTAACACCTAGCATCTAGCTTCTGATCACTAATTTCACTATTCAAAATCATAAACACAGAAAACTCGCGTCATTTATGTAATGTCAGAACCAGTTGGAACTTTCAAAGATTTGAGGGCAAAGATCAGCTTTCTACGTAAACGCCTAAATGGGGAAATATCCACACTTGCCCATTGATCTTTGGGGAGATTGAAAATTGATGATTTCTCGCAACCAGTTAGTATTGTATCTTGAATTACTGGTTTTATGTCATTAGTGGACATGTTATCGTATAAATGATAGATTTTAGTTGGATGGCGGACAATAAATTAGATACTGTCGTGTTTAATACAAGTATCCTGACTATAAAGCTTGAATGAAATTACCGGTGTTGCCAATTTTTCACTATCGAAACTAGTATCCATGTTTGTACGTTATTCCACAAAGTAATATAATAAACATTGAAATTTGGTTGTTTACGATAGTCCCATTTTTTTCTACGGCGCAAACAATGCCGATGGTTTGAAGCGCACCACTAAACAATATGTGGTATCATTATTGGTTAATTTGACATTTGCGCTTGTCAATTTATGGGTTAGAATGCCTGTTACGAGTTTGGCGTTATGAATTGGCCGATTGCCTGCTTCACCAATTGCTACTCCATCTAATAGGCAAACTAGAAATAAGAAAACGTTCGCTCGTAGGCATAAAGTTTGTATTGTTTTGTAAGTTGTTTCAGCACGGTACTCTTGCTAAATAAGTCATCATTCAAAATGTAACTTTTCGGACTTTAGAGTTAATCTCCCAGAGGGTCTATTTATGTCTTCGATAATTTCTCGAAAACGTGTCTACCTATTTTAAAAAGAAATACATATCACCCATAGTAGCTAAATGATTAAGGCATTTTTGAATTCATGTGCTCTGCCTACCCCTCATGGGAATACAGGCGTGAGAATTTGTATGTATGTATGATTAAGGCAAATGTCGCTCAAACCACGATTCAAAAAATAAATTAATAAAAAAGTTATGTTAAAAAAAAAAATGACGAAATTTTCGTTTATTCACGTGTCGCCTTGCTAAAGCGTACCTACCTTTATTTTGATTTAAAAAAATTATGTGACATCCTCAAGCTTTGTGCCATTTGGTACTGTAAAATTATAATATTAATACTTCAAAGACGCGTTTTGCGGTAGGTTTTTTTCACCAATCAACTAAGCGTAACAATTATCGATACAGCAAAGTTCTTAAACCCAAATAAAGAGTTTCGCTTGTCATCTTTTGTACAGAGATTTTTTGGATCTATGCGACATTATTCCGACAGATATTTAACATCAAACTGTTACACAACTAAGTTACATTAGCTATATAAATATTATATAGCTGACATGTGGTACGTTGTCCAGAATGTACAAAAACCTTAGCAGAATCTCATCATCAGCCAACATAATAATTACAGGTTCACAAACAAACAACCATTTTCATAAACCTTGAAGTAAAATTCAGTGCTACATAGACTAAAGACCCATATACATGTTGGTGCTTATTGAATAGTATGTCACGGTCGACGCACGCGTCCGTGTGTGCGAAATGTGATACCAGATATAGTATATGTGCTATAATTATATCTATGCAGCTGATGTTGGGTGTTGGGAGAGAACATTGTATTCCGTGATGTTGTTTGTTATTTGGTGACTTTAGGTGGTACAGTCAGGGAATCTGAATGTTTAGCAGGTTGACCGCCTTCATAATTTATTTTGTTCGATAGGACAAACTTCACCATGAAGTTCAATATGGAGTATTTATGTCATGCAACTGGCTGGAAATAGTAATAAGGCCAATTTTAGAAGTATCTCAACCTGCTAAACATACAATTTCCCTGAATGTATATTTATTTACATCTAAACGAGAGATTCCTAAAGAAAGTCACGTATCTTGTGGTGAGGTTAATTGATTTTTTAAATAATATTCTTCACTTTATCTGCTTGTACCTACACTTTAGTCTAGTTTTTTTTTCTGTTTGTAAGAACGCATGTCTAAAAATTAACCCCTTTTTAAACACGCATTAAGAATTGCAAATCGAAATTATTACAAACAAACGCCAATATTACCAAATAGTGTTGGCAATACATAAAATAGGCATACACGAATCGTTACATAGACAAAAGCATGACTATGGGGTTATGAACCCAGCATAATGCCAGGTTTAAAAACTGATGATGAAAGTAACAGGGACAGATGAGATTTCAAGACTTCCGCAGAAAGGTAGAGATGTAATTCTAATCCTAGCTCACAGTTATTCTACCTATTTGTTACCAAAACTCCGACAGTCTCTCCCTTTGTCCATGTAATCTCATAACCAAAACATTTAAACACTGATTCATCGCATCCTATAAAAAAGACAATAAAATATTATATGAGTAATAAAAGTAAAGTAAGCACGTGCCTAATCTAGCTGACAAATAATAATTGACACCGTAACGAAATACCGACTCATAATAGTTAATTATGTGCCGATATTATTCAAAAGCCAACAATGTCTTCAATTTGACACCAGTGTCAGAGCCGACAATAGTTTTTGTCCTTTAGCACGCTTCTGCAAGCTTCGGTTACAAAGTACAGTAGGAATATGACTCCTAGGACTTGAGACGTTTTCATAATCATAATTCCCTTAAGAGACGGCACGCTTTATTCTTTTGATGCATTTGGCAAGATTCTTGCGTAGCATTCTTTTTAGCAATCATGGTCTATACGAAGCGTTGGTAGACGTCAACGAAAAACATGCTTTTGCATTTCACGGCCTACTTGTATTAAAAAAACTCAAGATTTCGAGAAGAAACTCTGTCAGACTTCAAATCAAACATTACGCTATTAGTCATGGGTGTTGTCTTTGTAATATGTGTTCCGCCTTCTCCATTTTGGGAATACAGGCGTGATAAGTAACGTAGTAAAAAAAACTGAAATTTTCTGCTACATTTTACCACATTCGTAAAAACTCACTTATTTTTACCACCATCGCGAACTCCAGTCTTCCAATGATCCCTGGGGGTTCATTTGGACCATTTTGGGGATCACTGTGGCGCCGATAGTCTACCTGTCATTTTCTCACGTCTCTAGTTAGACAGTGACAGGTATGGCCAATTTTGCAATCTTGCGCGCATCTCAACTAGCGCTTTGCTGTGTTAAGCCGGCTCACATAAGTATTATAACTAATCGATTTAAAACGATGCCGATGTTCAAATGTTTTTCAGTGCCCAACAACAATAAAAGAAAACGCACCAAATCGAATCGATAAATTTAAATCCCGCGTTCAAATCACTTCTAATCCACTTCATATTAATCATTTCCAATTTGTAGAACCTTCAAATTTATTAAACAACGCCCATTTAACATGCCAAATCGACCAATGCCACATCAAGTGGCACGACCAACTTAATCTGACCCTCCAAATTAATAAACTTAACCTTTGGGCCGTGGAAATAAATGTTAAATCGGTGTGGCAATTGATTAGGCAGCGGCTGCGGTATGTTTGCGCATTAGCACACAGAGATACGGTTTACTTGTGTGCGTGCACGCACACGCGCATCGCGAATGTCACGAAATCCAGCGTTTCTAGGTTGCGCGAGCGCTGGTGTAGTATGGTGGCCAGGATTTTGGGTTTACTTGGGATATATAATTTATTTTACAATTAAAAAGTTTAGTACGATTAATTGCATAGTGGTACATGGAATGAAATGGCAGATCAAATTTAAAAATACTAAATCTACTTTAATGTTGTAAATGTAAATGGATCAATCATACACTAAAGGGGTTATAGGGTATTTTATAGTATAGATTATTCTTTCGTTTAGCGATGTTTTTCTGGGATTTAAATATTTTTTTATTAGAAAATTTGTCATTTCTAAAATGGTTGTACATGGATTTGATGTATCTGGTTTTTAAATCTAAAATACTTAAGTAACGAAAAAAAAACGCAGTTGTGATTATAAATACAAGACTAGACTTAGTTTAAAATGAAATGCAATTAACAACAGTCATTATTCGATTTAAAATCCGATTAAAGTAATAAAAAGCCAGCTAGTTTATAAACTTGAATTCTTGTAGACTTCCGCGTCCAACGATGCAAATTAATGTACACGAAGCAAATGAAAATGATCTTGATTTGATTACTGCGCACATAACATCATTAAGAATGCATAAAGATGATTTTATACTCCCGGAAACAGACATTTCTTGTTTGAGCCGTTAAACATTTTTAATTATTCAAAGATTATATTAATATACGACCACCAATTATGGATAAATCTAAGTAGTAATATAAATATTATTTTTATAAAATTTGCAGTCATTAAAGTATGAATCACTGAATCAAGTTTCCAGAAGATATAATTCTAATGATCATTAATTACTAACAGAATGAAAAAAATCATTAAGCAAATCAAAAACATGAGACACGTGTCTTTCAAAAAATTGCCCCCAAATTATTTACCAATAATAAACACAAACTTTTAAAAATAGTATTTGAGCCGAGCACGATGCAAGGCGGAAGGTTTTGTATTAATTACTTTTAGTTATTTCATTTTGTCGCTTATTTAAGTTTTGCCTATTAATTTGCTGTTTATCTTCAATAAGACTTTTGTTATAATAAATATATTAGGTGTATTTTTTTAATGTCCCTATAGATCCTAAACGCGTGGTCACCCTACTGACCTTGCGCGTGAGATTAGCGCGGCCTAGACTCGCGTTTTAGTTTATTCGACACAGCCTGGGCGCTGTAACTAACAAGCCGGCGACAAAAACGTGACGTTGACATTCATACATACATAACCGTCACGCCTTATTCATTAGTTGACATTCATTAGCTGTATTTAATACATACTAGCTTTTGCGTGCCACTTTGTTAGTGTTAGTTGCTCAGTCCCCGGCATTTAAAATGGCAAGGTTTTAAAGAGTGGGGGTATGTTCGCGTATTGCTTTACCATGGAAAACACGGTTAAGTATTTTGAGCATGAAAAAGTAACACACGTTCAAAGATCCATAAAAAATGTACTAATGAGCTTTAAGTAAGTAACTAAGTAAGTTAACACTTAATTGTTCAAGAAACACTTTTTTTTTAATACCTAGCTTATAGTGTCCCACTGTTGGGCAAAACCGTTCGCTTTTTCCTTCCACTCGTCTCTGTTTTTACAATACAATAAATAATAAAAAAACAATTAGTTACAAAGGCGAATTTGTCCCTTAAGCAATCTCTTACAGCTATTAATCAGCTATATTATTAAGATACAAAAAGGAAACTTAATTATTGGGGTCTTTACACGATAAATGCAGCGGGTTTTGCATTTCTTGGTTGGAAATCAACAAACAGTACGCTTATTGAGTGTTATTATGACGCTGCCTAGGAGTTGGTATCTTTTACGTCTATTTTAAAATCCATGCACATACTTTAAACAGCTAATTTATGTATGTTTTAACATGACGATATCTGCGTCTAAGAGATGAAACGAATGAGGATAAAAACCGATACGACGATAATCCAAAAGATAGCTATTTCAATACTTAAGTGTATTTACGTAAGCCGAGTAAATTTCAACATACAATGCAAGCTGAATACATACATTAAAATTTGTATGTTGACTTAAAAACACATTGTATTTTATTGGTTGACCTAGTCGGATTTGCGTAAAAATACCATTGTATTGAAAACAGCATCAACGGGATTTCGTAATACGTTTTATACGTTTTTTTTTTTAAATTCCGATACGTCAGCTGTCACCAGAATTCACTTCAAATTTTAAACTCTTGAGTCACTCACTTTTTACACAATAGAAAAACTGTATCAGAAAAGGGTTTAAAAGATGCACAATATTTAAAGCCATAACATAGTTTAGAATCTATATTATAGAGTATCTTGTACACACCAGAAAATAAACTTCCCAAAGTTTGTCTCCGTTTAAATGTTCCCTTTTTAGTATAATTATATCTTCCATTTTCTACGTATTTTTGTTTAAACCTAGCATTTGTCATATTCCTAGCTTGTAAAAATCGTAGATATTGTAGTACGATTGTGATATCTTATGTAAAATACGCTATAATCTTGTTGCTGATCGCCATACAGAACTAATCAATAAATACGGTTGTTGAGAGCAAAGTTTTTAATATAAGCACTACAATTACATTCAAAGATTAACATACTTTTATTGGTAATGCAGATTTTTCGAAAGAATGTTTTTATGAACTTTTAGTTAGCTTAGGTTAGCTTACAAAAAGTTAAATTCTGCTTTCATTATTACCATCCGAACTCATTATTAAAAACAAACACCATTATATTACGGGACATGTCCCATAGATCCTTAACTTGTGGTCTCCCCAGTGACCTTGCAAGCAATGGAGCGGCCTAGACTCGATCTGTTTATTTATTTGACGCGGACCTGTTTCTGCGTGCAGGTTTAGATACTTTAGATCGCCGTGGAGTAGGGTTACCAGCCTTTTGTAGAAGTAGAGAACATAAAATATGTTTTAAATAGATTTGTTTAAACGCATACGAGTAGGACATGTGTAAATAGGACACCATGGATGAGAGTTAAAGTCATTTTCAAGTCAAAAACCGAATCATGATCGTTTCAACCGACCTTTTTAATACGAGTGTTAAAGATGACCTATGTGGTGTTGTTCCACAGATTTCGTAAGAGGCGACTAAGGAAATAGGTTTAAGAATGCTCTGTGACTATTGTACCTCTTCCATTTATTCTTGAATCTAAAACTATGTCTAGGTATGTCATGTTTTATGTGCTCTGCCTACCTCATTTAGGAACACAGGTGTGATCGTATGTATGTATGTTAAAGACAAGAGTCCCAATTGAAAAAAATCAAAATAAGCCATTGGATCCGCAGTAAACTGTAGAATTATTACGGCACACAAAGTTTTCTCGTCAAACAATGCTGTTTCCTTGTTTGCGTTGCTAATAGATCGTTAGCTGCCTTTGCGCATGTCATTTGCATTGCGGCGCGTACGAGAATTGTTTGGGTGATCTTTGTCGGTAGAGTCAAATAGTTAAAACACAAACTACAGCGAGTGTGGAGGTGCCTTTACAAAGTGATGTGGTTAGTGTTGTGTGTTACCCTATTTTTGACAATAACATAAATGACGATAATAACGAGGGTAGTCGTGTGTCGGTGTTAGTTTCGTCGAGCACGAGCAGTCGCGCGAAGAGAGCGGAGGCGCGCAGTTCGCGCTTGGCTGCAGCAGCCGGCGCGGCTCCTAGATGAAGGGCTACGAATTAGCCCAAAACATGTCGAGCTAAACTCGATTTAATGAACGTGAGTTATCCGTTAAATTTTCAACATGAATGAGTCTCACGGTAGTTAAATGTTCAATATACCTAGTCAAATAGGTTATGAAACTGAGAAGTGGAACAAACTACAGGTTTGGTCGCTGTTTTAAACAAAAGTATCGCCAGACTCAGCTCGACATGTTTCGGGCTAATTAGTAACACCGTGTAGTGTCGGATTTAGAATAAGACCTCTCCATTGCTTCCGTGGATGTCGTAATCTACATCTACACTAATATTATAAAGAGGAAAGATTTGTTTGTTTGTTTGTATTTTTGTATGTTTGTAGTGAAAAGGCACAAAAAGTACTGGGACGATTAAAAAAAAATCTCTATTAGAATGCCACATTCTACTGAATTGACACAGGCTACGTTTCATTTTGAAAAAAAATAGAGATCCTTGGTAATCGTCAATAATGTAACCAAGGGTGTAAACATTAATAATAACTTCTTAACGCGAGCGAAGCCGCGGGCAAAAGCTAGTTAAGTTTATTTTCGGCGACGGCTAGCAACCTGTCACTATTACCTATGAAAATAAAACATAAAAATGAGTTAGATTTGTCAATTGTCTGCGTAGTTAAACAGGCACTATTAAAAATAACCTGACATACAAGAAAAAACTGCTGACAATCACTTACGCATAGTGCGTGTATTGCGTAGACATTTAACTTAGGCCCATTTATAACGTTCGTATAGTACGCATGTTGTTTTTTATTATTTTGATGCTCCAATTACGCAATCAGAAATATCGGAATTTCCAAAGTAGTCGACTGTCATTTAAAATTGTACAAAAATCTTATTAGGTTGCCAACATGTCGCCTGAAGCGTAGCTAAACCTTTTTCCTTAGTCGCCTCTTACGACCTTGTAGAGAACCTAGCGCCACCTAGCGTAGAACTTCTTCCACAAATGTTATCAACTGTCAAAGTGTTCTACATCGCGGTAACAAAGCTTCGAAGATCAGTTGCATAAATACAACTTCCAATTTTCTCTCTGTGGACTTCGGTCCATGGTGTGATGGTGTCTTTCCCACAACCTTCACGGAAGAAACGGAATGATGTTATTCTAACCTAACATTACTGAGATAGAAAAACTTATAATCGTAAAGTAAACAAGTCAATTTGGTCGGATTTTCTCATGCAAACTTTTGCAACTCGAGTTAAGAGGAAATATGCCGGTCGAAGGAATTGAAAAATAGGTATTTGCTAAATCTATTGCTGTCGCGCCGTGACCTGCCCAGACGACGTCGAGTGCGATAAGAACAACTACAGCTCGGACCGAAAATACCTATGAAAATTATTCAAAAACAACGTTTCGTAGTCCCCTGATTTCTTCTCCAAATCTTAACTAATTAAATATGTTTTTTCATTAAATGTTTAAAAAATGTCATAACTGTGTTTCTATGTTCTTATATTTTGATATAATTGACGGCCGGATAGCCCAGCGGTTAGAGAACCTGACTGTGAAGCTTAAGGTCCCGGGTTCGATCCCCGGTCGGGGCAGATGTTTGTATGATGAATACGAATATTTGCTTTCGAGTCTTGGATGTTTATCTATATATAAGTAAGTTTATCCGTTGTCTAGTACCCATAACACAGGCATTAAGTTGCCTACTTTGGGACTAGGTGATTGGTGTAAAAATTGTCCAGTGATATTTATTTATTTATTTATTTATTTGTGTTAAAATTGGTTTCTAGAGGTTTGAACACAACGGGAAAAACTTACCAATTTTTCATGTTTTTGAAGGTTAATATCTCGTTTAATAATTCAATAAAGAAAAAAAGGAAAACATAGGAACATGCTAATATATCATTAGATTGTTGATGTAAAAAATCATTGTTCTACAAGTAATATCCAGCGAGGAATCAGGGGACTACGTTTCCATACAAAATATGACCGCTCCATTTCCTCTTAAAGAGACAAGTATAATATTCCCATATAAATTTTAGTAGCCCATTCTAATTAAATTAATAGAGAAAGTCGCACAACAATTCTTAGCCTTTCTCACATTTGCGCCAAGATTTATAACTTAAGACATGAACAAAGAAATAATCCCATACAAATGGAGAATATTCGTGAGACAAAAAAACAAAGGGATATCTTGTTATAGACCCGTCGCTAAAACATAACTAATATACATACATACATAAACTTGATGCTTGTATTTCCAATTGAAGTAGGCAGAGCAGATGAAAAGTTACTAAGATAAAACTTTCAGTCACCACTTTTAGCGTTATTTAGGTTGAAATATTGACGAAAGAAGTATAACAGTGACAGGTTACTAACCTATTTCCTTAGACGCTTCTTACGACATCCATGGAAGAAATGGAGAGGAGTTTTTAAGCCACACACAAATAACACCTGTATTTTCAATGGGGTAGGCAGAGCACACTGTTATGTCGTCGTAATTTTAAGGTTATGTTAAAGCCCTAACAGACGACCAAATTTGGTTTGGTCCGAACCACGAACTTGGTTGGCTCCAAACCAAATTCGAACGTGTGTTCAGCGGTTGGCCGAACATTTGTTCGGTTGTTTGGTTTGGAGCCAACCACATTCGTGGTTCGGACCAAACCAAATGTGGTCGTCTGTTAGGGCTTTTTGATGAAGGATGTGTAAAAATGACAGGTTGCTACTCTGTTGCCTGGATTATACCTTAACCTTTTCCCTTGGTCATTTTTTACAACATCCATGAAATCCAGCAAGATTGAGTTATGCATTAAAGAAGGGTAACACTAATCTAACGCATTAGTAATTTTAACGCTTTCATTCCTGAATTTTGAATGAAGCGACTAAGGAGAATAGGTTAAAGGTATATTTTACGCGACATGTAATGTAACCAAAAAAACTAAACTTAAAGTATCGTGTACTCTGCCTTTATTTAGGAATAAAGACGAGATTATAGTTTTAAGCTAGTGTATTTATTTCCTAAGTTGAGTTGGCAGCTTGAGGCAGTCGGGGCGAGTGGGGCCGGTTCCAGCGGAAGCAGGTGGCTCTGCCATTAACAGGTCTATACAGGCACACTGAGAACCGTTTCGAGAATGTAAAAGCCATAGACTTGTGATTGAGGTAAATGTACATCACGGCTGTTCACAAATGGTAGGCAGGAGCACATGAAAAGCTATATAGACAAAACTAGCTGTGCCCGCGACTCCGTCCGCGTGGAAAAGTGTTTAATTTCCCCCCGGTTTTTCCACATTTTCCAATATTTCTTCGCTCCTATTAGTCGCAGCGTGATGTTATATAGCGTAAAGCCTTCCTCAATAAAATAATGGGCTATCCAACACAAAAATATTTTTTCAATTCGAACCAGTAGTTGCTGAGATTAGCGCGTTCATACAAACATACAAACAAACAAACAAACTCTTCAGCTTTATAATCTTTATAGACAAAATTTGTTGTTTCACGTTTCGCGGCCACTTCTGGCATATTTTTGGATTACAAAAGAGATGAAAGTACAATAGTGTCAGGTTGTTAGCCTGTCACCTATAATATACCTTGACCTTATAATATACCTCCTTAGTCGCCTCTTACGACATCCATGGAAGAAATGGAGAGGTGTTTTTCTAAACCCACACGGAATCTAAACACGGACACTTTTTATAATGCTAGGATTTTTTGGTGGCTAAATAAGTGGAAAAATATTTAGTATGGAAAACGCAATTGTCATGGAAATCTTCATACAAAATACCAATTTCATAGATAAGGACCTAATATTTTATTATTGAAGTGGGCCATTTTTCTTAGTATTATATATATAGTCATTGCTTCTAGTAATAGAACAGTTATTTACCTTAGTCCAGTAAATTTCTTCGTAACTCAAAAACGACTTCAACGTGTCACTTCAAATATTGACTCAAAATAAAATTAAGCTCATAAACATCATTCAAAACTGCCCCTTTTCCCCTATCCGGTACTTTCAAACTAGTACCCTAGACTATTCCACACAGAGTTGATTTTCGGTTATCTTTTCATCGTAGTTCGGACCTTTTTGTTACATAGCGACTCCACAAGTACTAACATATTATCTATGACGCGTAGTTTGAAAATGAAATGACTATGTTATCTGAAATCCCTCCCATTTATGTCATCAGCTATCTAACGCCTTAATCTCGCTATCGCCGGCATTTTGCAAGTAAAGCTATGTTATTAAGTATATTTAGTACCTAAAAGTGTTTATGGTTATAACAGTTATAACCTACCGCTAAACGGGGTGAGTCGGGACAATGATTTGTAAATCTGGATAAATTTGATTTTATTATATGTTCTGGTAGTTTGTATGTAGTTAGATTTCGTAACTATAAAGACGAACACAGGATAGAAAGATATCCCACCTCACCCCGTAGTTGAAGGCACATGGTATGTCATACTAATTTGATGCTTGGCATTGGTTCGTACAGATACAAAAAAAATGCGCACGATTGAAAAGGTCATTTCCGAACTCGACGTTGAGTTTATTAAAGAGCAAACCGCTATAATAAAAAAAAAATGCTAAACTAAAAAGTAGCATTGAAAATAAAATAAATAGAACAATCCCTATAAAATTATGTAGTTAAAAATCTATTGTACTACCTATTTCCTTTTACGAGACGGTCGAACCTTGACAAAACCTTGTTAGCCTACAATACTAGATTTCGTAATATCTTCCTGCTTCAGCAAAATGTAGGTAGATTAGATGGATATTTGCCAATAAGGTAGGTGCTACCGGAAGTCTTGTCAAGGTGTCAAGATGGTTGGAATTTAAAATAAGGTACCTGGGTCGAATATGGCCACGTTAAGGTTTGACACTAAATATAAAGCACTTGTATAATACTGGAAGTGACGAATCCCTATTTATTCGATAATGTGTTTATTTAGGTAATATATGGCAGGCACAAAAATATCTAGAATATAATAGGTCATGGTTGGGAATTAATTTTTTGAAAGTTGGGAAAATGGCCATATTTCCGACAGTGTATGTGAATATGGCCAGGTGATAGGCCATATTAACCGTATGAATTGATCATAGAAGTAATTTCTATACGTAAGGGGTAAGTCCTTTGTACACATACATAACCCCACGCTTGGATTCCTAAACGGGCTAGACAGATCACAGAAAACTTTACATAGACTAATCTATGACTATTAAGACCTTTTGGGGCCACTTTCAAGTTTGGGCGTAAGGCTGGATATTAATGGTACAATACTAACAGGTTGCTAGCCCATCGACTACAATATAGCTTAACCCATTTCCTCAGTAACCTCTGGTGATATTCACAGACGAAATGGAGAGGTGTAATTCTAAACCTCAGACCACACGTGACTTAGTGCGATACATTAAATTAATTAATTACATAAAATGGACAAAAAGATCAAAAAAAAATTTTTTAACTAGTAATTAGTAACCTAGTTCCTCAGGTCTATTTTGATATGTATTGTGGAGTTATATAATATTCTGTAAGGAGAAAGAAAGAAATAAAATTGAGAAAGACTGAAAACAAATATCTATATGATTAATATGGCCAGCTGCTGCCGAAACTCAAAAACCAATAAGATTAATATGGCCACATAGTGGCCATATTTGCAGTTGTACTCACATTTTACTTAAAAGTTAAAAAACAAAAATATACAAAAGTAAGCTTGAAAAAAACATACCTATATAATTTGCGATTAGTAATGACAAAAATAGACTACATAGTTTTAGCTAAAAGTCAACAGAAACCAAAAAAACATTAAAACTTATGTGTGAATATTTACATCTGTGACACGTGGTTTCTATCAACTGCCATTGCAGAAACATCGTTGCCGCAGGGAAGATGGTGGCGACACCTGAGCATTACTTACACTTAGACGTAACAGTGCATATAAACAAAGTTGTAGATCTCGCTATAGTTATGGCTGTGTAGGGGTATGGCCATATTTTTCGGCTGGCCATATTCGACCCAGGTACCTTAGTACTTGAAGTTAGCAAAAAGGATTAAAACAAAACAGGTTATAAGGAACAACTTATAAAAACATGTCATGATAAATACACTATGACTTTCACGCTTTAAGCCACTTTAAGCATTATTTTAGGTTGCAACATTATGAAAGAGGCAGGTTGCTAGCCTTTTAGCATACCCTTTGTACCTTAGTCCGCTCTTACGACACCCAAAGAAGAAATTAGAAGAGGTACACTTTTTCAATTACAAAAATTGTTAAATACATAAAAAAATAATAAAAAAACTGTGCAATCTGTGTTGCGCACAAAGAAATCACAAATAATAATGTAAGTATGCGTACAAACATAGAAAAATATCACGCTCTATTAGCTGCGGTGTGGGCAGAGACAATAGAGCGTCACACACTTCTGTGGCTTCCTTCACTTCATCCACATTCATCCCTCTCATACACTCTCGTCTTTTTCGGATACATACTTCTCTCTTCAAAACATCGCCAATCTGTTCAAATAAACAAACAAAACATAGAAATACCTATACACATAGTTTGGATGATGCGAGCATCATGGAAAATAACTTGTGCATTATGTACAAAACTGCATATACCTACAGCTGTGAAACAAATTGTTTTCCTCCCGTATTTCAAACATGGTTTTTACCATGTTATACTGTTTAGTCATTTTGGTGTTGGTGCTTCGCTATTGGTGGTTAGGTCCGGCCTTACGATAAAATTGGTTGCTCGTTCGCAAATTTTCCTTATGTAGTTAGGCATATATGTCATAGTTTCTAGCAACCATCGTGTGCGCATATACACGGTGCCAAGTCGAAACGTCGTAAGCAAAACGCAGCTGTACTCTTGTTGACTTTAATGTGGTAGAATTTAGAGTTCATAGTACTGGAGCACTCTTTTCTCTCTTCTGGCGTTTTAACGCCATCGTTGTATGTTAGGAAGTATGTACGACATTTAAATTAAATAATGATTCTACGCTTTTCATTTTGAAGTTCATTTGTTTCTGAGTATTACGCCTGCAATTTAAATTTTGCTGTTTAGTTACAAATCTTCATTTCTTTATCAAAAAGACAACCACCACTTAAACAACTCAGAAAGTTGAAACCTCTTTTTATATTCTAGTATTTCACCCGTGTGGTGTCGAATCTAGGTAACACCCCTCCATTTCTTCCATGGATGTCGTAAGGTGACTAAACTTTAGACGACAGGCTAGCAACCTGTCACTATAGCAACCTCTTTCATCAATGTTTCCATCTAAAATCATACTCAATCTCGTGGTTTTTCAAATCCGACACCTCAAGGCTTAGCCCAAGTAATTAAAAAAAATCTAAGTCGACATAGCGCAATCTAACTCGCCAATCACTAAACTAATCTTTACTCTACTTACTGACGTCAGTCATTCGATTATTAATTACGCTATTTAATTACATTGTAATAGCACACTGGGCTGTATTGACATACAATAGTTGGGAGCAACAAGGGCACAGCCTTGCTTGCATTATTAGGTTACGTACTTCTGTTTTTAATAGCATCAAGCTGTCTATACTTAATGTAACAGATTATTTAAGCCAATAATTATTATTGAGGTATTAAGAACATAGGCTAATCTTATCTCGTAAAAAGGTGTAATTTCGCAGGATTGAAGATATGCAGATGAATTCGCGGGCAATGGCTTCTCATAGAGGTATTCGGAATTCCGTTTCGGAATTTCGATTCGATATTTCGAATATCGAACGCAGTCAATCCATAGGTGTAATGAAAGGACCAGCCACTTACAAACAGTGGTTTTCCGTTTCAAATTTCATCTAATTCTGGATTCCGTATGATGGCTTATTATTTAGAATCCTGCATTTGTTATAAAAGTGTAGGTATTTGTGTGCTGTATTTTTGGAATTCCGTATGGATATTTCGATTCTAAATTCCGGAACGGAATTACATGGGCATTGCCGCCCTTACATTTTTAGAACGTATGAAAGTCCATGTTTACGCTCCTAGGACCAATTACCTAGTTAACTACACAATTTCAAAAAGCTCTGTTCATTTCTAGCCACAATCACCTTGTCACGTGCATCATTTTTGAACGACCATCAAGCTGATAAATCGAGTCGTACGATTTGTCATTTTGACAGCTCGTTAGGTGTGATTAGGGAGTGATTTGGGTCGAGTTTTTGTGTCAAAAATTAGGGTAAATCGATTTGCACTGTGTTTCTTTATGATCAAGCCGTTATATTATTTTTCTTAGATTAAAATCTTAAGAGCTCTGTAGCTTCACGCGTGGGATAGTCTACCCGTCGTTTTCTGTCTTCTTTAATTAGACAGTGACACATAGACTATCTCGCGCGTATCTCTACTCGCGCCTTGATGTGTTAAGCTGGCTTCTGCTCTTGCTGTGGCTTCCTGATAAAACATGATTCCCACTTCATCCTTCACCAGGTCAGAATAGGTCAGTTTTGGCCTTCCTCTCCCATTTCTCCTTGGCTTTCTTTCTAGCAGGTTCAGGCAGGTATTTGTTCTGTCTTTTACCTCTTTTAGTATTTATGGTCTCCAGTGGCGATATTTTGTCTGTTATTATGAAAAACCTCTATTTTAGTTAGTTTAAACTTATTCCCCTACTCGATTTCTTATTTTTTTAAGAGACCCGTTGAAAAATTGACAATTGTATGTAAAAGTCATCAAACCAGACCTAATACATTTTGAGTATAAAAGATCCTTCTAATTTCAAGTAAGATAGTTAAAAAAATATGGCTTGTAGTATTTTTAAAAATGGAACAACGGCCGAAGAGTCCACAAACTGTCATTCCATTTTTCACCAATCCGATCACCAAGCCGCCGGCAGCACTATCGGGGTAGTGCTCCGCGGTCATGTTTCGCAAAAATAGATTGATGATATTGACCTTAACTATTTTTTATTTAATATTAATACACGTAGAGGCAGTTAAAAAATTAAATCATGTACATATCTCACGTTTTAGCAAACTTATTAAAAAAAAGTCTTGAAGTAACGCCTCAAAAGAAAAAAAATGTTAGGTTCTTTATCGTCACCAAAAGTCAACATCGTTATGCGGAAAGCGCTTAGATACGAACCGTTTGCCCCGTTAGATAACCGTGAAAAAATACCCAGTGCACCGCCCACCTTACCTCTCGCTTACGGTATTTCGAACGTGCGATAGAGACGGACTGCTACCCTTTAGTACAACAGAGAGGGTGCGATATATTTCTCTCCGTCTCGTCTCACTTGTTTGGCCTAAATGGAGGTTTTATTCTATTAATTGTGTTTGTCCATGGAATGTTTTGTTTTTAAATGTTTGTGCTGCGTTCACTCTCTATTATTGTGTGATTGTTTTCGTATGATTTTATTGTTTGCTGACCTTTTTATGGAATATGGCGTGGCATAACCGCTGCAGAATTCTAGTGTTTTAAAACAATGGTAGGTATTTGTTAATTAATTATGAGGAAGGCGTGGGCTTATTTCAAATAATACTTATGCTGTAGCCGCTTTAAATTCGAATTTATTAGTAAACAAGGTTTTATGAAGACGTTACGTCGATTATTGTACTTAACCTTTTGACCGCCAAAGACGCCATATCACGTCATCGCAAGTCAGTGCCCGTGACGCCACGACGTTAAATGGTGCGTCGAAGTTATTGCAAAAGAACTGAAATATAAAACGCTGTAACATTTTTTCTAGGTTTACTTTATTTATAGGTAGTGTAAGTTATATTATACCTAATTTAAATAAAATAATACAGCACCATTCGTAAAAAAACAAGCATTATCTAAGAGCCGACTCACGTCTTTGGCGTTAGGAGCACAGCGTTTCACTTCGCGCCTTGGCGGTCAAAAGGTTAATTACGTACGTACCTATACTAACTTAAAAAAATGCATTAAACATTTGTTAACCCCCGTTGTCATTGGTATAAATTCAAAGAAAATGCAAACATAATTGTTATATTAATAACAACACCATAGTATTCGGCATGTGCTGATTGTAGTCCTTTTTTAATGCTAGCCTCTAGGGGAAACCCTCTATAACGTTTTGTAAAACTTTATTAATTTTAATTAAACTTCCTGTTAGCGAAACGCAAAAAATAAATTTACAATAGGAGCATGTATTAAATATAATTTTAAAGCTATCATTTTAAGTGCACATGTGACGCAAGTTACTTAACAATAAATATTCTTACAATAGTTAATCATTTCGATGTAACAAACTCTGTTGAAAATTAATAAAATATGACTACCTACATAAAGTTAATAGTCTATGGTAGTGGTAGGTGCCTTAGTTTATATTACTTTAACAAGATCTCACCTATATCTATCAGAATTATCGGGCTATAAAATACAAGTCTAAAATACTACCTTAACATAGTTCTTCATTTTAGCTGGAAACAGCCAATTCACAAGCAAACACAAAATTCACATACCTATAATAATGTTGTGTCACTTTACTCCGCATTTACACGTGTAAGAAGTTTTGCATAAATTGTAATACATTAAGAGACCGTCAAACGAACGCTTTAAATTAAGTCGATCAAATACCGCAGTGGAAAAAATATAAACGATTTTCTTACTAGTCGATCAAAAGTTTCACGGGGTAGTGTAGAGTCCGCTATAAGTAATTATTTTTGGGATTGCTGCATAATTTTATACAAGTGAAGGTCAAATAGAAGCTAAATTTAAGCTAAGGTTAACTGGTAGAGATCCCCTCGGGGATAAGTTCGCCTTTGTACGTAAGTTACACTGTTGTTCTGTAATATTATTCTATGTAATTGTTTTATGTGCAATAAAGAGTCATACAACAACAACAACAACAAATTTAAACAGATTTAAACAGATATATCACAGTATACTGAATTTATATATTATTTTTTTTCAAGTGAAAGCTAATTTGACACTGACATTGCAAAAGCAATAAGTTGCGTCGTCCTTAAATAAAATAAATTCGCCCTCGTGTAATAATCATAATTATTGGGTACTTTTGATTGGCTAAACACATACTCAGTTCATGAGATTTATATTAAATCTATGGATTTATATGACAAATAAATAAAATAATCGGTGGCAAAACCCGCCTTTAAGTGTACTTATCCAATTTAATAAAACTTTCAGTCCAAGAAGTTTGTAGGTCTGTTCACTTCTGCTTCGTTGATAACTACATATTTACATATAGGATATGTTTTATGTTCCATAACATATGTTTTTGTTCTGTATTTCAAGATGTAACTTATTATTATGATGTTGGTCGAAAGCAGTCAACCAAGTATTGTTAATCTAATGAGCGTAAATAAAAGAAAAACATCTGTAAAACAAGAAAAAACGGCCAGTATAAAATTCCAAACGCACATACCAAGCGAGTAAATACAGACGATCCAATTGATTTCTGACCCACCCCCAGTAGAACATTTTCACAATAACCACAATAAATATTTCCTTTGTCGAGCAATGTCACCATAACGTTTACTGTAATTAGTAGGTCACGAATCAATTGGTTCGATAATACAAAATAGTATTTTGACTTATGGGCTCATGGATACAAATTAAAACAATAAATACCATTACTGTAAAAATATAATAAAAACGAGAACATTAATTTGTAAAGTCGACAGTTTTATTAGGTTATCTGTACACTACGAGTATGCACAAGTTGTTAAATACTAGCAATGACCTGCGCTAAGCCAACCTAGAGCTAAATAAGAGAGTAGGCGAGTAGCTCGCGCGAGTCACTGGAACGGTGTCAACGCGCGACCTTGGCGCGGCGACGGTTATTCGCGACGTTCAAAATTCGAATTGGAACATTGAATTGTGCTCTATTTTATTGCCATGTGCACGTTTTTGTTTCGATTGCAAGCTGGCTGGTTTTATTTAAATCGGATAAATTGATCGAATGATTTTCTTTTAATGAAAAATAAATGTTCGTTATGATCGGAGTTTTGATGGCAGTTTGTTTTTCGATACCTGTTAAATAGAAAATGAGATGTTTCCTATGCTAATATTAATAAAATGAAACGGCTTAGATAAGAGCTCAATTCATAGATAAAACACTTGTTTTATCTTACAAATTGCGCCGTTGTACTTTATTTAAAACCTTCCAACGAAATATTAATTTTGTTTTTAACCCTTAACCACCTACGTCCAATTTCTGTAAAATAACAACCTACGTGCGGTCCTAGAGACCGCTCGTGAATAATCATCTCAAATTCGGGATCTGTAATATCAAGATAGCATTTCAACGAGTAAAATACTCGTTTATGCTTTAGACTTTTATTTTAGAACTTCAAATAACATAAACTATAATAAAATCTTGAGATATGGCATAATCTTTCAAGACTGGTATATTAAACACAAAAATCGACTCTGATTACATTAAAAGACCTGATAGATATAGGAATTCAAAAAATTAACCTTTTTTTATTCATTTCTATAAAATAAGGAGTTCAACTACAAAATTAAATAAAAAAATAGAGCACTTATCGTCAAATTCCACAAAATTGCAATTCCCAAAGATCCACAATTTTTCAAGGCAGTTGCAGCATATTTTTTACAACATACCCCACTGAATCGGTTCCACGTCACTACAATCTTTGTCTGACATATTTTTGTCATCTGATAACTCCTGTAGCAACCATTTTTCTACATGTTTCACAAAAATAAACAAAATTATGTGGGTAAAAAAATGACATAATCACCTACGTGCGGTCTCCGAGACGTCTCCGAGACTGTTAAAAAATAAAGTAACCACCTACATGCGGTCTCACAGACCGCCGATGATGTTTTTTAACTCACCAAATCGAAATGAGCATACGTCTGAACGAGTCGACGGCACGGCCGGTACTGCGGGAGGGGCCAGCAAAGGTACAAGGACACAGACGCGTGTGCGACATACTCGCGTTTAGTTATTGACAATTTTGAGTAATCTATTGTCTGTGAGACCGCACGTAGGTGGTTAAGGGTTAAAATTGTACTATTTGTAGGTTATTTTTCTTTTCAGCAAAAATATTAACCCCGAGCGTTTATAGAATTTCTATTAGAATTGTGTTTCGTTGTTGGGTTACTAGATAATCATGACCTTTTTAGAAAACTACAAAACGATCGCATTTGTGAAGTTACTATAACATAGGAATAACAACAGTTATACTTAAACAATCTTTACGTATTTTTTCGGTTTATCAAATAATATCTACAATATCGACAGTGGTATAGAACCACAAACTTCCAGAGTCTTTGACATTCTTTCCACATTCACATCCAGGTGAAAATAGTACAAGGACCAGGGAGAAACAAAGGTAGTGGAGCTATTATTTAAAACAATTTTAAAGGTTATTTATACCGCATGGGTATTTTGCAGTGTCCACAAAAAAGCAGCCTCTAATAAATTGTGGTGTAGTTTCCTATTGATTCAATAGTTTCCAAGATTGTCCTCTAGCAAAAAATTCGGCGGCAATTTGAAAAATCCCTTCTCTCCCCCTTTTTCATACTCAAAGATTTTTTTTTACTACCAATGGTTTAGACTGTGTATTGTCTGCCAGTAAGCCACAGTACAGTCGGGGAATCTGAATGTTTAGCAGGTTGACCGCTTTCATAATTTAATTGCATTATACTCATTATAGGACAAACTTCACCATGAAGTTCAATATTGAGTATTTATGTCATGCAACTGGCTGGAAATAGTAATAAGGTTAATTTTAGAAGTATCTCAACCTGTTAAACATCCAATTTCCCTGACCGTAGACTTTTTCTATTACCAATGGTTTAGGCTGTGCATTATCTGTCAGTAAGCCACAGTACTGTTATAGGTATAGATAGATAGGTGCATAGAACCTTGTCTATCCGACCTGCGTTATCCTTATCAGTGGTGCTTAGTGGCTTATCACTGTATGGCCAGGCTGTGGCTCTTTATGGGACTTTCCTTATTACTCTGTTAGTGTTAAGGCACTAGACACACTTGGTTACTGGTACATTTCTTATTACTCTGGCGTTAGGCCCTGGGCACACTTGGTTTATGGTACATTTCTTATTACTCTGGCGTTAGGCCCTGGGCACAATTAGGTTACTCGTAATCTAAGTGTGCCTAGGGCTTAACAACCCTAAGGGGGTTATAGCCTAGGTACACTTAGTGGGACATTTCTTATTACTCTGGCATTAGGCCAAGGGCCAATAAGTTTATAGAACATTTCTGACGTCGTCTGAGCTTCGTAGTTTTTCTGTGTTTTGCTAAACGCTACGGTAAATAAATAACGCAATGGATCCTGTACGAATTAATCTTTTCAATACCTACAATAAAAATAAAAAGCAGTGTCTTATTGAATTTAAGCCGTGTTTTAACTGTGAGCTGGGTTGTTTTCCTAAGTACCTATTACTGCAATCATTGTCACATGAGGCATTACAACTGTAATAAAATATGAATTGCCAAAAAGTTTTACAGAATTGGCTAGCCTGGTCACCCTACTGACGTGTTCCGAACGCCCGCAAAGTGCATTTTCGGTGTGCACAAAACTGCACTCGGCTCTTATCAGCTGATAGAATGTTATTAGCGTGATATCACAGCTCCTGATAACGGTGCAATTTGCAGCTAAATATCACAGGTCTACAACGCATCGGTACTATTTATGATGATCTTTGCGTCCTTTCAACGTTGGTTCGCTATACATACAATCTCGCTCTATGTTCTCAAATGGGGTAGAACACACGAAACATGACAGAAAAACCATGATAGCACGTTTTGCTGCCACTTCTAGCACAGTTTTAGGTTTAAGAGATACAAGATGGAAGAGGTAGAACAGTGGCTAGCTAGCCTGTCGCCTTAAGCATACATACATGAACGTGTTTCGTTAGTCACCTTTAATGACTTCCACGGAAGAAATGGAGTGGTGTGGAGTGTTTATGTTTATCCCGACAGCACGCCGATTATACATCAATTACTACTTATACAAAAAAAATGCCGGAAGTGGATACGTGATGATGATGAGGAATAAACATGGGTTGTCGATTTCACGTGTTAAATGCTAATGCTATGCTATGCCTGCCTCTTTTTGGGAATATGGGCCTGATTGTATGACGTATGTGAATTACTTACAGTTGTTATCATATTACAAAGTACATGCGATTATTTGGAAAATAATAATAATTCCCGTGGGATAAGGCATAGCAATAAAGGCAGAACAAAGCTGCAGTCGAATACCTATTGAAAATATGTTTTAAAAATATCCCAGAAAACATTAAAGTAAATCCAAATCTTCAAGAATAATTCCAACAAAAGAGATAAACTAACTTAAACTAAACTAGTTTAAAAACACGGTTCAATTTAAAATGCTCCAACTTAGATGGGAAAAATTCGGGGTAATTCTCCCAGTTCCCCAAAATACAGCCAAAGCCGGCGGAGATCGGACTTTGTCTCTAAAACTAGCTTTGTACAGTCGCCAAGAAACTAACAAAACTACAGTTAAAATTAAGTCATTTCGTGTAAAAAAAACAAACGAACATGGTTTTGATTAGTTTGGGAATATCGACATGATGTATGTTATGTACGTATATATATAAAAAAAGTGATATAAATAGATATGAAACGTACCTCGCTTTTGTCAGCAGTCGCTGTGGCTACTAGAGAAAGGGTTAGTGCTAAACTCGATTAAAAACATGAGTTCTTGATATATTTCACATGTAATAAAGTAGCACATGCCACATTTATAATCCTTCACGCAATTTGAGGCCCTGAGATGAGACAGACTATACCTGTCACTGTCTAACTAGAGATGTTAGAAAATAGCAGCTAGTCTATCTCGCGCGCGAGTCATCTCAAGGGCTACGCCTAGAAATTAATAGAAGGCAGAAAGAAAACGCTTTATACAAAAGAAAAATGAATACTGTATCAAAAATTAGGCGGAATTACCCATTCAGAAACGTCTTACAGGCAATCTTTACTTCACTTATATCACAATACATGACGACCTTATTCCATGGTAATAAGAGAGTGGTACTTTTGCCCTCGACTGTACCAATGTCTGGGGAAAATGAACTTTTCTTAGTAAAAGTCGTACCTACGAAATTACTTCCTTCGGACAAAGCAATAAAACTCTTTGGGGGAGGCGGGGCGCCACTGACAGCGGAATTAAAAAATAAAATATTTTTTAGGAAATATTTTTTTTAGGTAACTTCGATGATATTAAACAGGCGTTACAAAACTATGGCACGTGAAGAATGGCATTTTTTTTATTGAACAAATATAATATAATAAAAAGCTTTTTGAGTAAAGTTTATTTCCTTCATCTCCCATAGTTTTGGGACGTCCTGTAAAGAAAGTAGTTATTTATAGATGGATTACCGAAAGCTGGCACCTTCAGCACATTGACACATTGCGCATGTTGAGTGTCTGTGAATATGCGCGCGGCGTCACGTCTACTCTGCCCGTCTCTCTCGCACGCGGTCTAGCTTATGAGCGTGAAGAGGACAGTTATTGTTTTTCTTTTGCTACTGTTTACAAATACAGTGTGATGTTAGCGTCTGCCACGCGTTTTGACTGTCACGTCTGTCACAAAATATTTTCTAGGCATTTTTAAGGAAGTAGTATTAAAAAAAACTGTTTGGATCTTAATTTAACCTAGGGTAAGGATTATGGAAATGACCAAAATTACAAGCTTACGAAAACGTCAGTAATTATCTTTTACGGAGGTGTCCTTTTTGTTTCTGTACGTAAGAGCGCTAATAAATTTACAATATCACTGGTCCACAAACGTACGGCAGTCAGAATTGCCTTCAATTTAGGTTTTTGGTAACGGACTGCAACCGTACTGCAACGGCACGGCAGCGGGCTATAACCAGCGGCACGGTAAACGTATGACAGCGGAAATTGAAAGCGCTCTTAGTCAAAACCCTTTATTTTTAAACATACTGTATAGTGAAATTGGATTAGTGTGAGTACTGTGAAGGCGCCAGCTTTAGTTAACCGATCTATACTGCAGTAAAAACCCTAGGGGTTATCTGTAACCCATTTTTACTTACTTTTCATAGCGCTCATCCTGAATTTCAACGTTTAATTGCATTCACCGCTTTCATTAAAATTATCGATGTATGAAAAACACTTTAGAGAAGGAAAAAAACTTGTTAACCAGTTACTAATCAATTTTATCAACACTGAATACTAATACAACAAGTATTCCACTCTACGTGCTAAAAAAAACCTACGCAAGTAAAAAAAAATAAACGTGTAACCTCTTCGAGAATGATCGCAAATAATAATGACAACTTCAAACCATTTCATTGCTTTAAAAATATTTGAATAACCTTGTTTTTGTTAAGTATATTCTTCGAATAATTAATTTGCATTATTATTCAAAAACTCAAGTTTAAAAAGGGGCAGAATGTCAATAAATAATAATTCAGTTGCGTAATAACAATGTTATTTGTGCAAATTTAAATGTGCTTCGAATTTCGGAACTAAGTCTGTAATCTGTATGTAAAATGAATCCTTGTTTTCCTTGATCACGGAATAATCATGCGTGAACGGCTGCACGGATTTTTTTGCTGTTGTATGATAAAAAAAATTAGAAAATTACGCAAAACTTTGCAGATTTTAAGAATCCTTAACCTATTTTCTAATGTAACGTGGTTTTTGACATAATGTTGATAAAATATTATTTTTGAATTTTTATTGTTAATTATACTAATTTAAGTGAAATATACATTAAGACATAACGTCGGTTGAACCAGCTAGTTAACAATAAAATATACTTAACATAAAAAAATCATAACCAAGAGCTTACTAATAATAAATGTGCATAATAACAATGTAAATCCTTACTAATATTATAAATCAGAAAGTGAGTTTGTTTGTATGTTTGTTTGTTCCGCTTTTACGCCGTAACTACAGAACCGATTGCTTTGTAATTTTGCAGAAGTAAATTCAGAAGTCGGGATAGTAGTAGAGTACTTTTTATCCCAAAAAAGATTGATATTTCCGAGGGAAAACAAAAATATAGTTTGCTTGATAGATAGATGGATTGGAGATGGAGCTGTGTGTCGTTTAAAACAAGGTAAAAGATTGCAATCGAATATAAACATGTAAATTTGTTGTGCTTTATACCGCAATATAACCGAATTCCACGCGGGCGAAGCCGCGGGCGGAATGCTAGTTCAATAGGTATGAATGAAGTTTGACCGTTACTGTTACAATCCTCAACCGCCGAAAGGAGTCCGGCTTAGTCCGGTTTAGTGTTGCCATGCTCAGTTTACTTTTTGTCCCAAAAATAATCAGTTCCTGCGGGAAAATGACGTTTTTCTGTGCTCTCCCTGGCACTACACGCGTTATGTATGTATGTACGGTCGACCAAGAAAGTGGTCTACCACTTTTGACAAAAGTTTCTGTGAGATCAAAATTATCACAAGGTTGACATTGTCACTGTCATAATAATATGGCGAGGGGAAATCGACCTTGTCTTGTTTCATGAGGTTCAAATGAATATCGATCTTGAGGGGGTAGACCAATTTCTTGGTCGACTGTACCATCGCGAACAGGGATTGTTGAGCCACTTACCCATGTTTGTAACTTGGTCGTGTAATACAATCCAATAGCTGACATCTAGTCCGTCACATCGGTCATTGATTGCACGTCTAAATTGCGAACAGTGGCAAGTGGCTCAACAATCCCGGTTCATGACTGTACTTATGTATTCTAACCCGCCGTCACTGAGACCCCACCCCACGCAGCGGAGGCAAAGAAAAACCTAATTGGGACTCTTTCTCGGACTTGGCCTTTGTTTTGCCACGCGATCGATCGCGCCTTTGGGATGCAATGAGACTGAAAATTGGGAATTTTAAATTAAGTAGGTACCGAACATGAAACTAAGACTTATTAATCTTGAAAAAGAAGGATAACTCACGTTTTAAAACGAGTTTAGCGCGATATGTGGAGCTATAGAGATTAGTTGGCGATCAATCGGGATAGTGGTTAGTCGGTGCCTCTGAGTTCAAAATCATGACTTTTTAATGTTTCTTAATCACTTCTAGCTATTTTTTAGGTTTTAAGTTAAGAGGTATAATAGTGACAGGTTGCTAGCTTGTCGCCTAAAATATATCTAAAACTATAATTTCCTTCTTAATAATAATATCTCTTATTTTTTTCCGTGAATGTCGCAACTGGTCCTCTTGGAAGGAAATAGGCTTAGGTAGGCTTTAGGCGACAGGCTAGTAACCTGCCATCATAATAGCTTCCCTTTTTTTTACGTTAAAACTAACGTTGATGCTAGAAGTGGCTGTGAATCGTGGAATAGTCACAACTTTGTCAATGTACCATTACATTGTGCTCTGCCTTACCCCATTTGGGAATCAGTGATGAATGTATGTATGTCTGTTTGTATAAAGACCGGGTATGTGAACAAGGGTAAGAAACGACACACAAATAACAGACGCTATCCTACGCCAGCTAATTTACAAAATATGCACACTAATGCACACACTGACACACTCTATTGTAACGTTTAGTGTGATAGTATTTTAGCCTAGCCCTAGAACGAACCTAGGGGATAGGGTGCACTATGTCCGTAGGGACAGCAGAAAAACTCATTTAATTTTAACATTTTAGTGATATACAACGTGTTAGAAAAATACGAATAAAGAAGAAAGAAGGTTAAATGACTATATGGGTATAAGAAGCCAATTTACAATTTTAGAAAAAAAACATTAATTATTTTTATTGAGTTTACAAACTTTTTTGAATTAAAAATTGAAAATGCGTCAAAAAACACACTCTGTTAAATAATCTATGATAACTACAGTTCTATTTAGTGACAAGTTACTAGGGTTTACAATATTTTCGCTTTAATGATTATTTTCCCTGTGTGGTGCCGAGTTAGAATAGCACCTCCCCCTTTCTTCCCGTGGGTGTCGTAAGAGTCGACTCTGGGAAAGGGTTAGTATATTGTGGGCGATGGGCTAGCAACCTGTCACTGCAATATCACGTTTAACTATCTGGTTACCCTGAAATTGCTAAACGTGGCACTGGATTTTTGAATTAATGTGCACTGCCTACCCCTCTTGGGAATACAGGCGTGAGAATATGTGTGTATATGTATGTTAAAGAAGTAGACGCTTTTCTAACCCACAGGCCTGATATTTAATTGCCTTTTGTGACATAACATACCTGACAACAATAATAGAATACTTAATTCTAAATAGCCTAAGACGCATCTAAGTTATGTTCAACTAGAGTTTATAATTTCCTAGATATAGGTACATCTACATCAACTTGTTTTATTGAAACCGGTTCAAAGCTAGCTGGCTAGCTAAAGGCAAAACCATGACTATATCACGTGCCGTGGTCACTTCTAGCACATTTTTTTAGATTTCGAGTTGACAGATAGGTATAGTGGTGACAGATTGCTAGCCGGTGGGCTATACCTTAACCTTTCCTTAGTCACCTCTTACGACATTCACGGAAGAAATGGAGAGAAAACCGTTACATTTCATAATTGTAAATAGAGCCATCTAGTGAAGAGGAAGAGCGGGTCAAAATGAAGGTTAGTTTTTCCTTAGTTTTTATTAACTAGTGTCTTTTTAAAAGATAAGTAAATAAAAATAAGTATTATTATAAGTATGAAAGCTTCGTCATCATTCATCATTAAAAGATAATCACTTTATCTGCTGACTCTACAAGATTCGAACCCTCCCTACGATTTGTTTTAGAGGTCGTCGCCCTTCCTCCATCTCGCTCTAACACAGTGCCCTACGTATCTCCCGTCCCTCTCCCACAAGGGGAAGCTACGGAACCCTGCGAAGGAAAAAGCTTTTTTTTAATAACCGGAAGTTGGTTTTTATATCCAGTTAAAGATACCATTTTTTTATTATTTTTGAATTTTTAGATTTAATTTTAACTGAAAGATTCTGATTAAATTTTCTAGATTCTCGAGTGATAGACAAATTAAGTAGGTAATGATTATTAAAAAGTATAATTTATCTGGAAATTTACAGTGAATAACACTGATTAACTTATGTTAGTAAACGTAAATAAATTCGATTTTGAAATTCATTTCAAATCTGTTACAAAACTTGCTTAAGTTTAAATTTAAAAACAGAACTTAAGTTACGTACTTCTTGTAAACAATTCCGTCTCCATAAAAATAATCTCAATAGCAATTTGAGATCGTTGCCCCGCCTTCCAACTTTTTAAAAACAAAACAAAATCGAACAATACAAAACCAGCCAGCACGAATCAAACCTTAGAGTTGGAATAAAAGTAAAAAGTTCTAAATTTAAAAACCTCTTGCCATAGGTCAGTAACCTGACGTCATTCATTCCGATTCGAAACTTGAAATTCCGAGCGAAGAAGGCACGCACACACAGGGGCGTAGCTACCAAGGGGCTAGGCGGGGCAGTGCCCCGGGGCCCTCGAGCTCAGGGGGCC
>BHDV01009233.1:138459-188081 GCA_005406045.1 Adoxophyes honmai | reverse complement strand
TGTGGGGCCCCATTTTTTTAATTTGCCCCAGGGCCCTTGGTTACCTAGCTACGCCACTGCGCACACATAAACAACTCACGCATACGGATTTCGATGTTAAGGGCCCGTGCGGATGCGCGAAAATTTTGCCAACAAGGTTATTGACAAAAATTTACAACAAATTATTAGATACGATTTAAAACTTTGGCACCTTTTCATTATTCCTAACTTAATCCTAACTTTCATCTGTTTTTAAATTTAAAATTATGCTAAAACTAGAAGGGGCTGCGAAACGAGATATAGGAATAGTTTTGAATATGTAACGTTTCGTGAGCTCTGCCAACCCATTTGAGAATACAAGCGTGATTGTTCTATGTCTGTAATCCTAACTTTTAATAATAATTTCCACTGTTGATAAAATCTATGTAATTTCTTCACACAAAAAATATTAGACATTGAACTGTTGTTTAGAAAGACAATAAAAAAATCTTACATACTACCCCCTTGTACATAGCAGTGATTTCAATCCCCGAAACAACGAAGATCCCGACCCTAACCTATACCAATAAAAAAAAGAAACACCGAAACGTGCGTCGGCCCCTTAATCTGTATTTGTATTTATGTAGGGCACGCACACATCGCCGCGCAATATGGGTTAACACACACAAAGGAAGGTTTAGGGGGGACATTATTTATGTGCCGTTCGTTTGTTTGATTTTATTGGCTGAGCTGATTAATTTAGTTGATATTGATACTTTCATGTGAATGCTGTCCGTTAGAACCTTAAGTATGTAATCCTAGGTAGGTACTTTTCACACTAGTTCTGATACTTAGTACTTTGTAAAAGTATTTTATACGCGGGATGTTAGTATTCACACTTTAATCAGGACTTTTATAGTTAATTAAGTAGATATAAGGAATAATTACTGATGCTGCATTCAGAGACGTGATGGAGATCATTGAGGCTTGAGTTATTAGGCGATTAGCCACCATCTTTAAATGTCAATTTTAATTCATCAGAATGTTTAACAGGCATAATGGCACACGTTCGAGGCGAAACAAATTTAAAATAATTGTTGAAAAGAGTTCTGTTCTAAAATTAAAGCTGGCACGAAACAGTTTTAAAAAGCTGAATTCCTCAAAAATTTTAAAAACCGAACGACGCACACAGAGGACTTGCAGACGGCACACAGACGTTAGGGCAGGTTAGGGACTGGGGTGCCGAATGTTGGGCTAGGTTGGGTAATAGTATAGCCAGGTTAACGTAAATTGGCTGTTGACAGTTTTTTTTAATAATTATTAAGAAGGAATTTAATTTTCAGATTTCGGTTCATTAGAGACCGTCAGAGTTTTCAAAGTTTTTGCGATCAATCTCAAACATGTTTATTTTAGGATTAAGTTCTAACAGAGCTAGTTTCAAGTTTCTCGAATTTCGCTTTATGCTAATTTTGTACGCATTATCCTTTTACTTAACAATGTTTGCTTAAATTAACGATTGAACACGGTGTAACTAATTTTGGGGTAATTACGAATAAACATTGACTAGCTAGTGAACAGTAATTGGTTTTGTGAGGCCATAATCAATCAATGTACAAATTGGTTTCGTTGTTTAATTAAGTAAATCGGTATTTGGCAATGTTTAATTTGCCTTACAATATAATTATGGAAAGCTGTTTGGACTGACGAAATAGTGCTATTGGCAAAAATGAGCGCATTTTTTTTAATCAAATCAATATGTTTAACATAGGTAGGTACTTGGTTGAAAACGCAATAAAAAGTATCTAAAGTCTTTGAAATATATGATAATATTGATTCGTTAACTTTGTTAGTTTTACTATATTTTTCCCATTTATTAGTTTACAGACAAGAAAAATTAAACTAATGAATTTTCTAATTAACATTTTCCGTCAAAACTATTTGATATTGGAACTAGTTTTTTAGTCCTTAAGAAAAACCAGGAACGATGTATAAAGTACAATTATTTAACATAATTTTAACATTATATTATCATTATTACTGTCAATGAACAACACAGAACAGTAAATATTTCCAAAAAAATATTAAACATCTAGAAGTGGAACATTGATCTGAATAATACAGCACCTCAATGAACAATTACAGACGGATTAATATATAAATTAAACGGAGCGATAAAATTTTATGATCCAGAAAGAAAACCGTACAGAATATTTAACTCGATCTGTCAATCGACTTACTTTTTTGTTGTTAGAGAATGTTTCCATTAGATTGTGGAAAATCGATAAATTAATCGTTAAAAATAATACATTTTAATGCATACAAATTCCATTGAGTTGTTTATCATAAAATTGAAGCATTTACTGGCAAGAAGTCCATATTTAAAACGTTTTAGAATAAATTCTTGACTTGTTAGCCCCACCGTGATTATTCAACAGACTGACGTTAAGCTTTTGTTTTCGATCACTTAAATCAATTTTGCCATGCTAATGCAAAAAGGGCAAGCGCACAAATAATTAATTATACGATACACATGTAAAAATTCATTACACAAATTCAAATGGGCGTATTAACAATTCAATTTATTCCAAATGCCAACTACACCAAGGTAAAAACATCACAGATAAAGTAATGAAGTCAGCTATCATCTTTCAAGTGAGTGCCACAACTTTAAAAGTAAAAAAAATAAAGAATGCTGTCATCTGACAAGGTGAATGATCTTTGACAAAAAAAAAGTAAAAAGAGGGACCAATGCACGATGGGCCGAGTGCACACTGTGGCTGTAGCCTCGCAAAAAACCGGGGTCGACGACTCCACGCCGTGTCCTTCGGATTCGTCTGTGTGGGTGAGTGCGTACGCATTTTTACGCACACCAGCGGGCCGGTGTGTGCGTGACGCGTTAACATGTTTTACGCACGCAAAAAGTCTGTTAAGTGCTTGGCGGAATTGGGTTCCGTATTTAGAGCGGATTTTTATTTTTTGAAATATTGTGAGATTTGGCATTTTTAAGTGGGAATTCACAAGCAAAAATCTCAATCATGACCTAATTCGATTTCAAACTAATATATTCGCAATTATTGATGTACCCGACCCGTGTGGTGTCAGGATTAGAAAACTCTTCTCCGTTTCTCCCGTGTCATAAGAAGTGACTAAAATGGGTTATAGTATCTATGTTTTATTAAACGCCTTTAAATTTGCTAAAAGTGAAACATGTAATGTTTCGTGCTCTACCTACCCTATTTGTGAACTCAGGCGTGATGTATGTACCATTTTTATAACACTATCACAGAAAATACAGTAAAAGTTATATAACAACTTTGGTATATCCTTAAATTCTCTAATTTAATTGTAAAAAAAATCTGAACTCCTCAGTTAACGAAATAATTCGAAACATGCGGAACTAAATCTTTGTCCTGCAATAATCGACATGACAGTCTTCATTACCTGACACTTTGGACTCAAGCCTCAAATTAAAAAAAAAACTGGCATAACTTGTCTATGTCACGCACACAAGCAAACCTGACAAGTGAAGCAAGTACCTACAGTAGGTTCGCTGCGCTCCTAATTTCGTCATTACTTACATTGTCGTAAAATTGCAGCAATTTTTTACCGTCAACTTTTTTTTAAACTGTGATTTGAGTTAAAAATTACGGGAATTAGATACGGGACTGTTTCTTCTGAAGTTGTTAACTTTTTGTTGAAGAAATAGTGGTCTGTAAAAGTACTTAAGTAGTAGTCAATGCATACAACGTGTTACAAAAATACCAGTAAAGCAGAAATAGGGGTTATATATTTGAGAAAAAAAAGAAAGCCATTTTCTCTTATTGAGTTTGCAAACATTTTTGAATGAGTAATTGAAAATCCGTCAAAGAATACACTATGTTAAATAATCTATGATAGCTTCAGTTGTATTAAGTGACAGCTTACTCGGGTTTACAATATTTTTTGATTATTTTTTTTTCATTTTTACCCGGTTTTTTGTAACACGTTGTATACATCCATACATACACAGCAGAGCAGACCAAACGATATATAGACATGTTTAGGATTAAGTTGTATAAAATATGTATAATAGTCACAATTAGCTAGCTGGATTGCTAACCTACTTTTCTTTAATCACCTCTTATCCTCGTGATAGCCTAAAATTGACACCCCGCGGGGTGGTAAAGGAGTGATTTTTTCTTTAGTAATGACATGGTTTGATCTAGATTTGGCTCTACTAAGAGTGGCAGAGTCCTATGTTAATTTTACTAACTGTACATTATACTACGTCAATTTATCCTCGGGTCAGTGTGAACGGGTTCTGTAGAATTTTCAACTATTTTGGTGTAAATTATTATGTTTATAATTTTTGGATAAAGTAGTCAAAATACTGTCTTGTATTGAAAACTAATTCTAATTCAGTACTATAGACGTACGTGCAAGTACTTGATGTTCCATGGCTTTTTAACCAGGTCTTGCTTCGTTATTTTCTACAAAAAATATTTCTAAAATAAGTACCTACTATAATAAAAATAAGCAAAAGGAATTCCAAATACACCGTACGATACAATGCTTTAAAACATTCAACTCTATCTAACTACTCCTGAGTTCAAAATTCCGTGCACCATTTTATTTCATACGTCATTCCACTTATTTTTATAACCGTCGCGAATCTATCATAGTTCCAATTTCAAAAGAATGTCAATTAGGCTAAAGGCAGGGGCACACCGCGCGCAAACAGAGGCGCGAGTGGAAACACAGGGCGCGGCCACACATGCAAAGATTGCAAAGTGCATGTCGTTTGAATTGGGGCAATAATGTGTAGGATATCTACAGTTTTACATTGTTTAATAGTTTTATTCTAATTATGATAAGTAAAATAGGTACCTTTTAGTAAATTAGGAAAAACGTTACAAATACTTAGTCATAGAAAAACCTAGAGAACTTGTGATAAGATAAATATTAATTAAATACAATTAATAAAAATACTAGGGCGTAAAATACGTGTTATCTTATAAAATGAGGTTTCCCAAAGGAAAAATATTATAATTACAACAGGGGAAACAAGATCGAAATCGCTTAAGCTACCTAGTTAATTAATCTATTTACCTAATCAAGTGCTTGAAATCATTTAATTATGTTATAAAAGCGATTATAATATTAATTAGAAACAGGATAATTTTGTTGTTTACACAAAATAATAAGCCGTGTTGCGCAGTTTGTAGATTAGAAATATTATTGTAAATACGAAAGTACGAAGGGTCTGCTAATAAGGATTATGTGACTCGCGGCTAGTGTCTTCCCGGTCCCCGAATGTTGAATTTTAAATATTATAATACCTATAATCCTAAGCAACAAAACCAAATGCAAGTGGCCCGTCTTTCCGCCATTTTACCGACCAATATCGCAAATGATGCAATGTCTCTGTCTCAAGGAAGTGAATCTGTTCTTCTTTTGAAATTTTGTTTTTTAAATCGAAACGACAAAGCAGATCAAACCCACTGTTCCATTTTTGAAATCACATGACGGTTGCAGTGTTGGTCTAGTACTTTACTGTCATCTTCTTTGCAATGATGTTAATTTGACCCACGAAATTTGCCACAAAACTACTATTCTGACATTTCCGTCCATACAAAGCCATAAATACAAACCTACATACTATGCATACATACATACATGTATTCCCAAATGCGGTAGGAAGAGCTACAAAAAGCTGCATAGGTTAAAAGTGACAGATCGCTAGACTACCGTCTAACACACATAACCTTTCCTTAATCGCCTTTTATGACATCTACAGAAGAAAAACAGAAGTGTTATTCTAAACCCAATATCACAGGCTATTAATAATGAAAATTAGAATCATGATAAGGGGCAGCGACAACCAATTTGCATTTTAAAAACTACCGAATACCTAACGCAACAAAGTCACAGGCAACAACTAGTGCGATTGACTTAGCAAGCACTAAAATATTTGTCAGCGTAGATCAGTCGCGCCTTAATTAAGCTAAAAGCCCAGTGTGACGTCGGCCTTACGGTAGGGGCGCAGTGTGTCACCGGCTTTATTGATGTCTTGGCCAATAACACGGATAATGCTTATTGGAGTTTAAACTTTAGTTTTTTATTAGCCTAGGTTTTGTTTTGTTTGACGGGTGGAGTAAAGAGGCAAATGTGGATGCCATTTTTTTTGCTCTCAAATCCACTCATTTTGTTTATAAAACAAAAAAACCAGAATAAATTATAATTGTCGTGTGGTGTCGAGTTTATAATGAGATTTCTCCATTTCTTCCGTGGATGTCGTTAGTGGCGACTAAGAAAATAGGTAGCACGTATATTAGGCGACAAGGTAACTTGTTAACTCTTAAATGATAACCTAAAAAGTGTGCTAGACATGGCTACGTAACGTGAAATAGTCGTTAAATGTTTACATACATACATATTCTCACGCCTGTATTCCCAAGAGGGGTAGGCAGAGCACATGAATTCAAAAATCCAGTGCCACGTTTAGCAATTTCAGGGTGACCAGATGGTTAAATGTGATATTGCAGTGACAGGTTGCTAGCCCATCGCCCACAATACACTAACCCTTTCCCAGAGTCGACTCTTACGACACCCACGGGAAGAAAGGGGGAGGTGCTATTCTAACCCGGCACCACACGGGGCAATGTTAAATGTTTGCATGCATTAAACATGTACCTACCGATGTTTTTATAATTACACAAACTGGGTAATTGGCTCTAGGTAAAGCTCTTTATTGTGTAAATTCGCAACAAAAACTCTATCATCAGCCAACAAAATTCGCCGAACAACTTTTTTCACACAATGCAAAAACTGCCACGAAACTGCGAACATAATTTATCAGACGAAAAACGTGCAAACGCCAAAACAAACTATTGTGAATAAAAACAACTGCACGCATGAAAAGTTTCAATAAAAATGAGCACCTTAATCGTTATTGCATTTTTTTTTTCAAGAATTATTCATTATTTGAGCAATGTTTACTTTGTAAAAAGTATTAGTACCATGAATCAAAATTTCACTAAAATAAATACTAAAGGTAACAAAAGTAATTTTATTTTTATTTTTTTCATCAGCACCCATTTCTCTACTAACGATAAAAAAAAACTACTATAGATAAAAGAAGAACTCCAACTCAACCCTAAAAACATCAAACTACCAACGTAACAAAAAACACTGGCCGAAAATTCTAACGCTCACCCGAATCATCGGAAACGAAAAAAAAACATCATTGTCTCCGTCAAGTCAGTTGGCCCCGCCCGCGCACGCTATTGGAGGGATTCAAAATTCGAACAAAAACCCCAACCTAGTTCCGCCTTCTAAAATGTTTTTAACGAACTAAAATGGCGTCCGCTCTATTTTGTTACTAGGCGCTCATTGTTTCGATTAGGCGTTTGAAAATGGGATTTTACAAAAACTTTTTCTTCGAGCTATGGTGCGAATTCAGTACGCAAAAACATTTAGTATGAGTTATCTTTTGAATGATCTTTTACTTGAATTAAGTTTATTCTTAAAATGAAACTATTATCGTTTCAAGTAATCGTTAACTTTACATAATGATAATTTTATTTATGAGTATTTTTCGGTGAAATTTTAATGAACAGAAGAACTTAATGACAGTTAAGAAAACCATTTGTTGATTATTTTCCGTTGCGATATTGGTAACTTAAAATTACTTGCTTTTTTTTGAAGTAGGTACCGATTATTTTAATAATTTGAAAGCATTTGGATTCAATACAGTATGTTTGCATAACAGCATAAATAATGAATAATTTCTAAAATATTCGATTTGTTTACGTCAACACATCTATAACGCGTCCTTTTTTAATTATTTGAAGAACACAGTAGTATGAAGACACAGTAAGCCATCTTAGCAGTATATATATTTACAGTAACTGAACAAGCAAATACAGTCTCCGAGAGTAAAAGTGTTAACTCGTTCACAAGTTATGTCTTGTTTATGGCTGCCGTGGGCCTAAATGATGAAGAAACATTTACGGTCGTATTTCTATACAAACAGATGTAAGTAGATTGTTTTTTCCCTTGTTGGTTCGATGATTTCTTCAGTATTTATGATAACTACTTTTGCGCTATTAAAAAAAACTTCCGTAAATGTCGTAAGAGGTGACGACAGAAATAAGTAAAGGTTAGCAACTTGTCACTATTATCCTCTTAAGTTGAAACTTGAAAAACATGCTAGAAGTGGCCTTGAAACGTGCAATAGTCGTGATTTTCTCTATGCAGTTAGCGTTTTGTATACTCTGCCTACCCCATTTGGGAATACAGGCGTGATGTAGGTATGTACCTACCTACCTAAGTACATTAGTGAAAAACGAGCCAATACATACTTTATTATGGTGCTCAACCTACTTTTACTACTCAATCAGTTGCCAAAAAAGCATAACTACAGCATAAAACTAAACATAAAACGAAAGTTAGGCATATGAAGTTGGATCTGAGCTTTTACTCTCATCGCTGGCACACGTCCAGCTTCAACAAGGACATTGATAGCTGCTGGATATTCTTCTAACTTCTGCATTCACAACAAGCTAACCAATGAATATAACTATCTAGTATGTCATTAACAAATCGGTACCTAAGACAGGACCCTTAGGCACAACCTATGAATCATTGTCAAAAAATTTTAATCCCTGGCGCAGTAAGGAAGATCTTATGCTATAAGTTTGACTATTATTTGTACTTGACATCCAAGTTGAATGTAGTTTCGGTACTTCTTCGTTTTTTTTTCATAGTGTTACAAAAATGATGGTTGGTTGTATGTTAAATTCAGTCGAAAGCTTTACTGAAGTCTTAATTTTCGTCGTTAGCCGCCCGGTCGATACGGGAGTGGACGATCGGGGCGACCTATAAAACTGCAAGACGCTGGGTCAATGGGAACCCATCAGCGAACCGTTGGATGTGGCAATGTAATAAATTTGATTATTTTGAAGAAGATAAAATATAAGAGAGTATTATAATAACACTAATTCGACACAAACAGTTCTATTTTACATTTGGCAAATTCGGCGAAAACACAGAGACGACGCACGGGTTGGTAGACCCTGTTTTCATTAAAGTACTTTCAAGTAAGCACGAACGTAACAACGCGAGCTGAATTTGGGATTAATGTTTAATTTCAAGACATTTTACTCTATGTTATTTTATTTCGTCGATACGAGTATGTTAACTTCCACTGTACCTAACGCTTGCCATGTTTGTTCAAAGATTTTTACTGACCTGTGTAGTCTTGGGTTAGATAGACCTCTGTATTTTTTTAAGAAACAGGTTGAAGTATACTCCAAGCAACAGGCTATCAACCTGTCACTATTGTACCTCTATCTGTTTTTAACCCTAAAATCATGCCAGAAGTTGCTACAAAACCTACCCCATTATGTAGCACATGCGTCATTGTACGTACAACATTGTTGTTTTCACCGCAGATAAAAAACGCTTCTAATAATTTATTGTTAATCGCTGATTAAAATGCCGCGTCCTCCGTTTCCCAGATCCGTAGCAGACGGTCAAAGATCTCTTCTGTAAAATATCTTACGTAGAGAACAAAGGAATGGTTCTCTAGGTCGGTGGAAATTTGCATGGGACCTAGAGTGGATGACACGAGGCTTTATCAGGAATTGAGCCGGATGGCTGGACTTTGGAATAGTTTTTCCGGAAGCCCTTCCGTCTTTTCTCGGATATTTGATGTATTTGGGATTACGAGTCATAATTAAGGGTTAATCTTGGAATTCGACATTTGAATGAGATTGCATTTTAAGTAATAATAGGTAGGTATTCATGGATGATGTGATGAAACAAGTCGGATGCTTGTATTCCCACATGGGGTAGGGTGGGTACACAAAACGCTACATAGACAAAACCATGATAATTTCAAGTTTCTTAGCCACTTCTGACATATTTTTTTAGGATTTAAATTATTTAGAATAATATCTGTCCATTTCTTTTGTGGACGTCGTAAGAGGCGATCAAGGATGTAGGTTAAAGCATGTTGTAACTATTGCACCTCTTTCATCAATGTTTTGACTTAAAATTATGCTTACAGGCGTGACGAGCTTGTACGTATACTAACACGTTTGATTCTATAAACCATTTTTTAGACGTTTTGCATAGCAAACTCTAATAAACTTATCCGTAATAGCCGATAAAAATACCCAATACTGTAATTTTTATACTTCATTTTAACAACGTGATAAAACTTTAACTCTAGACCAAGACGTTTTAAAAGAAAACTTAAAAGTACGAAATCGTTCGATTCTCGGGTTCATCGCTCCCCATTTTTGTACGTCAATGTCCAGACAGACGTCTATACGTGTATATGTCTGTCTAACTGGGAAACTGGGATAAATTCGTTGCTCTAGCAAAGTTGAGTATAAAATAGGGATAGAAATGTACGGAAAAATTATGCAATCGTTACTGTATATGTAAGCTAAGAAGCATTTATTTCACGAGTGAAAAACTGTATGAGATTGATTAACTATTAAGTAATCATTGATTTACCAGATTGAGTAACCAGTCACACAGAGAAGTAAAATAAATAAAAAACTATCTCGGATAGATTTGTTTAATGTTTTTTAGGGTTCCGTACCTCAAAAGGAAAAAACGGAACCCTTATAGGATCACTTTGTTGTCCGTCTGTCCGTCCGTCCGTCCGTCCGTCCGTCCGTCCGTCCGTCCGTCTGTCAAGACCCTTTTTCTCAGGAACGCGTGGAGGTATGAAGCTGAAATTTATATCAATTACTCAGGTCTACTGTCCCTTGAAGCTGTGAAAAAATCAAACTTCTAAGCCAACGCAATCAAAAGATACAGCCGTTTATGCCGCAAATTTTCGACACTTGCAAGGGAATCAAAACCTACAGGGTGCTTCCCGTGAACTCAGAATCTTGAAATTTGGTACGAAGCAACGTCTTATAGCATAGATAAAGGAAAAATTAAGAAAACCATAAATTTTTAATTACATCACATAATATAATTTTTTTTAATAATTTTAAACTTACTACCCATTTCCTCATAAACGCGTAGAGGTATTAAATTGAAATTCATACCAAATACTCAGGTCTATAATACCTTTAAGCTGTAACAAAATCAAACTTCTATGTCAACGCAATCAAAAGAAAAAGCAATTTAAGCTGCATATTTTGAAACTCGCAAGTACTCGCAAGGGAATCAAAACCTAAAGGGTACTTCCAGTCGACCTAGAATCTTGAAATTTGGCACGAAGCAACGTTTTATAGCACACATCAAGGAAAAATTCTGAAAACTTTAAATTTTTAGTTACATTACAAAATATATATTTTTTAATAAATATAAACTTATTATTCGATTGTCGTAATGAACGAACTTTGTAAACCTTGCAGGTTTGTACGGAACCCTCGGTGCGAGAGTCCGACTCGCACTTGGCCGGTTTTTTATTTCTGTAATTAAACTTTCTAAATTCTGCACAATTGTCAAATGGCCGCTCTACACTCTCAAGAGAATCTCGCGTTCTCGCGAGATTCTCTTGAGAGTGTAGAGCGGCCTAAAGACTGCTGATAATATTGCACAGAGTTGCGAATAGGAAGAAGCAGCGTAAGCGTCGAATAGTGTTCTTATTGGTGTTCAGTTTAGTCTTCTACACATAATCCAAACACCGGAAATAAACGTAAAACTTAGTAACTCATTTTAAAACTACTCATTCCCAAACAAAAACTAAAACGAAAACAAAATTCGCTAAACCATCTCAAACAAGATGACTACGCAACTGAAAAATAAACACCGGAATTCCTGAATCGGTAACAAAATATTTTTGTTTACTGAACACTAAGTAACTTGTATACACTTCCTGAATAATTTTCAGACGATAATGTTTACACAATAGTCATTACTAATTCATATTTTGGTACGTATCATAACAGAATATTCAACTATCCACTATGCGACATACATAGTTTGAAACACCAAACTACCGTGAGACTCACTTACCTATGTTGAAACAAAACGGATACAAACACGTAACTTCACTAAGATTAGCTCGACATGTTTCGGCACGATTCGTTACCCATCATCAGGAGCAACTTGCTACAGATGATGAGCCAGGAATGAGCCTGAAAACTTGTTGAACTAGTATCAACGGAAAGACGCGAATGTAACCTTATTTTGCCTTGCCTAATCCTTAGCCGCCTCTAAATCAAATTATGACTATATCACGCTTCGCAGCCACTTCTAGCATAGTTTTAGGTTTGCAAAGATGGAAGAGGTAGAATAGTGACAGGTTGCTAGCCTGTCGCCTAAAGCATACCTAAACCTTTCCTTAGTCGCCTCTTACGACATCCACGGAAGAAATAGAGAGGTGTTATTCATGTTATTATCCTATTCTAAGATGCGATATGGAATTAGAGATCAAAGTTGTAAACAAACAACTGTCAATGTCAAAGTGACATTCCAGAGGTAGTAAACCTGTTTTGTTACTAATTTATATATTATTGTATTATTTTTTTGACTACTTTTAGTTTATTGATTCATAGCAATATTCGTTGCATATTATGTGATATCTTTTGAAAATACGACATTATACTTGTGTTCATATGGATCCAGACGAACGACAAACACAAATTTAACAATGAAACAAAAACAAATAACGAAATAATACAAAACTTAACACCAAACTAAAACTCAACAACAGAACGCATAAGCGGGAGGGAACACATTCGATCACGACAGATGTCAGAAAACGAATTATATATGATGTATAAAATGGACGCTAAGCGCGAAGGTATAAAAGCGGTCTACCCACGATCTTTTAAGTGTCGTCCATTGCAAATTGAACAATATTTCATCGATTCATCAGTTTTACTGGACAATTAATTATATAAATATGAATACGAATAAAAATACGGACCAAATGTTTACAATTTCTAACCATTGCCAGTGTCATAATTATAAAATAATCAAATTTGCATTTTAAAAATGATGTGCTATTTCCTTTGTTCATTTAAATGTTTACATATGTTCACACGGTTATATTCTGCTAATAAATTAGTTGTACTCATTTTTATCTAGCGTAATTATTGAATTTTAAGTTTTCCTAATTGCGTTTGCTTTTATTGCAATGGCAACACGTTTGTTTACAACTTTGATCTCTAATTCCATATCGCATCTTAATGCAATCTATTAATCCCCCCTTTCCCCTTAGCTATCCCCCCAGGAACTTTCCCCACACAATTCAACTGAGTGCAATAACTCCATATCATCGACAAAATACAATTTATTAGCCACTATTAAACAGTGAATCATAAAACGTTTGTTGAACTGATAGTGTGACCTTATAGAGTCAATATCACTTAAAATGCAAGAGCGATCAAACATGTGTTGTTGTTAATTTTGCATTTTTGCTGTTAAATATTACTTGAATAGACACGTGACGTACATGGCTTACATGGTTTTTCTGTAATTTATGTACAATTTTTAAAGCGTCATCACGTTTGAAGTCTTTGTAAAAAGTAAAACAAGGTATTTGAAGCATTCAAATTTTCCTATGATCGTTATATTTAATGTTCAGTCAGGGAAATTGGATGTTTAGCAGGTTGAGATACTTCTAAAATTGGCCCTATTACTATTTCCAGCCAGTTGCAAGACATAAATACTCAATATTGAACTTCATGTTGAAGTTGGTCCTATAATGCGAACAAATTATGAAGGCGGTCAACCTGCTAAACATTCAGATTCCCTGACTGTATTCTACTCCTTCTGAAGATATAACGTAGAAGAAAGATGTTATTAAGAGGTACAGTTGGAGATATTATGTTGCATTTCTATCTTACGTAAGATCAAACAGCTTTTTGGGGTTCCGTACCCAAACGATGAAAAATTGGGACCCGCAATTACTGAGATTGCGCTGTCCCTCCGTCCATCTGTTGCCAGGCCGTATCTTATGAAGCGTGGTTACTAGACTGCATGCTTTATTTCTATTGCCACTGTAACAAATACTACAACAATCGTGATGTTTTTGCAGTTTTTGGATCGACCCGCACTTTGCAGGTCTTTTTTTTTTAATAAGGCAAGATACTCGTTTTAAATATGGAAACACGGATCCTCACAAACCGTGTAACATCACGCGCGTAAAACCGCGTATCTCTTGGAACCAGTTCTTCTTTCAAAAATCGCCTTCGGCTTAAAAAAGCCCGTCAAACCTGACAGGGCCTGCCTCAACCGCACGGCCGTTGACCGTCCGTTTTATTTTTGCCCGCATGCTACCAAATGTATACGGACAAGTAAAACGTATACTCGCAATAAGGATACTTGTTTGTGAGATAATTTATGTTGTAGGATTAGTTGCAGTTACGACGGAGTTCTTTTTTATATTTGACAGCCAGATATACTAATTAGTGTAAATGTAAAAGTAAATGGTGGCATTGAAGCATTCCGTGCATTTGGATTCGACAACGCTTAAAAAGTTTTGACATTGATAGAGAGCTATTTCAACCATTCGTGCTTTAACAGTGCGAAAATGAAGAATACAAATGTTTTTTTGGCTGTAGCCAAATAACTAACGCTCTGCCTACCCCATTTGGGAATACTGGTGAAATGACGTGTGATTATATAACAATCCACAAAGGACAATAATGATTATTTCTACAATCGATAAATAGTCAAATTGTTTCACGATTACGTGAATTCTTAACGTCACACGTCATTCCTATGTAATATTGTATTCCCTCGAAAAGCAACTGTATTGTGCACCTGGCCTTAAGACGCATTTCGTTGTAAGTGTGTCCCCGGCATTAGATCCTTGGAATTATAGTTTTTGCTAGTTGCTTGATTTAGCCGCTGGGCGGATGGGGCGCTGTTTTTACTTCGGGGAATTTACGAAGGGTACACACAAACTAAATGGCTGGTGATTATTAAAAACATCACTTTTTTTTCTATTTTAAACTGTGTTTTTGTAATCATGCATCAGTTTATTCACGACTGGCACCGACTTGTTTTCAGGATAACGTGCCAATAGGGTTATATCTAGTCTTTAGTCAAACTTAGTGTCAGCCAAATAAGTAAATAGGTAACCAAAACCATGAAAAGAATACTTTTAAACTGTATATTAAATACGCAAAATTTCGGAATGTAATTTAATTACGTTGTTTGTTATGACGTGTTTAAGCGTGTCACAAATTAAGCAGATGCGACAGTATTTTATCTCCGTTAAAATGCCATCTTTTCATGTGTCGGTGCCAACAGATACTCGAAGGTAAAATATAAGTTATCTGCGCTGTGTGTGTTAGCTCATTGAATTGTATTGAGTGATACTGACAGATATCTGTTCAGATACAGATATCTTATCGTATCTGCTTATTATAACACGCTTTATTGACGTAGCAACATTTAAAGGACTTTATAAATAGTTTCCCCTGGCTTGCGAACATCGCTCGCTCCTAGCCTAGCCCTACAGTTAGTATGGACCCGGCCCTTGGCGATAGACAACCTGATCCGCGCCATTTTGATTTTAGTTTAGCTACTTGAAAATTATTTGTTGCGGTTTTAATCAAGTTCGTGTGTGTGTGTGTGAATAAAACCTGATTGGAAACGTAATAAAAACTCGTTTTTATAAACCTGTATACAATTTTTAACCGAAGTGTCGAGTTTAATATAACACCTCTCCATTTCTTCCGTGGATGTCGTAAGAGGCGACTAAGGAATTAGGTTAAGGTATATTTTAGGCGACAAGTTAGCAACCCGTCTCTATGGTGCCTATTAATTTAACTAACCTGAAAAATATATACTAGAACTGGCCAGAAATGTGAAATATTCTTGAGTTTGTCTATGTAGCGGTTCGCGTAGTCTTCGTAGCCGTTTTGGGAATACGAGCGTTATATGTAGGTACCTACTACCGACTAGATGTCAGCTATTGGATTAGTATTACACGACCAAGCTACAAACATAGGTAAGTGGCTTAACAATCCCGGTTCGCGATAGTATGTGGGCTCCTGCTGTCTATGCGATCCTGGTACCACCACAGTCTTTAACAGCGACTCTGGAGACAAATATACAGTCACGAACCGGGATTGTTGAGACACTTGCCACTGTTCGCAATTTAGACGTGTAATCAATGACCGATGTGACTTACTAAATGTTAGCTATTGGATTAGTATAACACGACCAAGTTACGAACATTGGTAAGTGGCTCAACAATCCCGGTTCGCGACTGTATGTATGTTGAACAAAAACTACAAGCGACAGACGGCACAGTTATTTCTTCAATAACTTTTAATCACCAAGTATCAAGACGACTGCCAAATTTTGACCTATTTACTCAAGTGTGGTCGGGCAAACAGCTACCATCAAAACTGTTTGCACCTTTAACAAACCAAGGCCTCGAGTGTCACGAAAAAACGTTTTCCGCTGAAAGTAGTAAAAACATTGACGTCATAGCAACAAAAAATAATGAGCATATGCCGTGGACCGTGAAAATGTGTGATTGTTTTTTTAGTCGACTGTAACGCAAAGATAGCGAAATATTAGTAAATTAAAGCATAGCGACGGTGAAGTACCAAGACCTCCTAACTAACATTTCGGCGAATTTGAGATTTTTATAATGGTCACGCTCTAAATTTGATTTGGCATCATTGCTGAAGACACTGGTTTAATACTCTTGTTATTTAGCTGTATAATAATAAAATGACAATACCATACCAACTAAGACACGGCACTGTATTTTTGTTAAACTATGAGACGTTTTTTCATCTCCTGTAAAATTAGGTTTTCGTAGTTAGGAGTTCTTGGTACTTCACCGTCGATAGATAGATTTACTTTTGACTAAAGAGTTAGGTACTTATTCCACGAGTAAAATCTCAATTTCTCGCGTGGATGTCGTAAGAGACGACTAAAAAAATAGGTTATGGTATTTTTTAGGCGACAAGCTAGCAACCTTTCACTATTGTAACTACCAACTTAAAACCTAAAAAGCATAATACTCGAATTAGCCACGAAACGTGAAGTCATGATTTGTCTATGTGGTTTTGCCTGTGTACCGTTTCATATGCTCTTCCTATCCCGTCTGGGAATACAGGCGTGATACACATGTATCACCTGTGTAGGTATGTCACACTCCAATAACCAATTCACCGCTTCTAGACTCAGTCATACCCATACACGTGTTGATTTAAACTTTACTACCAAAATTTTGACAGAACAGTTGTGCAAATACAAATGTTGTGAATCTACCAATGTCGGTCACAGGACACAGGTGCGGCCTAAGCAGACCTTAACAGTAACTCATCTATACCTATTCCATAGATATAGTGGTAATAATTCGGTGGCTAGATTAGTATGTAGCTCTGGGCTTAGGTGGTCCATAGATATTTGATACAATCACCAATGAACCCAGATTTGGCCAAAAGCTTGGCATATCCTGTACTTACTGATCATAGAAAGAAATAAACGATTATGACACTTTCTTATTTAATTCAAGTTGTGGACCAGCTTTAATCGTTAACGTATGTCTTAGCAATATATTTCCAAAAACTATTTGATTTATCGCTCTAAAAAATTACCTCAAAGACGCTGTCAATGTCAAAATGACATTAGAATTGTGTTGCCACTCAAATAATAGCTGAGAGCGTCCATTAGACAGACTAGGTGATTGGTGTAAAGTGTGGTATGATATTTAATTTCTTTATTTAAAATTTAACGGTTATAAAGTTTAAGTGCGGCGTCGACTGAGAATAACACCTCTATCTCTGCCATGGATGTCGTAAGAGGCGACTTAGAGAATAGGTTGGGATATACTTTAAGAGAAAGGCTAGCAACCTGCCACTATTATACCTCTTCCATCTGTTTTTAGACTCAAATTATGCTAGAAGTAACTAGGAAATGCGAAGTAGTTCGTTTTGTCTATGTCACACTTCATCTTCATAGTGAACACAAGCGTGTTTGAAAGTTGTCAGTATTTATGCCACGAAAATTAAAAAGCATTCGTATTTTAAATTTCGTATTTTTTTTAATGCGACTCGAATCTTCAGCTGCCCTCCCAGACAATAAAACAAAAACGCCGAAAACAAAAACCAATCCAGACGCGAGAAACAAAACGCGCGAAACAAAAAACGACGCATGCATCGCCGAAAATGAGGTCACTCCCTGGAGAAAGCGAAGTAAGTCACTTTTTATTATTTTTCGCTCTTAATTTCGTCTCGAGGCCACGGTCATGTACTTATTGTTGTCTTGCAGATGTTTTTGGCATAAATTGAGTTATGACTCAAGTCCTTTGTCGATGTTGGGACTTGCGAATGAATTTTGGCGGTTCGGAACTTCAGAAATGAGGTCAGTTGTTATTATAATTGACATTGTCTTTGCACATGTTTCACAGCTTTAGTGCAAGTTGTCGTCAGAATATTTTACGACTGAATGTAAAAATGTACATAAAACATTTTAGTGTGAAATGGATTTTTGAAGGGATGCGTTTTAGGTAGTTTAATAGTGATAAAGTATTACATATAAATTGATATGACGAAGGTTTTGCTAATGGACGCTTTTGTATGGACTTTTTTACTGATTTAGCTTTCATACATACACACATACATCACGCCTGTATTCACAAAACGTTACATAGTCAAAACGATGAATATTTCACGTTTCACATGCACTTCTAGCTTTTAAGGATCTAAGTTAAGGTACTGTAGTGATAGTATGCTAGTCCCCCGCCTAAAGCATACCTAAACCCATTTATCCTCAGTCGCTTCTTATGACATCCACGGAAGAAATGGAGGTGTTACTCTAAACCCGACACACGAATAAACAATTACAACACAGATTAGTTTTAATGCTGCTAAATAGATTTAAAGTCTGTTTAAACGTACCTAGTTCTGTTCCTTACTTAGATACCTTTTTTAGACAAGTCACATAACAAGCCTATTAAGTAACAGTTCCTTTTTACGCTTCAACGCAATATCTTACCATCTATTTATCTTTTAACAGTCACTTGGTCCGGTTAAATCTGTCAACGCGTGCGAATTAAACAGACTTTCAACCCAAATCCATCCACCATGAACTTAGAAAGTATGCAGTTTCGCGAAATGGACTTTGACATTTCGTTGGAGCTCGTGACAATAATAGTCTAGAAACTATGTGCGTAGACCGGAATAAAACAAGATGGCGGACTGTGTAACATTGACCGTTCGCGCCATAATTAGACGCGCGTTTAAAATAAATTGATAACGTGGCGAATACGTTTAGAATGCTCATGCTGTGTGTTAATTTCAGATGATGTTAGGTTTCTACGGTGTTTTTATGTATTTTAATCAACTTCGACGTAGGAGGTGCTTTGAACTATGGGAATAGGAAGTTAACTCTAGTTTTATTTATTTGAATTAATAAAAAGTGCTAAAGTTGACATTAAAACTGCTTGTTTCATAAATTTAGTATTGAGATAGAATTAAAACAATTTTGTAAGTACAACTTACGAATGCTTTATATTTGTTGCGACATTCATAAAACACCTCGTTTCGGGAACAGATTTCCAACATGGCGTCCTTTCAAACGTCAAAATACGATGCAATGTCATCGTGTCAAATGCTTACCTACATAACTCCAATAATAATTATATTTCAGTATTAGTAATTATCTTTTAGTTATTATCACGTGTTATCGTATCTACGTAAGCCAAGTGTTTAGAAGTTAATGCGATACACGAGAGTTGAAATAACATATTCGATAATTTGTTTAGTAATAGAACAGCTTTTTCTTAATTAACTAATAAAGCAACTTACAAAAATTATATACAGTTTTGGAAAGAACCAAGTGTCTTAATCCTGTAAATGTATCTTTTTTTTATTCATCAGGTAGGTACTAATAAGTAGAGAAAACTAAAATTTCTGAGGTACTTATTGTGAGTTTTATTGTTATCTGTTTTTTTTATCGTTTTTGACAATTGAAGTATTTTTTTAATTAATGTACCTATTTCTATCTGTAATAAGTATTTTCTTTTTATTGTGTTTATAACTTACGTAAGGCTTAAATAAACCTTTTCAATAAAAATACGCTAAACTTAGAATTCCATAAAAATGGCGTTTATATTAATCTTTTTACCCCTATTATTCTGAGATAATATTCCTACTCAGTGTAATTATATCCTTAAATGTCTATATTAATTTAAAAACCGGTAAAGTACTGCGTTTTATAGCTTTTTAAATATTTTTAACTGCATTGCTTACCTCCTGTCTAATAAATATAGTTCCACTTAACGACTATATAAAAGGAAAAGGTTAATAATGCCTTCATAATGATAATGGAGCAAGAAAAATATCTTAACTGTTTCTAGAAAACAATCACCTATAAATCCTAACCTTTAATATTTGTATTTACACACTCTCTATAATAATTATTTACGAATAAAATTTCGAATTTCACGTTAAAACTTTAGTCAATTAAGTTATTACTAAAAGGTCTAAAAGCGCTAACACAACCTTCAAAGCGCATGCGCCAAGATGGCGGTTGTACGTTGTAGTGACATTGACAGCTGCGCGGGAGTTGAGCAAGCGAGCCTTGGCCGCTGCGTCAAGGACTAGAATACAGCAAGCTGTTTGATTCTGCATTTTGAATTTGGAACAAAATTTAATTTTGGAATTACCGCTCGTAGAAGTAACGTCGAGATGTGTATTTGAAACTTTTTAATTGACGCCAGTAACTTTGATTTTTCAATTTACATCATTGTGGATGGTTGTGTATTACTGTGTACTGTGTAGGCAAACTTGTCAACCATGTTCGAAATTTAAATTTGTATTTAAAGGATTTAAAAGAAATTAAAATGTGTGTTCTTCTTTCTAACATTTGCCTTACGAACATCAATTCAAATATTGTCTATAGGCAGCCACATAATTTTAAAAAGCTCCAGTTTTGAATTTGGAAAATGAGGACCGGAATATATTGATACTTGAATTAATGTATTGATTTACTTTATAAGTGATTTTAGAAACATGCTTTAAAATTAGCTAATCAGATTATGTTTACCAAATTCAATTGAAATTAAAGTTACAATATTAATAGTGAAGTACCTACTTATGCAGTAGTAAACTTGTAGGTTAGGTACCTAGTTTGTAGGTTATGTAGTAACATTGACAGTCGCCTAGTGCGCACGAGTTGTGTAAGCGCCTTGGCCGCCAGACCAAGGACGTGCTGTTCTAAATAGGAATTTTATTCCACATTTGAAATATCGTTTTTTTTTATATCGGCTCTATTATGATTTTGTAAATTAGAGATCATCCGGAAGTGTAGAATCCAATTTAAATTATGTAATAATGAAAATAACAGGTTTTTTCATTCTACAGCTTTATTAATATTGATTACTAATATTAGGAATTTTATTTGGAAGTAATAAAAATAAAACTATAGTTTACACGATCAAAGCTCATTGTTTGTATTGTTTCCTAAGTGAAAAAATAATCTTAGAAACTTTCAACAATCTTTTTAAAGCGATATTGCTATGCTAACTCCTGTTTTTAAAAAAACTGTTAATTATATGTTTGCACAAAAAACAGTAGACTATTTTTATTGTGTCAATAATTATTTAAAATAAGTTCAGTGAAATTCAAAAGTAGCTAGCGTGGTTAGTAAGGAATTTGCTGTCAAACGATTAGTTGTATAATTTAATTTTATGCACTACAGAGATAAGCATAAATGTGAGTAATAAGTTGTTGTGCTCAAGTTTGAGTGCATTTCGATATCATTTCCTGTACAGTGACCCGTTTTCAAAATGCATCATTATTTTTTTTAATTCAGTTTATTTCTGTTAAATTGGTACACGCATTGCGGTCGTACGATAATTTTAGGTGACACGGTTTTACTTGATAAAGGAAAATTGAATTTTTAATGCATTTTTTACATTGTAAAATGTATTTAAACCCTTCAGAAAGTTATGGAAATATTGCCTTTACGAGTATAACCATTGGATTTATTTTTGTATAAAATCATACAGTAGAAACAGACTATTTGTTTTGGGTTTTGTGTAAAAAAGGCAAAACACGCATAAATTTGTAACCTAAACGTGCATTTCAGTTAGCTTTTCATAGTTTGTTTCATCATCAGTCAACAATCACACAAAAAGCATAAAACATGTAAAAATAATCGATGTTTTAGCAAACTAAAACCTAATTGATTAAAAATAATTTCAGTTTGGCCGAGCTTTTAAAGTCCGTCGGCATTCTTTTAGCCTACCGTTTCGCGCCGCGCTCATAACCTCACTAATTTTAGTTTTGATTAAAAAAAAACTACTTTTCATTAATTGCTTTTATTTTTTGTCGTTTTAAAAGTCAAATGAAAGGTGTTCCTTAGTTTTAATCCAACATTTTGGACTTTTAAAGTTCCTAATTAGGTTATTTGCTGAGTTTGTTACTTCAGCAGCTAACTACTAAGGCTTCTCTATGTGAAACAAAACCAATTAGGAAACAAAACACGATGTAGCAGCTACTCTAGGGAATCGCTTGGCCAACTCAAAACGAGTTTTCTATTCCATCATTGGCCTTCGATCAAAATATAGGTTGTAATTCACGCACACCAACAAATTCCGCACAGATGCGCTGAAACGGAATAGTTATAGAAAAAGAGTGGGACAGATAAACGATAACGACTATTGGTGGGGCGCGTGGTGGGGATTCGTAAGAAAAACACAAAAAATGTGCGTGAGCCATACGCACACTGCTACGTCACTCACGCACACAGCGACGACCGAGCTAAGTCAAGGAGAACGCAAGATTAAGGGCACATAATTATTGACTTAGAGAAACCGGAGTTCGGAGCAATTTCTGTATGCAAACACTCGGATTCGAAATTCGAATCCCGCGTTCGAAATTCGAAAACGCAGCTGAGAGAGCGCGCGTCTGAAACCAAAAGTTTACTCACATACGTCAGAGGGGGCTTGCTCTTCGTCGGTCCAGTTTGACACTTCGGTGGTAATTTTGTAAAAAAAAGAAAAAAATCCAATTACGAATCGCTGTCACCTTGTCATGGAACACTCACGAATCCATTCAACCGTTAGCACTGTCACTTAACATACACATCACGACACAAAATAGATCTATCATAAGCTAGGGGTCCTAAGATTCCGTTTGATATGTCACTTTGAAAACTTGGAAAACTCACTCAAAATATTGTATTTTCTCTCGGTTGATATGAATATGTTTTTAGTAAAAATAGTCTTTTTTTTCTAAATATTTTTTTTGTTTTTTAGGGTTTTTTTTCGTCGCGTGTTGTGGTGGGAGCGGATATGCGACTCTCAGCGCGTTGTGCATAGGCGACACTGCACCGGCGGCCGCTCGGTGCTAGGCGGCGTGCGTACTTAGCCATTACCTTGTATTTACTGCGACCGAGCGCTATACGAGCACACGTCTTGATACTTGGCTGGTCGGGAAAAAAAAATTAAAAATCGCGAAAAAAAATTAAAAAATATGTAATTCGAACTCCAAACGCTGCACGCTGCTGATTTTTTTTAAATCCAAACTACTGATGAAATTTGGAATTAGTTGGGAAATCAGGTGACACATAATTTTGTATGTGATATCAGTGTGAAGTTAAATGACAATTAAATTTGTTAACGCTTTCAAAAATACTAAACGTTACCTAAAAATAGATAAGTACTTCGTAAAAATCTATTTAGTTTCATCTAAGGGAAGATCTAATTAAGTAAGTTATCACATTTTAACTATTTCACTCAACAAAGCCAAGTTTTAGAAACTACGAACGTAATTTTCTCTGACGTTCTCATTAGAACTAAACCAGCAACGATCAAGACTATCGAGCGCGCTACACTGCACACAGACGCAAAACTGCAGTTTCGCTCACGTCCCACAATCCGTGTGTGAGTGCCCGCGCTTCTACAAAACCTTGTGCATTTCGGTTTTCCTAACTTATCCTAACCTTTCGTCTTACGCCAACTAAAAACTTACAACCCAATATTGACAAAAATCGCAAAATAACACTCAAAAATGTTAGAATTAAAAAATGGCGAGCTAAAATAGAGCATAATTACGTTGGTATTGGTGACTCGCGGATTGAAGTCTGTGTTTGTGTGCGCTTTTTTATCGTTTTTTTCTCGACGTGTGGGTGCGTTCGATTGTGTAGCGGTTGCCTATGTGTGCGTGCAACTGCATAGGGATGCGCCCGTGTTGAGTTCTTGTAAGAAAATGGTTGTTAAAAATTTTGCCCGCGAAACACAGATGGCGTGGTCATACGTTCGAACGTATCGGCCGCGTTCGCTTTTTAAAAGGGTGGCCGGGCGCTTAATACTCGAATTCTAATTTTGAATATTATTACCGGCCAGTATGAAATATTTATTCATAGGTACATTCGAATGTACTTTTAAATATAGCGGCATAATTATAACCGAATGGATTATGTATAAATAACAATGGACAATAAAAATGTGGAAATTTTATTACAAAAATAATCGTAGGCACATTTTTTATAAGAATTACGCAATTTTATGTTTTTAATAAAACATTAGTTTTTTTATCTGTCTGTTTGGTGTTTGAATGATTCATCTACTGAATGATTCACTATGTTTTTGTGCACGTGATGCATTTTGTGATACAATCGTAATGGCGTAAGCTTGTACCTAGTTGCATTTGAAAATAAATAAAACATTTGACAACGAGCGTTTTAGGATTTATTTACTTAAGATTTATTTACTTAGGATTTATTTACGTATGTAAAAAAAATATGCTAGAAGTGGCCACAAAACGTGAAATAGTCATCGTTTTGTCTATGTAGCGTTTTGTGTGCTCTGCCTACCCCGTTTGGGAATACAGGCATGATTGTATGTATGTATGTATGTATGTATGTAGTTATGTATTTTAGAGCCTTTGTCGAATAAAGTTTCATGTTTTCACGCTTTTCGACTAAACGGGGAATATGAATCTTTTTATTATAAGTATACATACATACAATAAAATCACACCTGTATTCCCAATTGGGGTAGGCAGAGCATACGAAACGTGACATAGACAAAACCATGATTATGACTATTTCACGCTAAGCAGCCACTTCTAACGCAATTTTAGGTTTGAAAAGTTTGAAAACAGATGGAAGATGTTTAATAGTGATAGGTTGCTAGCCTGTCGCCTAATGAGCAACCCCACTAAACAAAAAGTGGGGAACTACACTATGTTTTTTCACAGGGAAAATATTTGTTAGCATGTTTAGTCATTCGAGTGACTAACTATTGCGTTCTAGTTTCGACTAGTAGTTACTAAAGCCGCGTACTAGACGCAGGCGACTAGTAGGTCTCCCCACACACACTGACGCGGAATCCAATAACCGTTTGTAAAGCTAACCTCTCCCTATTACAGCTTTATCTGTTTTGAAAATTAAAATTGTGATAAGTGTCTAACAAATTATAGAGAGCTTTACTATTAACATACATACATACATTACGCCTGTGTATTCCGTAATGGGGAAGGCAGAGCACACGAAACGTTACATACACAAAATCAAAAATACATCACGTTTCGTGGCCACCTCTAGCATATTTTTTAGATGGCAGGTATAATGGTGACAGGTTCCTAGCCTGACGCCTAAAACGTACCTTAATCTATTTCCTTAGTCGCCTCTTACGACATCCACGGGAGAAATGGAGAGTTATTATTCTAAGCCCGACACCACACGGCAGATATACTTAGTTACGTGAAATAGTCATGGTTTCGTGTAAGTATACTTTCGTGTGCTCTGCCTACTTCATTAGGGAATACTGGCATGCGTATTTTATATCAAAGCTCTCATATAATCATGCATTCTCTATAATTTTGTTGACACTTTTGTCATAATTTTAATTTAAAATTTTCAAAACAGAAAAAGTTATAATAGTGACGGTTACCTTTCAATAGCTTTTTTAGCCGTGTGGTGTCGGGCTTAGAATAATAACTCTCCATTTCTTCCGTGGATGTCGTAAGAGGCGACTAAGGAAATAGGTTTCGGTATGCTTCAGGCGACAGGCTAGCAACCTGTCACTATTCTACCTCTTCCATCTTTGCAAACCTAAAACTATGCTAGAAGTTGCTGCAAAGCGTGAAATAGGTAGTAGTAATCATGATTATGTCTATGTTACGAATCGTGTGCTCTGCCTACCTCATTTGGGAACACAGGCGTGATTGTATATGTATGTATGTACTAGCTTTTGCCCGCGGCTCCGCTCGCGTTAAATTCGGGGTATCACAGAAGAGAGAGCGCACATACCAATTTATAGCTTTCTACATTGATAACTTCCACCCCTCATTTTAGGAAAATGGGTTTTTTGAAGAGACAAAAAGTAGCCTTTGTCACTCTCCATGTCCTAAATTATCTCTACATAAAAAATCACGTTAATCTATCGCTCCGTTTAGCTATGAAAGACGGACAAACAAACAAACAAACAAACACACTTTCACATTTATGTGTATATTGGTACGGATATGTTAGACCACGTAAATGGGGTAGGCAGAGCACATAAAACGCTACATAGACGAAACCAGAACTGTTTCAAGTAACTAAGGTAATGTTACTTAGACCACGGACCAGCAAGCGCAGCGTAGGACGTCCACCTACAAGATGGACAGACATAATAAAGGTCGCCGGAAAACATTGGATGCAGGTCGCTTCCCACAGGTAATAAACCTTTAGATCTAAAAGGGAGGCCTAGGTTCAACAGTGGACGTCTTTTGCTGAAATACATACACAAATACATACATACAAAAAATCACGCCTGTGTTCTATTGTACCTCCCCCTTTCTTCCCGTGGGTGTCATAACTCATAAGAGGCGACTCTGGGAAAGGGGTTAGTGTATTGTGGGCGATGGGCTAGCAACCTGTCACTGCAATATCACGTTTAACTATCTAGTTACCCTGCTGAAATTGGTGGACGTGGCACTGGATTTTTTAATTCATGTGCTCTGCCTACCCCACTTGGGAATACAGGCGTGAGAATATGTATGTATGTATGTACATACGTACATACGTATGTTCCCAAATGGGGTAGGCAGGGCACACGAAACGTGACGTAGACTCAACCATGATTATGACTAAGTATATTACTTATTATCACGCTTCACAGCCACTTCTGGCATAGTTTGAGGGTTGCAAAGATGGAAGAGGTAGAATAATGACAGGTTGCTAGCCTGTCGCCTAAAGCTTACCGAAACCTATATCCTTAATCGCATCTTACGACATCCATGGAAGAAATGGAGAGGTGTTATTCTATTTCGACACTACACAGCAGAAATAATGATGATGAAGTAGGTAATCTTCCCAAAAAATATTTCCAACCTAAGTTACAAAACGTAATATACCTAATATCCAACTAAATAGAGCTTAAAAGCGACAAATATATTATTTCAGAGTACAAAGTTAGAAACAACCCACATTTAGTCATTTCCCTGTCATTTTTTAGCGGATAATCCGTTGTGACATTTCGGCAGCAGGGGGCGCTGCGGGTGACAGATCCAAAATAATAATTGTGCCGATCCGAGGCTGTCATAAAAATGCGACGTCAATTTGACAGTTGCGAGTTGAAAGGACCTTGTTGTAACTTTGTAAGGCCACGTGGATTTTCGTACTGATTTTGTGTGTAAATCTAAAATATTTAAACAAGGCCCGGATTGGCGTACGAAGAATTTCTTATTGACTAAGTATTGGTAATAATAATTTTACTCCGCTTGCTCCACTAAAGGTACCAAAAACCAAAAAGTTCGGCGCACAATTCGTACAATCCACGCAGACTTTTTGTGCGCCGCAGACTCGATAACACAAAAAGTTTGTTGTCTGCGCTGCGCCTTAGACGTATTCCAAGAACAACTTTTTTTTCAAAAAAGAAAAGAAAAAAAAAATTTAATCATCCCGCGATTTAAAACGTACCTAAGAACCAAATTATTTTCGTTTAACATGGATCTTCACAAAATACTGTCTTTAAAAAAATCTAACCAATTACAAAACCCAACTTAATATTCAACGCGAAAGTCTATAAATCTGTCTGTCTGAGTAATACAGTTTAAGTCAGGACTCAGGAGACAGGATATTTTTCACTGCTGAAAACACACGGCAATTTGTTCAAGTTTAAGTTGACATTTTATAATGGTGACAGGTTACTAGCCTGTCGCCTAAAATATTCCTTAACTTAACCTATTTCCTTAGTTGCCTCTTGTTAAATGGAATGGTGTTATTTTAAACTTCACGGCAAAAGTGGAAATACAAACTTCCAATTTAAGTTGAGCTTCCGTCATCGCAATCGCCGATATTAAACTGGGGTCAACTCACTGGTCGCTAGATTAGGAAAGATGTCGCGGGCAATAGTTAGTTATATCATTGCCATAAAAACCAAAACATGTATGCTAGAAGTGGCCACGAAACGTGAAATAGTCATCGTTTTGTCTATGTAGCGTTTTGTGTGCTCTGCCTACCCTATCTGAAAATACAGGCGTGATGATATGTACCTAAGTATGGGTAATAAATATCATTAACCCTTTTATTCCCGCAGCGCTATTGTCTAATGCACCAAAAATCTAAATCGTGTTTAATTTGACAGTCGGAATCTATAATCGCTTTGAAATTGATACATTTCAAAACGAACTGACACTGAAACTGTCAAATCAAACACGATTAAGATTTTTGGTGCGTTAGACAATAGCGTTATTGAGTACAATTACTTACACTCCATAAAATTTGGACACACGTTGCTGTCAGCGGCAAAGAATGGGTTGAGAGTAGAAATCATAAAAATGTCAAAAAATGATCAAAAGACTGGTATTAAATAAATCAATCATCTACATAACATATTGCAACAACTCAATATATTAAAGTTGCAATGCAAGAAACAAACTTATACCCAACATAGATACCTATTTTGAAAAATATTTACAAAACTAGCTAAAGACGTAAAAACAAAACTTTGCTAAAATTTCATGGAGTGTGACAAAAACGTCGTAACTAATACATATTTAGTAAGTTAGATACTTGCTTGTCGAAAAATTATCACAGCGTAATTATTAAAGTTTTTTTTACAAACAAGATAAAAGTTATTCCAACAATTCTCTAAATAATAGAATTATTGTCAAAACCATTGAGAAAGCTTAGCAATAAATAGTTTAAACGAAAACGAATTTACGTCTCAAGATTCGTGATAAAATTCCAATAAGTCAAATCTACAAACAAATTTGGAAGCGGAAATCAATCATGGACGTATTGATACCAAAATGTTTAAATTAGCATTTGAAAGTACCGGAATAATTACAGTTACAATTTCTTAATTCTTGAAGGAAAAATACTTTGAACTAGGAAGCCGCCATGACACCGTTTTTTTCGTCGAACGACCTAAGATGGCGCGCCCAAAGACTTAAGACAAAAGAAGTTCAATCGGCGCCCCGCCCATTTAAAAAAAAACTGCGTAAAAAACTATCTTCGGCATTCTTTTTTCAAATACTGGCTGGTTATAAACGCAAAACTACGCAACCACAAAAAGGAAACAAAAACGAAAATGCTTAAAATCAAATTTCGAATTCGGTGGAAAGCAAAGCGCACAAATCAACAGGCGAAACGGCTGAAACTAACCGAATAACAAATAAACTGCAACCGAATTTAACGGGACCGAAACTCACGTAGAACGCAGCGTAATCCTGCAAAAGCGGCATGCAAAGCCGTATAACAGTGGCACATTTACCGGGAGACGCATCTGACGACCACTTGTTGCTGCCAACTTCTCGCGTCGCGTCGGCCACTTCCGAACCGACGTCGCACCAAATTTTAATTTGCCAATTGACTGTTTCTAATTCTATACTACACTACAAGCTGTATTAAGTCTGTGTCTTAATTACCAATTAAAAAAAAACACGATTCGAAATTTTAAAAAATTAAAGTCACACCACGACGTCTGAAATGAACTCAAGACGCAACACTTCACAAGAAACTGGCCACTACGAAATTTCGAATTTGGAACGCGTCGCGATTTCGAATCTTCGCCGGATGGATTCGCGTTTGTTTCCACGTTTGATTTTCAGTGGGTTTTTTTAACGGTCGAGTTTTGGTGTTTTCTCGTTCGGCTTTTACGGAGAAGTTGCATCGGTGCACGCCGGGCCAGTTGCAACAGGTTGTTTGAAGCGGGGTGCAGGGCGCACGCGCGCGCCGCCGGCCGATGCAGCGCGCCACAGTGGTCGCGGCCGGACGGGGTTGAAATTTAAAATATTATTTTGTTATAAAATGCAAAATTAGTGGCACTCTTTTTTTGCTGAGATATCTAGTACAGGACATAATGTCTTAACAAAGCATCCACCTATGATCAACAAGCTTCACTAAAATTTACACACAGACACACACAAATCCTCAAGCCCGTGTTCCCAAGAGGGGTAGGCTGAGCACATGAATTCAAAAATCCAGTGCCACGTTTAGCAATTTCAGGGTAATCAGATGGTAAAACGTAATATTACTACAATTTAACTATTACTACAATTTTTTATTGACTAAAATTTACTGTCTTTAAAATAGGGAATCGCTATATAGACAAAACCATGGCTGATTCACGTTCGTGGCTACTTCCAACATTCTTTTAGGTTATCAGTTGGCAGGTATAATAATGATAGACGTGCTAGGCTGTCGCCTAAAATAAACCTTCGTAGCCACGTTTAACATATTCTTTGGTTTAAACGTAGATGAAAGAAATACAGTAGTGACAGGTGACAGGTTGCTAGCCTTGCCTTAAATATACTTTTCTTTTCCTTAGTCACTTCTTACGACATCCACGGAAGACATAGACAAGTGTTATTCTAAACCCAACACCACACGGAACAATTAATTATATAAATATATTTTTGACGAGAATGGAATTCAAACGGTGAATAAAATAATGGGTTCCATTGAAAAAACTTTGACATCGGTTATTTATCCATTCTTTGATGTGATGTCATTAGTGTCTATTGTTTTCAAGAAAAACCTTTCAGAATTTTAATCAACCACGTTTTCTATGCAGCCGTGAAATGATCAGTTTTTGTTTACCAAGATTCTTGTGCTGTTATTTAATTTTATTGCAAGCCGCTATTCATCAAGCCATTCAAGCTAATAAAAGTAAATGAGATGTTTCCATTAAAATGCTTGCACTATTCAATAACCATAATTAATTGTTATTGTTAATAGTATGAACAATTTTAACGGAAACGTTTTTTACGCTCTGCCTACGCACTCTGCGTTTAGTTATACTTTTAATTGTTTTAATTACGTTCAGTAGCCAATAAGCGAAAGAAGTAATATTTAAATAATTTGAGATTGTTGGTAAAATCTAAACTAAATAAGGAAGTTTCCGCAGTGCCTGGTTTTAAATTACATCTCAACATTTATTCCGTGGATGTTGCAAGAGGTGACAAAATCAGCAAGTTAAGATATGATTTATATTATTATATGACAGGTCAGCTACCTGTCACTGTTAGCTATGCCCACTTTATCTAACTTTAAAACTGAAATTGAGCTAAAATCTGTTACAAACATACAAATCGTTTTGTTTGTGTCTATGTACTATCGAACCAACTGATTCCTGACCCATCGCAGAACGTTGTCACAGTAAATGTTATTGAGATTTCGCCTGTCGAGCAATGCAATGTCACTATGACGTTTACTGAGAATAGGTTCTATAATGGGTCAGGAATCAATTGGTTCGATGGTAACTCTTAATGTGTTGTCTACCCTTGTATGTAAGCAAGAATCGCATAATAGTGACTTGCACTGGTTTAAGACAATGTCAAAAATATCTCAGTGTTACCGTTACCCCATACTATACGATGCAACAAATTAGCCCCTACAAATTTAATGTCAAGAATTGATGCAACAAGTGCAAATGGACCTTAAATAAGAACGAGCTCATTTAAGCCTAACTTAAATCATACTGTCCTAAACCAAAAAAAAAAACAAAAACAATATTAAATTCCTCCACTCACCCGCTACCACTGTGGCGCGCCCCGCTGCATAGCTTCTATGTGAGTATATCCGCGTATAGAATTAGGCGCAATGCGATACCCGACGCCTTTAATCTATGCCCAAATTGCTCTTCTGCTCACATAAAAGCCGAATTAATAACGGCCAGTCTGTGTTTCGTTGGTCTGTGTTCCAAATTTAAAACGGAAGTTTTACTTTTAATTTACTTTTTAAATTTTAGTGGCCAGTACTCTTGTCAAGTATTCGGAAATTGTACCCAATCGATAAAAAAAAATGAAATGGGAGATGATTTGTAATGTGAGTTTTGCGTCGTCTGTTGACGAACTGCGTTGCAAGATGCAGTTCTTCTAGTTTTCCTATCATTTTCCTCATTCTCATTATTCCTCAGAATTCCTCAAGCCATCGGTTCATAGCATTTTGGATACTTAGCTAGGAGCTACGTACGAAATTCATATCATACCTAATAATGCTGTTTAATGTTTATGCATTACTTAAGTACTAAGTTCATTCGTCAGAAGTCGACATTCCATTTACAAATCCTGTATTTGTCATCTTTTGAACTTTGAATTCGGAAACAAATGGCCTTTCTGATTTCAAATTCCAAAGTAAGACCATGCACAAAACATTTTTAAAAACGAAGCAAAAAAGGACCCGGTAGGAAGACCCGGATAATATTCAGACTTCGAAATTAGAAATTCTCGAGTACGTGCGTATGAATTTTGTTTTGTTTGTTGATGTTTGTTTGTTTCAGGGCTTGCAGGAACTTTGCGGGCTTATTACACGAAGTTCCGTTTTCGGAGAGTTGCCATACTTTAGGATGAGAGATGCGAGTGCATTTAATTTCGAAGTTTTTAGGCTGCGTCTGTTTTTTAACGGATTTAAAAAACGATGCTTAAGTGTTTAGAGGAATCTATACTTAACAGTAAGGTAAAACTCTGATTTTGTATAAAATATGAAATGACTCGAAATTATCGTCTGCCTAGTAACTGTTGCCTCTGGTTTCATGAGAAACATCCAGGTTTGACAAATAGGTGCAGCAAAATCCAACAAAAATAATTAAGCCGTCCTTTCGTGATGTTGTATCTAATCAAGAAAAATAGAGATACATTTTTGAATAGAAAATGGAAAACAAAAAAAAAATGGTGTAATTAAATGAATTACATGAAGTATATTGCACCAGTGTAACTCAAGAGTAACGACTATTGAGCGTCGAGATGTCGAGAGAGTGTTGTACTTTTGCTGCACGAGTGTAGTACAATCAGCTGCCTGTAATGCCATGGCCTAAGCCTTGTCGACATTTAATGATTACAAATATCACTTACCGAGTATGCTGACCATGTTTTTGGTCCAACGCTGCAGCTCTTTGCGGATCGCGCGTCGTTCCTGCTGGCAGCGCGCGAACGAACACTGCGCCATGACACGAGCAGCAAGCCTGCCACAAACAATACGATTAAAAAAAAGAACGCTCTATTACCAAATTCAAAATTAGATGTTTGCAGAATGCCAGTCAGTGTCATTTAGACGCTGAAGTAACATGATCTGATTTTTAAAAAAGTAATGCTCTATTACCAAACTGTTTTTTTGCAAAATAACAGCCAGCATTATTTTGATGCTGAAGTATCATGTAAACATTAAATAAAAAAATTGAAAATAACTTGTGCTATTTACATTGTTTAGTCAACGCTGAGTATGAAAACTGATCACGATTATTTTTAACATTGGCGTCCAATTTGTTTTTCATTGTAGCAAATTTTAATATAGAAATGTGCAATAAACATAATGGAATTGTTAATGATTAAATAACTTTTATTCGTTCAAGATTTAACTAGAATTTAGAAAACAAATCTTTACAAAGACCGATGTCAAATCAAACAACTAACCATTGCATAAAATGCCGACTTGTTTTAACACACATCGTACGACCTGAAAGCCTTTGAAAATTCCATTAATGCCAAAACTGAAAGCGCCAGCCCATTTTAATACAATTAACCCAACTTTCCGGTAAAATTGCAGCCAAACGCAAGACCTAGTCTGAATCGATGTACGTAAAACATTCACCGGCTAGGAGTATCGCCAATCTGCAGGGAATTCCACCCAAGCGCATCGCTACGAAAAGAGTTCAAACAAAATCGCATCTACATCGGAGACGGAGACGACAAAATAAAACCCACACCGCGTCCAATTACTATAACATTCATCGAATATTGACTCCGCCGGTCAATGCCCCCGGCTAACGAAATTTCACGAAAAACCTCGGTCCTCATCAAGGAAGCCCCGACGCCCCCCGAATATACCCGACCACCCAAATCTGGGCCCCCGAATTCTTATTTCAAACTCCAGACGACGGGGGCAGGGGGGTATCGCGAAACTATTCTTATTTTAAAATCTCTCTCCACGGAATATGCCCCGAAAGAGGTTCTTATTTTAAAAATATCACGCTCCACCGAAATTTTCTTATTTTAAAAACTTGAGGGGGGGTGCGAACGTTCTTATTCCGAAATCCACCCCACCCCAGTGGCCAGTTATGATATTCTTATTTTAAAATCGCTCGAAGCGTTCGGATTCTGTTATTAAGATGTTGGTGTGCGCTTTTATGAGAACGTTCGACCGTGAGTCCCCTAAGACACAAAGGGATTGCACCAAGGCATAGATATTCTATCTATCTTTTATAATGTAAGGTTTAAATTAGAAACAGTTGAACCTCGAGAACAGTCTAACTCAACATAACAGATCACCCTTCATCACTGACCTACACGACCTACTTAACCATAACTTCATTACCCCATTCCGATGCCGGCTAATTCCTAATTTACAGAGCAGTCCAACAACACTATCTCTAAATCAGTTAGATACTGGCATGTTAGATGTTCCCAAAAAATGATACGACCGTTAATTTCCAATTTCAAATTGGGAACTGAAAAATCGAACGCTGCAACCAATCTTTCCCGCCAATTTCCATCGCTGTCAAATTTGGAACCGCGTCGTTGCCACCCCGCCGCCCCCCCCAGATCAATTTACGATAACTCGGTTTTAGCGCGCCATCCCGCTCCGCCTTAAGACACCCGGGTATCCCCGTCTCCCCCCGGATAACTTCTAGAACCGGGCACTGGCTGTTATCAGAACCGAATATCCGGCAGACGAATTGAAAATTTGGCATTAGTTTGCGGTTTGGCTTATGCAGCTTAAACGTAACGAAGGTTTAAGGCACTTAAGGTACTCAGCCGAATGGAGTATGCGATATCTGAACTTTGTAGAATAATTTTAATTAGGTACTTGGTACATAACGTTCCCTGTATTATATCACATACATTCTAAATTGACTAAAGTTCAACACAATGGTGATGTGTTATAATAAAATAAGTAGGACTTAATATGTAAGATTAAAAGCTAAGCAGAGTACGCATTGCTTCAATTCAATTCAATCAAACACTTACCTACTGTCTGCTAAGAAAACTATATTTTGTAAAACAATCGTTTTTTAGATGTAAAAGTTACCTATCGCCTTTAGAGAAATTTCCAGGTACCAGGTTCTGATCCCACGGAGTATCCGGACCATTCTCTCGCGCGGATATGGCCCGGACTTATTTTTAACTGTTGTGTGCGTCGCGCGCGTGTGTGCAGGGGAGGCGCTGCGTGTGTGTGCGTGCATTTGAAATATTCCCCCGTAGCGCAACGAATTGATGTTTTTAATTAGTTTCCAACGGTTTTCGTCGGTGGCCAGTACTCATACTCTTTATAATAGTATTAGTTTTTATAACCGGTTAATTAAGTTACAAAAGGCAGTCTTGCACGCCCGCTAACTTTAATTGAATGCACTATTCATGTGAAACAATTTCGAGTTACACTTAAATGTGAAAGCGACGGAGCCGGTAACCCGGGCGGTTTCCTGAAAACTTTCCTTTGTCGCGAAAATTCAATAGGCGGGAAGTTTCCGTTGCGACACCATTGTCGAAAGGCTAACGGACGTTTACAACACGAAAAACTGCCATGAACACTTATTTAACTCTTTTGAACCTTTTGGATTAACTGCTATTTAAATATCCTACTAACAGAAAATTTAAAACAGTACTGTATACTTGCTGTCATCACATTCCTTTACCTTTAATCTAGGATACATTAAAAAAAAAATTGGCTCTGTACTTAATGTAAGTACACAAAATACTGGCCACATACAAATAAAAAAGAAACGCAAGTTCCAAACGCGTTCAAAATTCAAATGCGCATTGTAAAACACGATTTTCGAATTACGAATTTGGAGTTTCGGTGAATGTTTTATTTACGGCCACAGACGGGAAAAGTTCAGTGAGAACTATTTTCAATCTGAAGTTTTGGGGCATGAGAAGTTTGGGCTTTATTTAGTCTGTGTCGTTGCTGGTTATTGCAAGCGACCTGTTGCTTAGCTTTTGTTTTTGTTGATCGTAGCTAGTTGCAAGTTGAGGTTGATTTCAAACAAGTTTATTACGAAGCCATGTGGAGAGAACACGTTTGTGTTTTTTGATAGAAAAAAGAGAATGGTCTGGAAGAAATTTTAAGTCTTATGGAAATTATTACTGATTCCGTAACACCTCAAACCTTCCGTCCATTTTTACCCGTGTGCATTTCTGTAATTGAATATACTTACATCAAAAAGTTCAATATTCTAAACAAAAAAAAATACGTAAGAAGCAAAGAACCCGTACGAAGCCGGAGCTCCTAATTAAAATTATTTTTTTCATTGATCATATTAATTAAAATAGAATTCTTTCAGAAATATCGAAACACTAGCTTTTTCTTGCCGATCTATACTCCGTTTTTATTAAGAGAATTTCAACGGACACAATTTGAAATTATCTTTAGAATTACTATTGTCTACACTAATCTACACTAATATTATAAAGAGGAAAACTTTGTTTGTTTGTTTGTTTGGTTGTTATGAATAGGCTCAGAAACTACTGGACCCTTTTTGAAAATTCTTGCACCATTCGAAAGCCACATTATCCACGAGTAACATAGGCTAAATTGTTTTTTGAAAAAAAGAGGATTTTGTAAAATATTTGGGTTTAGTTACCCACATCTACACTAATATTATGAAGAGGTAAACTTTGTTTGTTTGTTTGTAATGAATAGGCTCAGAAACTACTGGACCGTTTTTAAAAATTCTTTCACCATTCGAAAGCCACATTATCCACGATTAACATAAGCAAAATTTTATTTTGAAAAAAAAAAGGATTCTGTTAATTATTTGGGTTTAGATATCTACATCTACACTAATATTTTGAAGAGGAAAACTTTGTTTGTTTGTAATGAATATAGGCTCAGAAACCTACGACCCCATAATCCGAAATTTACGCGAACGAAGTCGCAGGCGGAAAGCTAGTTTGTTATAAATTTATAATGTTCTTAATTCAAACGTCATCATCATTTGCGCAGATATCTTGGGTTTACTTAAGAATATGTAAGGATTTGACAGTTAAAAGTATCATCTTATAATAAACAGAGTATCTGCTTCGATTTCGCTTATCCCTATCCCATGGGAATTGCATTTAGTTAAAAGCTGGCCGATACTTAGAAAGAAAGAAAGAGAAATCATCGCGGTGAGAGAGTTTCTTAAAATGGATTTTCCTCAATATGCTCTCTTCTTTCGATCTAGAGGTATGATACATGGAGAGAGAGGAATCTTTGTCACATTTGTGCTAATTGGACATACAATCACAACCATGTTCCTAAAAAGGTAGGTAGAGCACACAAAACGTGACATAGACAAACCATGATTATGACTATTTCACGCTTCGCAGCCACTTCTAGCTTAATTTTAGGTTTGAAAACAGTTGGAAGAGGTAATAATATAATAGAAGTTTTTAGAAGAAATGCATACATACATATTCTCACGCCTGTAATCCCAAGAGGGGTAGGCAGAGCACATGAATTAAAAATCCAGTGCCACGTTTAGCAATTTCAGCAGGGTAATCAGATGGTTAAACGTGATATTGCAGTAACAGGTTGCTAGCCCATCGCCCACAATACACTAACCCCTTTCCTAGAGTCGACTCTTACGACACCCACGGGAAGAAAGGGGGATGTGCTATTCTAACCCGGCACAACAGGGGTAGAAGAAATGGAGAAGTGTTATTCTATCCCGACACCATTTACAATCTGCTAATCAATACAGCCATATCAAAACAATTTTGAAAAGGTAAAGGAGAACAGTCCATACAATCGGAAAAAGCAAAATGGTATTTCAGTTCTACCTTACGTTCGAAGCTTTTAGTAGTCCTACTCGGTTCCCGCCGACCTGTTGCTTGCGTTTACATACCGACTACGGAGAAGGAGGTTCTGTTTCAAAAGTTTAAAGGCGCAGCGCAGACGACAGACTTTTGTGCGATCGAGTGTGCGGAGCAATAAAATCTCTGAATGGCGCGCAGAGAGTTTCCATTCAGAGTTTTTATTGCTCCCCAGACTCGATCGCACAAAAGTCTGTCGTCTGTGCTGCCCCTAAGTAAGATTTCATATCCTAGTTTCCTAGTACCTATCCTAGTTTATTATCTTTCTCGGAAAATTGCGTTTTCCCGGGAAAAACATCTATGTAGATAAACTTAAAACTCTAAACCTTGTCTAAACATAAATTTTCATGAAAATCGTTACAGCCATTTCCGAGATAGCGGGTTGGTATATAGAAATGAATGAATATATATACAAGAATTGCTCGTTTAAAGGTATAGGAGGATATATGCGAGATGTTCATATTTTTGAAATCTTTGAAGTTTCAGAACCTTTTTTGAAACGATAGCAAAACTAGTCCTTGCTGAAAATAGGTTTCCGAAGGACACGAAGTAATCGGCTATACAACCAAATTTAAACCTAGCATACAATGTGACACGGCTGAATTTCCTTTATCATCCACACTACGTCCCACATACATGTGTAGTTTTTCCTACAACCTGATTTTAACTGTAAAGAGAAAGGGTTTGGGTTTAAATTCGTCAGACAAAGATAACTGCGCATCAGTTTTATAGGTTGCAATGTTCTCGATATTAAAAATAAGGGATGAGGTTCTAAACATATTTCATGGCAACGTACCCTTTGGCTATTCGATTGTTTAAAAAAAACATAACCTCAAAATTTTGATGTTGTCAATAATACAAGCTTTTAGCCACTTCCTGGTTAATTGATTGGGCTAAAATGGTGTATACTTGTGTAAGTTAGATGGTAAAACAATAATTTGGTAATAGAACTGGTGACCAAGATAGGATCGTCTCCGATGGAGGAAACTCTTCAATGGTTGGTCCGATTGACTTGAAATTTGGTGCACATAATCTAAGATGAATGAAAATTTGGTAAGTACAGTAAAATTGGCTAAAGATACGTACAAACAGCAACAAAGCTATCGACATAGACAAAGTACCAAAAATTTATATAGACGCTCTTTTTGTCGCGGCATTAAGGTCGTGTAAGTTTGAAAAAAAAAACCGGCCAAGTGCGAGTCGGACTCGCGCACAAAGGGTTCCGTACCAAAAACTGCAAAAAATCTGAATTTTTGTATGGGAGCCCCCTTAAATACTATTTTTATTTTAATGTAATTATTTATTTTAAAAGTAAATATTTAATTAAATATTCTGTGGGCATTTTAAATATTTAGCTGTTACAGTTATTTAAATAGACCTAAAACAGCAAAAAAAAACACGTTTTTTCTATGGGAGCCCCCCTTAATTATTATTATTATTTTGATTTTAGTATTAAATTTGTTGTTATAGCGGCAACAGAAATACATCATCTGTGAAAATTTCAACTCTCTACCTCTCGTGAGATACAGCCTGGTGACAGACGGACAGACGGACGGACAGACAGACAGACAGACAGACAGCGAAGTCTCAGTCATAGGGTCCCGTTTTTACCCTTTGGGTACGGAACCCTAAAAACGCTTTGTCGACTGTCATTATTTTTTACAGTTCGTTTAAACAGATTGAAAACAAAAATGGAACTAAAATTGTTGCCAGGCTTAAGGAAGTTTCGTCAAAAAATGACGTTTGCGAGCAGCGCAGTTATATTTCTGCCTTTTTTCGGAACGCAACTGTGTCAAGTCTTCAATCTGCACTTGGCCTACGTGAACGAACTAGACAAGCCCTCTCTTTACGCGAGGAGACATTATACAGGTATAGCCTAAATATGGCGTAAGATATTTATAAAACTAGTCAAATTTGATATTTATCACGAGCTATTCGGTGAAGGAAAACATCGTAGAACTAACCTACACACAGCGACGAAGTAATTCAACGTTGTGTGTGAAGTTCCCAATCCGCACTGGGCCCGCGTGGGAACTATAGCCCAAGCCCTCTCATACTGAGAGGAGGCCTGTGCCCTGCAGTGGGACGTATATAGGCTGATGATGATGATGATAAAACTAGTACATATCACAACTTAAAGAAATACATTTTAAATTTAGATTTAATTATTATGCCTTCACTTCATGCGTAAGTAAGTAGTCAAGTTTTTTTTTTAGTATATAAGTACGAACATTTGGTTTATTTTATACGCGTTCTCCCGCGTGGTGTCGGGATAGAATAACATTTTCCATTTCTTCCGCTGATATCGTAAGAGGTTACTTAGGTATGCCTTAGGGGACAGGTTAGCAACCTGTCACTATTAAACTACATCTTCCATGTGTTTTCTGATCTAAAATTATGCTAGAAGTGGCTGCGAAGCATGAAATAGACATAATCATGGTTTTGGCTGCCACGTATCGTGTGCTCTGCCTATCCTATTTGGGAACATAGACGTGATTGTATGTATGTATGTCATTCCCGATGATAGGGTTACAAATTAGCCCGAAACATGTGAACTCCGTTTTGTTTCACAACAATAAAAAAAAAGAAAACCAACGAGACGTATTTAACACATCATCCACATATGCATCTTGCACAAGCCCTTTCCCTCTTTCCCTTGACCACATCTAATTTCTTCCCCCATAATTTCGCATCCCAATTCACCCCCCGGGGGGTGGGGAATCTTGCGCGCCTGTGTGAAAGAATGCGAATCAATACAGCGAGCATTAAACTCCGGGTAACCCTTGACCTAGAGGTAGGTAATTAGGGTTTACGCTAATTTGGGTAACTAATTTTGAGATTTCGGTGGTGAAGTTTCGGTTGCATGGGCTTGATGTCTTTGGCCACTGTACTGGCGCGTCAGTTAAAAAAGTTGTCACGTCAAATCGAGCGATGAACGTAAAATAATTTAGACAGATTTTGTTGTTCATTTCCACATAAACTCGAGTTCAAATGCCAAGTTCCTCATTAATAATACATTTCCTTGATATTATTATTTATTAGCATGCAAATAAATACTCAGCGAATTCCCTTGCAGCTTTCAAAGTAAAAATATCCTCGATTTGCTTTGAAATCGGTCGCTATTTCCACACCTAACGTAGCAAACCAAGCCAGTCTCCACAGATAAAGTAAGCATTGAAATTACCACCCCGCTCGCCGCGGGCTTAAAAATACAATTCAAGACTCCCAAAACAAGAAAACAATGGCCAAGAAGACGACCCATTTACTAGGCAACGTAATTGTGCGCAACTTTTTTAACAAAACCACAATTCAAAGACTAAAATGAGCCGTCACTAGAACAACAATGGTAAGAAAACTGAGGGAAAAATTGGTTATAATGAGTGCCTTCCTCCCCCCCTGCCTTTGGGTCAAGCGGGAAATAAAATTTTAAATTGAAGCTGTGGAAAGACAAAAATGGGAACCGGAGCTCGTAAAGGGGTTTTACACTGGCTTTTGGTTTAATGTTGACGTTAGACTTATTATTTTCGGTGTTTTTGATTTTTGGTCGTACCTTGCCAAGTGGCCATACATTCGCTTTACAAGTGACTTGGCTGAAAAGAAGAGCTTCTCTTAGAATGGCGTACATTGAGAGAAAACAAAGTCCTAAAATGACCACAGGTAGCTGATGCGACCGTATGAAATGCTAGTAGAATCCAATCAAAACGTGATTGTAGGTGAAGTGGTTGGAAATCAACTACTGATTGCCTAACATGAGAGGTAGTGTCAAAAAGACTTCAACAGTCATGGTGGCTGAAGAGGAATTTACCTTTGCAATTATGCAGTGAACTACTCTAAAAAAAGTTACACACTACACTACCCATAGTTGTGTAAACAATGTACTTAGAACCAACTATTAACTAACAACTAATCTAAAGCTCATCGCAAATGTACGAAAACAACTAGAAACTGTCTTAAAAGACAACTGAATATGTAATAAAGTAGTTGCTAATTTTATAATTTTTACCCAAAATAATGAAGTCGTCTACATACAATCACAGAGTAGATGCAAAATATCTAACACAAAATTTACGAGTACATCGGTCTGTGAACATTCTCTTTAACACGTTCAAGAAAATGAACTTCTAGCGGAAGAAAACTGAGTTTTTTTCTAGTTTTTGTTAATTAATATTATACGGATAGCGCTATTTAAGAACGCTTCTCGTTCAGGTAAATTATGTTCTAAAATCTTCAATATAACCGTAGTACAATGATGTAATTATAATTACTGACGCTGCTAACTTGTCACTATACTAATAAGACTATGTTGAGAAGTGACATACATTGAGCTACTTATATGGTGCTAAAGATATACACACTGGAGCTTCAAAATATAGCCATAAGCAGCGGTAGCATAGTATATCACATTAATTAACTGTCACTTCAAAAATTACAGTACGCCAACAATTGACGCCTATAAATACTGCTGGTAATTATTTTGGGGTACCATTGTCTATGTTTCTATTAATATTGTCATTGGTAATAAAATAACGACACGCTAAACCTTGTCTGAAATTGCTAGACGTGGCACTGAATTTTTGAATTCATGTGCTCTGCCTACCCCTCTTGGGAATACAGGCGTGATGTATGTATGTATGTATGTAAAACCTTCTAAGACTAGATAATTGCTTTTTCAAAGACCCATTCTTACTGAGACGCAAAAACATTTCAAAGAAGGATTTTCGGATCGCATGCTTTCACGAGTTAGTAAGCTTTAAAACAAACGTGAAAACCCATTTCAAACGTACGAAAAGAACCGTGAACTCGCTTTTCTTACAAATAATTCTAAAAAACATAAAAACCCAGACAAAGCTCAAAAACCACCAATACGCGTCTAAAATATTCAGAGAGACCACAAAATTCAATTTGTAGGAGAAACGGCTTCTTGCAGACAAAATGAAAACACGCTTCGGAAAAAAGTGGGGGGAATTAAACTAAGGGGGTGGGGGGATGATTAATTATTAGTTTGTATGTGCAGATAGTCGTGTGTGTTTTTTAATTACATAAATTATAATTATTGGAGGTTTTTGCGGGGCATATCGACTGGGGAGGCGGGTGGGTTTAATATATTTTGTTAGGGTGAAGTTCCTTGGTACTCCGATTCTTATAGGAGTGTGGGTGAGCGGTAATATCTTGTAGGAAGTGGCTCTTGAACTGCTGCAATACTTATTACGTTTGATAATTTGAATTTCAGCGTTAACAGTTTTTGAAAAGAGAGTGATGCCCAAGTCAATTATAATTTGAAACTGTTTTATGTAGCTCTGCGTGGTTTTTGATGATAAAGATTTCTGTAAATGGCAAACGATTGAAATCACACGAAATTCTATAGTAATAATAAAAACCTGATAAATAAATTCTAAACGATGTACATAAAGTATTAGAATATCTAAATGTTTAATCGGTGTATGAAGTACTATTCTACAAGGAAACAGAGTCGCATTTCGATTGCCGCGTGCGGTGTCAACCTGTTGCCTACAACAGCTGAATTATGTTTTGTGACGTCGTTTTAGTAGTTTAAGTTTGTTTGTTTGATTTCTTTTTCATATAAAAAATGTCACTTTAGTATTTCTTTAAGTAACACACATAGAAACATGCTAGAAGTGGCTGCAAAGAGTGAAATGGTCATAGTTTTTTTTACTATCTAATGTTTCGTATGTGCCTACGCCATATTTGGAAATTCAGGCATGATGTATGTGTGTAGAAGAAATATACATATTCGTGAATCTAACCATCAACGCCTTTAAGGCTCAATCAGACGGTTCATTTTTCTTTCATTTTCGCCTTTCATTCGGTACTATTCACTCGAAATGATACTTCTGAACACGGAATGAAACAAAACTGTCGAATGAATTCACTAGAAAAATGAAGCAATGACTCGGATGAACGTTCATCCGAATGAATCGTCTGATTGGGCCTTTAGTACAAGCGTTACAATGTTACTTGTCATGTCTCAAAAGTTTCAAAATGTTATTGGCTAATGACGACTATATGTTCCTAGTACTTTGTCAAAGTCAAAGATCCAGCTTGTCAAGAAAACAAAATAAAAAAAAGACGATCGTCACTGAAAACCGACAGATTAAAACAAGTGACACTCACCAACACATAATCAGCACATCTAATTAACAATTTCACACGAAACATTCTTTGTAACATCTTACGCCCCCCCAGAAGAGAGAGAAAAATGCACCCCCTGTGGGGGCACCCCCCTAAGGGTGGCTGTGTACATTTTTTCTTTTCGTTTTCTTAAGACGAAAATTTGTTACGCTTTTTATACTTATACACTAGGGGTGGGGGTCCGATCAATAGCTGGGGGTGGGTGGAACCCCTTATCAATTTTTAGTGCTCTAGCCTTTTTCTCGTACGTACCTGAGTTTATAATTAATTTGTTATCTTGAGAGTAATTAGTTTTGTGTGGCTAGGAGGTAGCTTGGGTTGCTAGGGTGTCTAGAACATTGTCACAATAGACGTGGTTTACCAATCGTGTGGTGTCAGGTTGAATAACACCTCTGCATTTCTTCCGTGGATGTCGTAAGGCGACTAAAGAATTGGGTTAGGTGTATTTTAGGCGACAGGCTAGCAAGCTGTCACTATTATACCTGTAAACTTAAAACCTATAAAAATATGCTAGTAGTGGCCAAGAAACGTGAAATGGTCATTGTTTTGTCTGCGTAGCGTTTCGTGCTCTCTGCCTACTTCAGGGAATACAGGCGTGATGTATGTATGTACGTATGTATGTATGTATGTGTACATATCGTATACTCTGTCTTCCCCGTTTGGGAATGAAGGCTTATGTGTAGAGTCACGAACCGGGATTGTTGAGCCACTTGCCACTGTTCGCAATTTAGACGTGTGACCGATGTGACCGACTAGATGTCAGCTATTGGATTAGTATTACACGACCAAGTTACAAACATAGGTAAGTGGCTCAACAATATCGGTTCGCGATGGTACGTTTACATACACACATATAAAAAAACTGTAATATTAACTGAGAATGCTCCCAAAGACAGTGCCATGTATCTAGAATAAGGTTTAAAAATAAGTAGTTCTCTCTACAGTTTTAAGTTGCCAGACATTTCGTTGTATATCGTTTTTCGTCGCTCCCACGGGAGCGGGGTTATTTTCCGGGTAAAATTCCTTGTTGGCATGAACTATCTTTAAATTGCGTAAAATTTTCTTCAGTGTAAGTAACGTAACGATGGTAATGACTTTGACAGATCTCTCTCCAGGCAGTTATGCCTGGGGACTGGAGTCCAAAGAAAGATGGACGTTTTTATGCAACTGAACGTCGAAACTTCGTTAGCGCGATGTAGGATACCGTGACAGTTGGTGCAGATGACGTTTGTACTTCTGCTATTCGATGATAGGTGGCGCTAGGTTGCTACAGGATTACTTTGCTTGATTCCATTCTATTCCAGGGTTTTAACCAACACTTTCCCATCATCATCAATTAAGTCTTTTAATTTCAATTATTTTTCAATTTAAGAACAATTTTTAGATACCTAGTTAGTCAAAAGAGGTAAAATAGTGACAGGTTGCTAGCCTATCGTTTAAAATATACCTTAACCTATTTCCTAAGTCGTCTCTTACGATTACGATATTCGAAAGCGGCGTGACGGTATGTATGCATGTATTTTAAAACCAGATTCTACATGGATATAACTAAATAGAAGCTCGCAAAAAGTGCCAGATGGTTAAAAAATATTCTGAGTTTCCGTTTCTTCGTTTTAAATAAGAAACTTAAAACGAGTAGATGTACAGGATAGTAAGAATTTACTAAGGCTAGCCTTTTTAAGGCAAAGTGGCGTATTTTTTGGCCTTTTTTCCCGCCTTTGGCTCGGCTAATAAGGGCTCTTAGCTAAATTGTTAATATTTTTATCTTTCGCTGTAAGATGCTAAGTGGCGTTTTGATATCGTTCGCATTTCGATGAGTCTTGGATTTTTCATGTCCTTGGTGCGTTAAAGTATTATTTTGGTGTCAGGTATATAACATTTGTCCGTTTATTTCGTAGATGTCGAAAGAGGTGGCTAAAGGTACGTTTAGGAATGCTTAACTCTTAATTTGGCAGCATTAAGAGGATAGGAGTGGCGCCACTTCTCCATACAAACGTAGTCCCCTGTTTTCTCAGTGAATAATGACAAGCAAAAATTTTTTTTTCATTAAATTTGTATCTGTTGTGGCTATTCCCCTATGATTTGCGTTTTTCGATTTTCTACATTTTTCTTTTTCAAATTTTTCTTATTTAGAAAATCGAAAAAAGCAAATCATAGGGGCATAGCCTTTTCAGATACAAATATAATGAAAAAAAAATTTTGCTCTAACGTCATTATTGACGGAGAAAACATGGGATTACGTTTGTATGGAGAAGTGGTTCGACTCCTATCCTCTTAAGAACAAAACTAGCTTCCAAGCCTCATTGTCTCGTTGTCATCTTAAAAAAAATAAATTGTAAAAATAAATAAAAAGATAGTCTCGTGGTATGTATGGAATACCATTCCATACACTGCGAAATTAAGGGTTAAGACGACATACTGTTTTGACTATGCAGCGTTACTGCTCTGGCAAAACGATACTGGAAGAGGCGTGACGTATGTGTTCCCGAGAAATACGTATGTAAAGAAACTGTAGGTTCATGCATACATACATACATATTCTCACGCCTGTATTCCCAAGAGGGGTAGGCATAGCACATGAATTCAAAAATCCAGTGCCACGTTTAGCATTTTTAGGGTAATCAGATAGTTAAACGTGATATTGCAGTGACAGGTTGCTAGCCCATCGCCCACAATACACTAACCCTTTCCCAGAGTCGACTCTTACGACACCCACGGGAAGAAAGGGGGAGGTGCTATTCTAACCCGGCACCACACGGGGGTAGGTTCATGAGTTGCTTTAATCAAGTTATTTTTGCAAAAGTAAACAGAATGGTCATACACGAATACTAAAATAAACTCAAATACCACCCACTTACCTCTTTCATCTAGTATTTTAACTTTCTGGGTGGTGTCGCATTAGAATCTCACCCACAAAGACAAATAGGTATTATGACTATTCTACGCTTCATCGGCTTTAATATAACACCTCTCCATTTCTTCCGCTCATGTAGAACGTAAGGAATACAGGCGTGATGTAAGAGGTGTAAAAGTGACAGGTTACTAGCATGTCGCCTAAAACACAATAACTTTTTCCCTTAGTCTTTGACACGGAAGAAATGGAGAGGCGTTATCCTATCGACACCAAAATTCCTGAGTTTTCACTATAAGTAAATCACTACAACGACAATGAATGAAAGTGTCCATTGGATCATAAAAATGACGTACTATGTTTTTACACGCTCATTCATCACCAAGAGTTGTAAGTGATACATTGTTGCTCATTGATATATTATATATTGATATAACTTGCGTGGTTTGATGAGCAACGTTTGTGGCGTACTAGTATGACGACGGAAGGCGAAAAAAAAACGGAAGAAATGGAGAACTGATATTCTAACCCTGACACCATACGTAAACATACATACATAGGTACATACAATCACGCCTGTATTCCCAAACGGGGTAGGCAGAGCACACAAGACGCTACATAGACAAAACGATGACTATTTCACGTTTTGTAGCCACTTCTACCATATTTTTTTTTAGGTTTTGAGGTGGCAGGCACAATAGTGACAGGTTGCTAGCCTGTCGCCTAAAATATACCTTAACCTATGTCCTTAGTCGCCTCTTACGACATCCATGGAAGAAATGGAGAGGTGTTATTCTAAACCCGACACCACACGGAGTAAACATGCTACTATGAATTGTCAAATTTAAAATGTCTTGAGATAATACGGTTCAAGTTAGTATACATATTTACTACTAGCTTTTGCCCGCGACTACGCTCTTTAAATTCGGGGTAACACAGAAGAGATCTTGTTAGCCACAGCCCGCACGCCAATTTATAGCTTTTTACGTTGAAAATTGCAGAATCCTACTATTATTTCTATCGTCATATTTTGGAAAATTCAAACAAAATCTTTATAAATTGTAGCCTATGTGCTATTCTGATGTATTAGCTACATTACTGTAAAGTTTCATTAAAATCCATTCAGTAGTTTTTGCGTTAAAGAGTAACAAACATCCAAACATACTCACAAACTTTCACATTATGTAGATATAGAGTCCACTCTGCACTCTGCCAGGTAAACATAATATTATAACTACTTATACTTTACTTTGTTTCTTTGTCTATTTTATTATGAGTCATGTTGGATCGTCCAATAATACAAAGTGTCAGATAGCTCATACATACATACAATCACGCCTATGTTCCCAAATGGGGTAGGCAGAGCACAGGAAACTTCTCAGCCACTTCCAGAAGAAATTTAGGTTCAAAACATATAAAAGAGGCATAATAGTGACAGGTTACTGCCGCGTAAAGCATTCCTATTTCCTTAACGTCTCTTACGACATCCACGGAAGAAATGGAGAGGTGTTATACTATCTCGACACCACGGTACAGACAGTATAACAGTATACAGTAAAGACAGATACCTAGCCTTTCATCTAAAATACACCTTAACCATACCTTAGTCAAAAAAAGCCGTGGTAGCCCAGCGGTTCGACCTGTTGCCACTCAAGCAGAGGGTCGTGGGTTCAAACCCCGGGCTCACACCTCTGAATTTTTCGGAATTTATATGCGATATCTAATTTGATATTTACCACGAGCTATTCGGTGAAGGAAAACATCGTGAGGAAACCTGCACACAGCGACGAAGCAATTCAATGTTGTGTGTGAAGTTCCCAATCCGCACTGGGCCCGCGTGGGATAGTTCCCATAGTGGCTATAGTCAGCCCAAGCCCTCTCATACTGAGAGGAGGCCTGTGCCCTGCAGCGGGACGTATATAGGCTGGATGATGATGATACCTTAGTCGCCTCTTACGACATCCACAGAAGAAATGCACAGACAACTACCAATCGGAATTAAAATCTCTAAAACAAACTGCAAACTACCTACAAACAAAAGGCCTACTAATACGCGTGTAACAGAATAAATGTATAATTTAGGTGACGCAACTAACAGCTACATACAAATACATACATATCGCAGATAGTTGCATTTGTGTGCACTAGGCGACCTAGAGTGAACACCGCTTCAAGGTTACTAGCTGAACCACTGACATACATACACTTTAATATCGTTTGCTTAATAGCTTTTATTAATAAGTACTACATCATCTTAAACGAATAAAAAAGGAAATTTTGACAATCGTATCAATTTTGTTGTGTGGTGTCGGGTTTGGAATTGCTCTCCATTTTAGGCGACGGGCTAGCAACCTGTCACTATTATGCCTGCCAACACTCAAAACGTAAGAAAATATGCCAGAAGTAGCTGTAACACGGTATCCGTACCAATATATAAATGTGAAAGTGTGTTTGTTTGTTTGTTTGTCCGTCTTTCACGGCTAAACGGAGCGATGGATTGA
>BHDV01009233.1:97783-122679 GCA_005406045.1 Adoxophyes honmai | reverse complement strand
TCGTTCATAAGACAAAGCGAGTCAAGTATATACGTCCAGGTGGGTCTTAATAGGCTGTTTCTAAGTCTTTCATTATTCTGAGACTATTACCAATTCCGTTTGTCATTTGATTGTTACAATGTCGTATCGTAATCGCGTGAAAATCCGTAATCTGTCAGATGTTATACATTTAAACCAGGATTTTTTTATAAATAACACATGTGCCTATTACGAGCCTGCCTTGATACCCTTACCTATGAAATTGGCGATTTATTTCGTGCTTCTAACTATCCCCGCTTCCATACCATAAAATATATATTACCACCTTGAACATTAGAATACCACCTTGTATTATTAAACCCAGTGGTAAAAACAGGTTTGCTCATTTGTGTAAGTTACTATGCTCTTAAATCTTGACCTAAATGCATGAAGACAAAGTTGTTTAGGCGAGTGTCCAAACAATTGATGCTTTAAAGCAAATAATGAGACCTTCACGCATGCGCTAAGCTATTCGGTGTATAATAACTAAAGCTCCGAACGTACTGGCAGCGGAAGCGGGCGACGCGCGGTGGCTTGATGGTTCGAACGGCATGGGCCTAGGCTAGCCTACGCGGTTTACACGCAACGGACGCCCGTCTAGTAAGAAATTGTATGAACACCGCTAACTGGCGCGGCGGTAACTGGCGTCCGCTCCTTGCGGACTATTCATAATACTAGAAGCGCTAAGGCTTAGTTCGGACTAGGGTACTATTTTAATTGAGTTGCGGGTATTTTAGAAACTAAGCGTATCTGAACAATGAAAATTCGCCCGTCGCGTGAGCGTGTGTACGCGGCTGGTATACGCGTCAGCTAGCTTAGGCCCTTATTTCCCGGCCGGTGCGATATACTCCTTTGATTTCGAGTATTACGACCGATACCGTGACGCCACCGCGCCTCGGCGTTCCGTTTCTGCTGTCAGTGTGTTTGAACCTTAACCTAGACTAGATCTTATTTCAAAGCGTGCTTGAGAGGCAAAACACGTGTCCTGTCTTCATTGTAGTATGTATTAGTTTTATTTCAGTGTCTTTAATTGATCCAAGTAGACCACAGAATACATCTACTTATCAAGTTTCAACAGCATAGTTCCAATAATTTGGAGAAAAGTGGCTGTGACATAATGGAAAGACAGACATGATGAATCCAAAAGGGTTCTGTCTTTTGCCATTTGCCAACCCTGAATAGCACGTATCCTAGATCTAAGGGCTGTTGCGTTAGAGGTTTTCACAACTTTTAGGCTGGTTTTATATGGTGGGAACGCTGCTTGTCTTGTCGGTCACGACAGTTGTGTAAACGTGCCGCTGGGAGGAGCTGTCTCAGTTCTCATACAAACTGATGCGTATTCAGCTCAGCGTATTAACGCAGACGATAGTGACTCGTCTTTTGATCGTAATGACAAAACTTTAAGTTACAGCGTTGCATAAACGCGTGACAATAGCCTTAAAAATACTCGTCCTGTATCCTGTGTGGTGTCGGGACAGAATAACACTTCTCCATTTCTTCGGTGGAAGTTATAGGAAGCGACAAAGGCGAGAAAACCTGTCATTATTACACTACCTCTTCCATCTGTTTTCAAATGTAAAATTATGCTAGATGTGGCTGCGAAGCGTGAAATGGTCATAATCATGGTTCTAACTATGTCCCGTTTCGTGTGCTCTGCCTACCCCAATTGCGAACACAGGCGTGATTGTATGTATGTATGTAAAAATACACTTAGTTTCCAATCACCACTGCCCCCAGCGGGGCTGCTCAACTGTTGCGCTCCGTAGATACGCGCACCGACTAGACGGGCGTTAAAAACACTCCTATTGTATTGATTTTGCTCGCGTGGCGACGTCCAAGAAAGCTCGAGACGGAAACATTATTCCTGTTATACTTTGAGAATGTTTGCGGGAAAATATTTGTTGAAGTGAAATTTTTTAGTTCACCTGCGTGGAGTCTGGGTTAGAATGACAGCTCTCTTCTTCAGTGGATGTAGTAGGTAAGAGGCAACTTACATACATACATGACGCCTATGTTTCCGAACAGGGTAGGCAGAGAATACAAAAGGCTACATAGATATGGCCATAACTTCCACGTCCCACAGCCACTTCTAGCATAATTTTTAGGTTTCAAGTTAAGATACCCGGAAGAATTGGAGAGCTGTTACTCTAAATGAGCCACCACACGGTGTGATGTGTGTGTAAAATTAGGATCATCATACCTACTCTTGACAATATATGGAGGGGTAGACTTACAAACGGACAGCATAAATTTAACCACTTTTATAAAATAAAAAGAAAACTCTTTCTTATTTTATAAAGTTATGTCTCCTTCAAGAAAGAAGTGACACATCTTCATGTTTATGTAGTTCTCGTACACCCGCTGTAGGTTAGGAATGCAACATATTATGTATGACAAAGAGTTGACCTGATACCAAGTATCTATGTAATATGAAATCCTCGACAAGTTTAGGTTCAAGTTTATAAATAGTTTTAATTTTAGTGACTATAGAGTTTTGTTATAAAACCGTGTATTAAAAAAAGTTTCATTATGGTAACCTTTTAACTTAAAACTTGAAAAATATGCTGGAAGTGGCTACGAAACGTGAAATAGTCATGGACTTGTTTAGGAATACAAGCGCGATGTAAGATAAATACCAATGCCCGACACCTCAACGCCCAATAGATGACACCCATCTGTCACCTGTCTTACTATGACATAAGGTTGCAAGTGCCATGTATTGGGTCAGTGTCGAGCATAGGGACGTTTACCTTATGTATTTATTTTTGCTGTCGTTAAAAATTTATACTTCATAGAACATTTATAGGATTTGCCACACTTATAAAAAACTTAAGACAGCTAAAGCTCACAGTTCCAGAGTTCTACCGACATACGACATAACATACAGACACATACATCACACACATTTCCACCCAGCTCATACATAAAATTATCCCCATTTTTAATCAATCCCGACCCTTTAAAATTCGGTCTTCTTTTTCCATTGTCTCGTCCGACATTTTAAAAAGAGGGGGGTGGAAAGTGGGGCGAGCAAAATCAATAGGGGAGGAGGGTGGTACTAAGTGAGTGCACGGATCCTACCCCCCAAATTAGGTCTGGAAAATCACAAATATAGGGTGTAGATGTGAAAAAAAGCTTCGGTCTGTATTTAAGTATTACTAATTGCCTTGCGAGGATACGTGTGAAGTTTCGCGTCTGAGCGACACGTTGCGAGTTTTCGTTTTTGGGTTTTCATGTTTTTTAGGGTTCCGTACACAAAGGGTAAAAATGGGACCCTAATACTGAGACTTCGCTGTCTGTCTGTCTGTCTGTCACCAGGCTGTATCTCACGAACCGTGACAGCTAGAGAGTTGAAATTTTCACAGATGATGTATTTCTGTTGCCGCTATAACAACGAATACTAAAAACAATAAAAAAATAAGTGGGGCTCCCATACAAAAACGTGATTTTTTGCTGTTTTTGGTACGGAACCCTTCGTGCGCGAGTCCGACTCGCACTTGGCCGGTTTTATTGGGTTCTGTGCTTGAAAAAAGGGACCCTTCGCGCTATTTGACATGAAATTGTTCTATTTTATTGCTTGCATATCATTAAGTTGCTACATACAGCATACAATCACGTCTATTTTTCCAAATGGGGTAGGCAGAGCACACAAAACGCTACATAAATAAAACGATGACTATTTCACGTTTTGTGGCCACTTCCAGCATAATATTTTTTTAGGTTTTAAGATGACAGGTTGCCAGCTTGTCGCCTAAAATATACCTTAACCTTTGTCCTTCGTCGCCTCTTACGACATCCACAGAAGAAATGGAGAAAAGAAATTCGGAACCCGACACCACACGGAAATATTAAGTTTCTAATTTATTTTTTTAGATAAGTTCAACATACCTATTTGTATCAAAGTTCTGTTCATACACACATACATACAATCACGCCTGTGTTCCCAAATGGGGTAGGCAGAGCACACGAAACGTGACATAGACAAAACCATTATTATGACTGTATCACGCTTCGCAGCCACTTCTATTCGTTTCTGTTAATAAACGTCTTTATTTCTTTTTTTTTCATTCGTCGCGGTAACAGGACGGTCGTATACACACATACAAACACGCGCCATATTGGATTTGTTTACAAAGGGCTTCCCAATGCCCGGCCTAAGGAGATTAACTCAGCATTGAGTGCATTAGTAATTCAAATATACTGAAAATATTGAAGGACTTAAAGTCAAGTTCTGTAAGCACAGAATACATAAGGTAAACGTCCCTGTGTAGTGCCGGGTTAGAATAGCACCTCCCCCTTTCTTCCCGTGGGTGTCGTAAGAGTCGACTCTGGGAAAGGGTTAGTGTATTGTGGGCGATGGGCTAGCAACCTGTCACTGCAATATCACGTTTAACCATCTGGATACCCTGAAAATGCTAAACGTGGCACTGGATTTTTGAATTCATGTGCTCTGCCTACCCCTCTTGGGAATACAGGCGTGAGAATATGTATGTATGTGTAAACGTCCTTGTGCTGGACACTGACCCAATACTTGGCACTTGCTTATGTCATAGTAAGACAGGTGACAGATAGGTGCCATCTATTGGGCGTTGACGCGTCGAGCATTGGTACTTTTACCTTACATCACGCCTGTATGTCCAGACGGGGTAGGCAGAGCACACGAAACGCTCTATCTATAGCCTCCTGACGACCAGCGTCAAATTATGTGCAGTTCAAAACTGACTCTTAATGTCAAAACATAAAGTTAAAAATTACTTTTATTTTATGTACTATGTGTAGGACGCAGGTTGTCAGGAGGATAGACAAAACCATGTCATTTTACGATTCGTGGCACCTTCTAGCATTTTTTTTAGGTTTTGAGTTGGCAGATACAATAGTGACTGGTTGCTAACCTGTCGCTTAAAGCATCATCATCATCATCATTCAGTATTATTACGACGTCCCACTGCCGAGGATAGGCCTCCTCTCAGTATGAGGGCTTGGGCTATAGTTCCAACGCGGGCCCAGTGCGGATTGGGAACTTCACACACAACATAGAATTGCTTCGTCGTTGTGTAGGTTTCCTCACGACGTTTTCCTTCCCTGAATAGCACGTGGTAAATATCAAATTCGATGTCGCACACAAATTCCGAAAAATTCAGAGGTGTGGGCTTGGGTTCGAACCCGCTACCCTCTCCGTGAGAGGCCACAAGTCGAACCGCTGGGCTACCACGGCATTTAAGCCAGTTTGCCACGCTAAAAGCGTACCTAAAACTATTTCCTTAGTCACCTCTTACGACATCCATGGAAGAAATGGAGACGTGTAAATGTGAATGTGAGTGAATGGGAGACCCGACACCACACGGCAATACGGACACTGTAAAAAAAAAGTAATATATAGAGTAGAACCAGCGAGTCGCTGCACAAAAAAAAAGCGGCAAATTCAAAAAATCTTTATATGGTATTACTAACTATAGTAGGAGAAAACTGTTTTGGTACTTGACATTTTTTTTAGTACTTAATTAGTTTTCAAACTAAATGATACAACCATCTATTTATACAGATGAATTTGAAGACGATTTTGATTATGACTCATGGATAAATGGCTTTATTATTTTATAAATTTAGTCCAGTGATATTTATTTTTTATTTATTAAATTTGTTTAAAAAAAATACATTAGGTATATTAATTTATTATTGACTACTAAGTACTGTAGAGCTACGGGGGTTTAGTTAATAGGTAACTTTGTAAATAAAAACTGTTCTTGAGAATATTCTGATTTATTTCGATAGTTTTCTATATACTGACAAATCTATTATGTTTTTCTGAGTGACATCTTAATATTCTTCTTTTTTATGTATTCCAAATTTACATAATTACATATATAAAACCTATTCTACATCCCTCTTCCCTACAAATGGAGGGGGATCCTACTCTACCCTAGAGCCCTACCTATCGACGGGCATAAACATAACACAGCCAGCCTTTACTAGAAGCTAATCACAGACACCTCTATTTATAATTTATATTGTTAAATTTAAATAAAGTAAAAATTTCATTAGAGGTGGGTATGATTTTAACTATTGAAAAACCGTCGCAAAAACAATAGTTATGGCTGCAACCTATTCTGAATCAATTTTCAATACAATATTATTCAAGATAACATTAAAAAAATTGACAATGTTAAAGTTTAAAAATCCTAATCTCGACTGCTATTCAAACTTATTCCTATCAAGTTTCTTTAGCGTGGCTTCGAGCTTGAACACCAATCCAGTGTTCACCAGGCAGCCCTTATGGCAGTCTGCCAGCTGCCTCGACGCTCACCATGAACTTTGACACAGGAAAATAAAATTTTGTTTATACATACATATTTAATCAACATGCTAATATGCAATGAGTATAATGTGGTGGACATCATACATTTGAGACTTTTTCATTGTATAAATATATTTTGATATTTTCCTTTGAATGCAAACAGTTCTTGTTCAATTGGAGGCATGGCATGAGCAACAACCATAAATGCATAAAGGTTAACATATTTATAAATGAATAAAAATAAAATATATATACAGGACCAACTCTATTTTCCTCAACAAGACACATCAATTCCTCTTTTTTATAGCACTCTTCGTATGGGATTTTATTTTCCCTTAGCCATTTTTGAATGTCTGCCTTCAAGCTGTGCATGGTTGGAGGCTTATTTATTTGTGTGACATGGTAACTTGCATTGTCCATTACAATCACACTAGGCTCCGTCAAATTTGGGAACAACATTTCACATAACCACTATAAAAAATTTACACTATTCATATCATCATGATGATCAGCTGCTTTGGATTTTGTGCTAAATACAAGCAAAGAATTTGGCACAAATCCTTGCTCTGATCCAGCATGCACCATAATATACCTTTTGCCGGATGAAATTTTTTCAACATCACTGGAAGTCGAAGGCCCTTGCCATGACTTTTTTGGTCTATAGTTTTGATGGACATATGTTTCATCAAGATAAACAATCAATTTTCCTTCTTGTTGATTCTTGTGTATACTTCTTAGAAATCTTTGTCTCCATCCTGATATTTCAATAGTTTGCTTGATATCTTTCATCACCCACGCCAGCTAGAATCAATATAGGTAAATAAATTATTTATCTAAAATAATTAAGTACGGTATTATAATACAAAAACACCAACGTTCCTCTTATGTAAATAATTCAAAATGAAAGACTGCCACTAAAAGCATCAACATTGTTTGACAATAACTTACCGCGTCTGAATGATTTCATCCAATATTCGTTTATTTTTCAGTAATCTCTCATTTTCGTCACTTCTAACCTGGTTGTAGTTAGTGATCATAGAAAATAACATGCTTCTTACACTCCTTCTGATCGGTTTAGCCATTATAACACGATAATACTTCCGTAACAAATCACTGATGCGATATTTTTAGGTTATGTAAAAACCGTGATTGACAATTAGTTTGACAGATAAAATTGTTGCCATGTATAGAATTCTGAAAAAATGCTTCTGCAGCGACTCGCTGGTTTAACTCTAGTACTCCTTTTGGTTACTACAATTTAATCTCCGTGTTCCGGGTTCCATTCTTCCGTGGATGTCGTAAGAGGCGACCAAGGAAATAGGTTTAGGTATGCTTTAGGCAACAGGCTAGCAACCTGTCACTATTCTACCTCTTCCATCTTGGCAAACCTAGAACTTTGCTAGAAGTGGCTGCAAGGCGTGATATAGTCATAATCATGGTTTTCTCTATGTCACGTTTCGTGTGCTCTGCCTACCCCATTTGGAAACACAGACGTGAGTGTATGTATGTATGTATGCAATTTAACCTAGTACAATTTCCGTGTGGTACCGGGTTAGAATAGCACCTCCCCCTTTCTTCCCGTGGGTGTCGTAAGAGTCGACTCTGGGAAAGGGTTAGTGTATTGTAGGCGATGGGCTTGCAATATCACGTTACACCATCTGGTTACCCTGAAATTGCTAAACGTGGCACTGGATCTTTGAATTCATGTGCTCTGTACCCCTCTTGGGAATACAGGCGTGAGAATATGTATGTATGTACAATACAATTTAACCTAGTATCAGAACCACTGACGTTATCGCAGATTACCTTAGACTTGAATTGTAAAACTGTGACCTTTTCAATGCTAATTCTGATCTTGACCGAGTTGCAACTGAAACCTGAAACACCTGAAAACTGTCCGCGATTACATTACAATAACATTGGCACACATTACAGGATTATAAAGGATTTATATATCATAAATTCTGTGTTTTTCATCTAAGTAACGTTTGTTTATTATAAATTCATCATCATCCTTTATACGTCCCACTGCAGGGCACAGGCCTCCTCTCAGTATGAAAGGGCTTGGGCTATAGTTCCCACGCTATCTGATATTTACCACGAGCTATTCGGTGAAGGAAAACATCGTGAGGAAACCTGCACACAAGTGTGTGAAGTTCCTGATCCGCACTATTATAAATTATGTAGGGAAAAAGAAATACATTTATTAAGAGAAGTTTGACACGGATAAAACTTTATGCTGCAAATGTGCCTGAGCCTGGTTTTTAATTTAATTTTAGGTTTGAAAACAGATGGCAAAGTATATTAAAGACAGGTTGCTAGCCTGTCGCCTAACGTATACCCTAACCTATTTCCTTAGTCGCTTCTTACGACATCCACGGAAGAAATAGAGAAGTGTTATTCTATCCCGACACCACACAGCAAAAAATAAAACCGACTCCAAAAAAACCCTGCACAAAAAGATTTACACATTTTACTATTGAGCTTAAACACTATAAAGAACAAAATAATTATTTTCTCACAAAAAAGGGTTAAGCTACGCTAATTCCAATTTGTAGCTACCTATGTTACATATTGACAACAATAACGTATTACTATTTAACACGTATTTACATTTTTATAATCATTATTTATGTTTGGAGTCGGTGCCACTTGGCTTATTAAATATCATTTCTCCTTACCCGTGGTTGCAGACTGGCACCGACTTCTTTTTTGAAGTCGGTTAAAAACAAGAAACAACTATAACTTCTTTAAAAAAAGTTTCCCGAATACCGGAACTGTCGGCTAAGAAAATTTATATCACATTTTTAAACATATGACATCACCAAGTAAATATAACGTCGGATGTAATTTCACAACAACCATTATTCCTAGCTTGATCGCATAACTTTTGAGTAGGTTTGCAAACATACCAGACCACTCACACGAGGCTAGGTTTTAAAACAAAACGTCAGTACGGCACTCTAGGATAATAGTGAATGGGTTGTTTTGGTTGGGGCCCTTTAAGGCTAGGCGAATGTGTGATTTCATTTATCGTGCATGTTTTAATTGAGAAACCTGTATGTGTATTTCCTTGGTCGCCTCTAAAGATTCCCACGGAAGGAATGAGGAGGTGTTGAAGCCTAAAATAAAAGTGGGGGCCGTAATTGGTGTGTGTGGACTCACTTTTTAACAGACTTCAAAAAAGGAGGTTTTTAATTTAGCTGTTTTTTTTTATTCTATGTTTTTTTGGAGGCGTCAAAGCGGTCGTGTTATCGAAAAGAGTTTATTTGGAGCTTTTCTTTTTAAGTAGTTCAATAACATACGTACATAGGTGCCTGTGTTCCCAAATGGGGTAGGCAGAGCACACGAAACGCTACATAGCCAAAGCCATGACTATCTTTGTGTGTCTACTCTATTTTCACATGATTGTCAATCGCTTGAAGGTTAGCAGGAAGAGATCCCTTAAGGGATATATTCGCCTTTGTACTTGTGTTTTGTTTTGTTTGTTATTTTATCATGTTTATTCTGTACAATAAAGAGTTACGTACATACATACATACTATTTCAAGTTTTGTAGCCACATCTAGCATACTTTTTAAGTTATAAAGTTAGATACAATAGTGACAGGTTGCTTAGTACGTCGCCTAAAGCATACCTTAACCTGCTTCCTTAGTCGATTCTTACGGTATCCACAGAAGAAATGGAGAAGTGTTATTCGAAATTTTGCTACTAGGAAACTTGGTAAAACGATTCAACCAGTTTTTTGAAGACTTGTAGGTACGTAGTGCATAAAATATTGCACCGATATAAGTTTCGGCCAGAATTTAATAAACCCATGTATGAGGTAACCTTTTTATTATTCGTCTAGACAAAATGCATTTGACAAGGTCGCTGCATGTTACAGCCAGTTTGGAATCCTATTTGCAATAAAAATGTATTGTCGCTCATTATACAACTCGCGAATACAGAGCACTGGATTACGGCGAAGAACGCTTAGGATTTAGTTTCTATCTTAATCTGGACTTTGACATAATATATACATCATGCCTGTATACCTAAATGGGGTAGGCAGAGCATACGAAACGCTACATAGACATAACTATGAGTATTTCGCGTCCCATAGCTTACCTTTTGACCGCCAAAGACGCCATACCACGTCATCGCAAGTCAGTGCCCGTGACGCCACGACGTTAAATGGTGCGTCGAAGTTATTGCGAAAGAACTGAAATATAAAACGCTGCAACATTTTTTCTAGGTTTACTTTATTTATAGGTAGTGTAAGTTATTTTATACCTAATTTAATTTAAATAAAATAATACAGCACCATTCGAAAAAAAACAAGCATTATCTAAGAGCCGACTCACGTCTTTGGCGTTAGGAGCACAGCGTTTCACTTCGCGCCTTGGCGGTCAAAAGGTTAATTTTGAAGGTTGAGAAGTAGTCACCAGTTTTAATATCTATCACAGCGGAGCGTGCAAAAATATCTGATACGCCCTATTGCCGTTAGTAATAGAGTCGTATCAGATATTTATGCAGCCTTATTGTGTTGAAAATTTAACGGATAACTCACGTTCATTAAATCGAGTTTAGCTCGACATGTTTCGGACTAGTGTATCGGGTTAGTGTATTGTGGGCGATGGGCTAGCAACCTGTCACTACAATCTCACGTTTAACTATCTGGTTACCCTGAAATTGCTAAACGTGGCACTGGATTTTTGAATTCATGTGCTCTGCCTACCCCTTTTGGGAATACAGGCGTGAGTAATATGTATATATGAGTATATGTGTTTCGGACTAATTCGTAGCCCTTTATCTAGAAGCCGCGGCTGCTGAGCTTTTATTTAATGAACGTGAGTTATCCGTTAAATTTTCAACATGAGTGAGTCTCACGGTAGTTTAATGTTAAATACAGCCTTATTGTGTCAGATATTGGTGCTGGTGACTATACTATAGTGACAGGTTGCTAGCCTGACGCCTAGAGTATATCATACATACATACATACATATTCTCACGCCTGTATTCCCAAAAGGGGTAGGCAGAGCACATGAATTCAAAAATCCAGTGCCACGTTTAGCCATTTCAGGGTAACCAGATAGTTAAACGTGAGATTGTAGTGACAGGTTGCTAGCCCATCGCCCACAATACACTAACCCTTTCCCTGAGTCGCCTCTTACGACACTCACGGGAAGAAAGGGGGAGGTGCTATTCTAACCCGGCACCACACGGGGATATAATCATAGCCTATTTATTTATTTATTTTCTCTGTCGGAGACTCGGTAATAGCGACCACGGTCGCTGTAACGCGGCTGAAACGTCGAGGTAATTATAAATATTCCACTTGTGACCAAGGTCGCTGTAACCCGAGCGAAACGTCGGGGTAATTAATATAATAACAAAGCGTGATTAAGTCTCGCGTATTTTTAAATATAAGTTTCAGGAAGTCTTGTGTGTGTGAAGGTTTTAGGTGTCGGCTTTAGATTACCTAACACCTCTCCATTTCTTCCGCGGATGTCATAAGAGGCGACTAAGGATATAAGTTACGGGATATTTTTGGCGAAAGGCTAGCAACCTGTCACTATTATGCCTGCCAACTTAAAACTTAAAAAAAATGCTAAAAGTCGCCACGAAACGTTAATCAGTCTGGGTTTTGTCTATGTAGAGTTTCGTGTGCTCTGCCTACCCCATTTGGGAATACAGACATGATGTATGTATGTATGTAAGTTTCAGGAAGTCATGGATCTTAGAAAAATGGCCGATGTTACAGTTTTACTGACCTACATCAAAACCAAAATTATCTAGAACGATTCAAAGTCCAAAATAATGCTAAGTATTGCATTAGATTAATTGTCTACTTTGTTTTGAATAAGCATATCGTTTAACTGGATTGCCAAGGTAGACTCAACTAGGCAGATTTAGTGAGACTGCAAAATTAGAAACGCAGATGTGTCTGCATGCTATTTAGTAGAGGTATTTAATCTCTATAGAATCTGTGTATTGACTGGATCAGCGTATTTTGAGAGGCCAGAATTAGAAGTATCCGAAGGGATGAATGTCAATGAAGCGAGAGAAGTCAGCTACTTTCACGGGCCCAGTCACACAAACTATGAAAATGACAGAAAAATATTTCAAGTGTTAAAAATCATTGCCGTCCATCAGTTCTCTAACCTAAAATTAGACTAGAAGTGGCTGCGAAGCGTGCTCTGCCTACCCCATTCGGAAACATAGGCGGTATGTATGTATGTACTAGCTTTTGCCCGAGGCTATGCTCGTGTTAAATTCCGGGCAATATAGAAGAGATCTCGGAATTATATTTAATATACGATTTTTTTGTTAGTCACTAAAAGCCCGCATGCCATTTTACGCAAGCTTTTACGTTGAAAATTGCGGAATGCACCATACAAACTTCCACACCCCATTTTAGGGAAGTGGGGGATTATGAAGAGACAAAAGTAGCCTATGCCACTCTCCATGCCCTAAACTATCTCTACCAAAAAAAAAATCACGTCAATCCGTCGCTCCGTTTAGCCGTGAAAAACGTCAAACAAACAAACACACTTTCACATTTATAATATTACTTAGTATGGATGTATTATTTTGATTTTATCGCTTTCTCAGTCACCAACGCATATTAAGCGTTTCTTCACTTTTGCCTTACAACCCAACATTATCGTTATCATTATCTATAAAACGTATTCTAACTATTTTTATTTGTCCCTTTCTGACCGAGCTCGTGCCTAAAACAACGTTAGCAATCCGGATACAATATTTGTATGAATCATGCATCTGTATAATGATCAAAATTAGTCACTTTCTGTTCTCAATAACAATTTGGATGTCCGATGATGTCATTTGTTTGATGGTGTACTGTGTTCTCTACATACAAACAATCACGCATATGTTCCCAAATGGGGTGGGCAGGGCATACAAAACGCTACTCAGACAAACCCAATTTAGAATAACACTCCATTTCTTCCGTGGATGTCGTAAGAGGTGACTAAGGTTAAAGTATATTTTAAGCGATAGGCTAACTTGTCACTATTATACCTTTCAATTAAAAACCAAAAAAATATGCTAGATTTGGTCACGACACGTGAAATAGTCGTAGTTTTGTCTATTTGCGTTTCGTGCGCTCTGCCTACCCCATTATGAAATGGCTTAATGTAAGTATATTAAAAGAAGGTGCTTAAAAACCGTGTGATTATAATATTATAACATCGACTCGTATTTCTTGGTAGAATCGTATAACAAACTTCCTGTTTTTAACACTTTTAATAAAATAAACAAACAAAATTTTCCCAGGGCGGTCTAGAATTCGGGTACGTTCTCACACTAAAGCTGAGTCTTGTGAATTTAGTAATTTAATAAGGTTCCGCTAGCAGTGCGGAATTAACTTCCCACGCTATGTGACACGTGTAGGTAGTGTTTACTATAGCATAGTGATCGAGCTGATCGCGGCAAGCGATCGATGTCACTGTGACTTTATAGAGACGACTAAGGATATTTTGGTTATTTTTAGATGATTAAGAACCTAAAAATAAGCTGTATTGTATGCGCGTCTCGTTATGTGAGGCCTCGGGTATAAAAATATAGGAAACAGAAAGCAATCTCCATACAGAGCGCGCTAAAGCAAGGCACACATAATATCCTACGCCGCTTACCGACACTATGGCGCAGCGCAGACGACAGACTTTTGCGCGATCGAGTCTGCGGAGCAATAAAATTTCTGAATGGCGCGCTGACAGTTTCCATTCAGAGTTTTTATTGCTCCGCAGACTCGATCGCACAAAAGTCGGTCGTCTGCGCAGCGCCTATATCTCGGACCAGTTGGGACCAGTTCCAGCGCGGTTGTCGTCCGCTTGAGACACGCATCTGTGAACGATTCTGCAACATTTTCAAGAGTAACTACCGAACTCTGAAATTGTAACAAATATATATGAAATGCCTTAAAAGTGTTTTCTATGAGATTAGTGTAAAAAAATGTACAAAAAATGGGGATTTATTCCATTTTTTAAATATAGCACAGTCAAGGACTTTAATTCACGAGCCACCATGGAATCAATTCACAGTAAACGTCATAGTGACATCCCTTTAATTATCAAGGGAAATCGTAATGACTTTTTTATTGAAAAGGTTCTATGGTGGCTCATTAATTAAAGTCCTTGATCGTACCTATTATTATATTTCGACAATGTCAAAATCGTCCCAAGTAAAAATGTTTGGCTTATTATCTGTAACAAATCAAACAACCAGAGTTACTTTTATACGTATCTATTTTGTAGACCTCTGGATTGGAAACACATCTATAAACCGTCTGGCATTGCAGATGTCTAGGGGTGATGGTGATCAATGATCCCTTACAAGGTACTTACAGAACCAAACGTTCCGCGTCTAAACTCTAGTCACGTCTTATCTTCGCTCAGAGTTAAACACCAAATGCTAACCTAGATGTCCTAGATCGGCAACCTTGCTCTCAATTCGCTGTCTATATTCCAGCTTCTATCTATCTTTCATTGCAAAAAGGTACCGAGTTTGTGGTAAGAGGTCATCCTGAGTATACTCGTTCAGGGAGCGTCTGAAGTGTGATACACCAGCTCCTTGATTGTGTGTAGGTATGTTTTAGATGTTATTTGTTATTTTTTATATCTATGTTTGTTGTTATTTTCTTTTTTTTAGGGTCATTTTGCGAACATTTCATGAATGTACCTACATACCTCATCACGTTTATGTCTGTCTTTTTGTTGTTCTCAATAATTAAGATTTCTTCTTTGTCTCTGAAAAGTAGGGTGCAAGAGATCACTTCATCTACGAGTATCTTGCTTGTATTTCTCGTATTTTTTTTGTACTTACTTTTTTAGATACTAGATGGCGTTCCCACAAGTACAACTGATACGTCAAAAAAAAAATAGCCTGATGATCTATACAAAACTCCACCATTTTATGTCAAAAACATCTACTTTGCGGAAAGATTTTCACCAAGACCGTGGAAGCAATTAGTAATTATTTTTCCTCTCTGTTTCTCAAAGGTTGGCTGTAACAGATCCCTTACATAAATTCGCCGCCATATTGCTTCTTTTTTAACCGTTAAATTTTGACTTACTTTAACAGACTAGGCCTCTAATGTTGCAACTTAGAAAACTTTATTTCGTAATTACAGTGCGAATTCGGTATAGTATTGTCCTGTGTTGAATCGCAAAAACGACATACGACCGAAGTAAAGCGGTGTTCAAAAATAGGGCAATAAAGAATCTGGAGCAGTTCTCGTTTTTCGTAGTTAGCCGTTGACCGGGGTTTTCGTTGTTTTCGCGGTTGGCAACACTCGGAGTGGAGGTAGAGGGATGCAAGTCAAATACTATTGTAACTGGCAATTTTATTTGGGTTTCAATTCTTTTCAGTTACTTCCGCGGACGTCGGTAAAGGTGACTAAGGCAAATGGTTAAAGGTGTATTTAAGGCAGTAGGTTCTGTCACGTTAACGTCTTTTAGCTAACATGGTCCCTAAAAATTATGCTAAAAGTGGCTTGGTTTGTGTACCGTTTCATATGCTCTGCCTACCCCATTTGGGAACACAGGCGTGACGTATGAATGAGTGAAAAATAGCAATACTGTATCCAATCTAAAAGGTAGACCCTTTTTCCTCCAAAGTTCTATATTGTTAAAACTATTACCGCTAAAAAACTGTCTTTTGAGTGAAAAAAACTGCTTCACAATTGGTTTTTCCGTTTGAGATACCTATCGCCACATAGACATACAAAATGTTGTGACACTAAATGTTGTGTTGTTGTTGTGACACTAAACGTTACATAGACAAGCCATGCCCATTTCACGTTCCATGGCCACTTTAATAAAGTATACGAAATGACAGAACATGCGAAACGATACATTGTCAAACCTTGACTATTTGACGTTTCGCAGCCTCTTCTAGCATCAGTTTAATGAGGTAATATAGTGACAGGTTGCTAGCCTGTCGCCTAAACCCAAACCCATTTCCCCTGTCGCCTCTTATCCACGGAAGAAACGGAGAGACTATTCTAAATTCTAAACCACACAGGCTACTCAAAAACTAACTAAAAGACATTACAATGCCGAACAATATTGCTGAAAAGTGCTCGCTAAACTAGTATTTCAGCTTTGGAAACTTTTAAAAGCTCTCCCCGCAAAATAGGTCGAATATTCGAGTTACCCACTTTTGCTGCGGCCGTGGTGAAAGCTAGAGCTTGCAAAAAACGTCGTTTGGACAGAAGTTGCTGTGGAGTAGCTATCGTTTTTTTTTACATGAAACCTTCATCTAATCAATTCTACTCTATTAGTTACCTATGTGGTGACTGGATAGAATAACACGTCTTCATTTCGTCAGTAGATGTCGTAAAAGGCGACTAAGGAAATTCGTTTAGGTATGCTTTGTGCGACAGGCTAGCAATCTGTCACTATTATACCACCTACATTTTAGTAGACTATTTGTAACTGCGAAACGTCGAGAGGTAATTAAAACAAAGCGTGATGAAATGTGAAATTTCCTGAAATTTTCCATTATTCGCTTTGTGAAAAACAAATGTTTCATCGCTTTTCAGGTCATTTGCGACCTGCGTTTTACTTACGCCGTCCCGTACGCAAGTCACATTAGTTGGCGCGTACGCACCTGCTATCGTTTGACATTCAATTGTGTGTGACGCTAAATGGGATGCGGTTAACAAAAAGCCGGGGAAAAGATTGGGCATTATTTTCAAACGCTTATCACGATCACTGGTTAAAATATTTACGGTCAGTATCAGGCCACCCTGTATAAATATAAGCGAGAATCGCGAAAGTCTAAAACAAAATACTTAATCTCATTCTCAAAAACGAAACTTTTTTATCACAAAATTTTCATATCGTACTAATACTAATGCGTCTCCATAGATTTCCCGAGCCGGCTCCATTTCGGCTAACTAGAGCTACACGCGAGTCGCGCGACAGTTTTTGTCGCGGCCGACACTCCATTCCCTTTAGGAAATTGTGTTTTTGGCTATTGTTTTAAAAAACGTATTTTTGTGGGCTTCGGGTTTGATTCTGTTGATGGGATGTGTCAGAGTGATGTTATTAACGAGACATACATACATACATAGTTACATTAAATCACACCTGAACTCCCAAAACGTTACATATCCATGACTATTTTATGTTTTTGGCTGTCAGCAATTTTGGGTAGATATATTTTTGATGTGACATTTTTAATGATCCTTTTGTGAATTTGATACTTTTTGACATGTCCAAAATAATATGTGTGAATTCAGTGTACCCGTGTATAACACCTTTCAATTTCTTCCGTGGATGTCGTAAGCGACTAAGGAAATTGGTTTAAGTATGTTTTAAGCGACAGTTTAGCAACCTGTCACTATATTACCTTTCTAAGTGCCAGAAAAAGCTGGAAAACGTGAAATAGTCATAATTATGTCTATGTAGAGTTTTGTCCGCTCTGCCTACCCCATTTGGGAATAAAGGCGCGATATACGTATGTATACATACATACATATAATCACGCCTATGTTCCCAAATGGGGTAGGCAGAGGACACGACACGTTAAATAGACATAACCATGATATGCATGTATGTATGTAACAATGTGTCATTAACACTAAAATGAAGAGATCTATCTGCCTGGTTTCTTTCCCGAAACGTCAGAAAAAACGTCAGAGAATAACGATAGAAATATTCCATAAAACAATGGAAATATTTTCCCATTTTTCCTCGAATTTTCCAGTTCCATTTTCAGCTGCATTTTCGTCTTTTGGCAACTACCCACTTAAGCCCTTTACCCGGGTGGAAAATTGCACTATCCGTAATTATCCCAGATTTTAAGGAAAATTCAGGGAAAAAGTGGGAGAGTTCTTTTGTTTGGGGTAATTATGGTAACGGGGTATTTTTAAAAGTTGGGTGACTTTTCGATTGGGGTTAGACGGTTTTTGGGTTTTTGGCGAACTACGCTGTCGAAACTGTTGAAAAGTAGTAAATTATGCATCGCCTTTTTCAGCGTCTAAATAATAAGTTGGCAACCTTTTAGAATAGCTTGTAAAATTATAGTGTTTTTTTTTTACGCATTTTGTATAGCAAGAGTACTTTTTTTCTAATCGTAAAATAACGAAATGACTTTGAAGTTAAAAAAAATGCCTAGTTTTTTCAAGTGTTTGGAGGATGTTATAAGATACTGGAAAGACATTTAGATATCCTGTCACTATTTTACTACTCATTAGTGTTTAGATAAATTATGCTAAAAGCGGCTACGAAACGTGAAATAGTACTTATATACTGGTTTTTACTATAGAACATTTCATGTGTTTTACCTACCCATTTACGAACACCGTGTGGTGTTGGGATAGAATAACACCTCTCCATTTCTTCCGAGGATGTCGTAAGAGCCGACTAAGGAAATATGTTTAGGTTTGTTTTAAGCGACAGGCTAGCAAACTGTCACTATAATATCTTTTCCATCTTTACAAACCTAAAACTATACTATAAGTGGCTGCGAGCGTGATATAGTCATAATCATGGTTTTATCTATGTCACGTTTCGTGTGCTCTGCCTACCCCATTTGGGAACACAGGCGTGTATTATGAATTAATTAATTAACGAAAACACGCCTGATGTTCAAAAAATTAAACGTCTCGTTAGATCTACTAAACTTCAATGACTAGACAACCGCCTGTTATAGGGTAAAAGCACCGATGGGTGAATATCACAGCACCGTTTTTTACATGTCCGATGTGAGAATCGCAGTGTAATGTGCATATATTTTCCTCAAATTTTTATGGATCATTATTTGACTACCAAACGTATTGGCTACAAGTTAAGACTGTAGTAAAAATGACTTTTTATAGGTAAAAAAAAATAGAAATAGACCAATTTAAGAATCAGGTGGCGTGTCCTCAACATACTTTTTATAAGCTAGCTCTCGGCATGGCTATGTTTTAACTTTATACATGAATTCCGAAATTAATTTACAATTTATATAGTCATACCCTTCTTATGTTGATAAAATTTAATCATTGTACTAATTCAAGTACATATGATCATGGATCAAAGTTTGTCCCGGCAAAACCTTAAGTTTTGGTGGCGAAATTTCAAAACTGCATAGCTCTGGTTATAAAATGTTGCGGTACTTGTCATATCGCAAATACCCTTCTTGGATCGGTCCTGCACAAGGGCTTACGGGAAGCGATGTGTTTGCGCTGGAGCATTTCCCGCTGTGACGTCCGTATCCTCCTTGGTGGCATTTTGTTCAACTAAGTTTTGGTGGCTCTAAGTTTTGGTGGCTCGAGTTAAACACTTGCAAGTTAAATTTGATCCACTTCCTGGTTTCGGATTGAGCTAAAATTTTGTATGCTTATTTACATTGCGTGACAATGCAATATTATTGTAACCTGGAGCTGATCTGATGCTGGAGGTGTAATGTGGCCATAGGAACCCTACGATGAAATAACACAACACCATAAAGTTCGGGCTCGTTTGTTTTGTCTTTTTAGTTATTTTACGAAAGTTTGATTTGAAAAAAAAATATCTTTTTCTTATATTTTCCATACAAATAGCTAAGGGTTTTAAATTTTGGTGGCGAAATTTCAGTTTTGGTGGCGCCAAATCAGTTTTGGTGGCCACCTGAAACTTTAGGTGTTAATATTTCATTAACTATTGTTGCAATCCTGGGCTAAATAAGAAAATTCGTTTAAGTGTATGTAGATATTTAGTATTATCCCTTTATTTCCGTTAAAATCAACAAAAAAAAATGTGCCACCAAAACTAAAAAAAATTTTACACGTTGATATTCACCCCGATACGCGTCCTATTTATCTCTAACGCTAAACCGTTCGCAAGTTGCGTTTGGTCTGGGCCGGAGCCGTAATCTGTAGTTTTGCTGACGGCGCGCCGCAGACGCAGCGTCAGCAAAACAAGCGGCTTGCAGTGTAAAACTATTTTAAAGTCTTTTCAATTTTTGTACTCATAAAAACATTGCTAGATTTATGATGTCTGTATTTCCAAATGCGGTAGTCGGAACACACTAAACGGTATATAAATAAAACCATGACTATTTCACGTTTCGAAGTCACTTCGAGCATATTTTTTGGATTTAGTTAGACGTCACCTTTTACGACATCCACGGCATGTACTACGTATGATCTGTATTACCAGAAAACTTAAAGGTTACGTGAGATTGTGTACCTACATAAAACATTATAGTTAAAAAAACACATAAATATTGATATAAAGATTAACGTTCAAATCTCAACAAAGTTTGTTATCAAATCGTTCTTGTTATTGTTTTTTTAATAGTTAGAAAATTAAATGATTGCGATATGTGATGTTTCTGCGATTTTTATGCTCTAATCGCAATCGTTATTCAATTACAGTTCAAGGATCATAGTCAACAATAAGTTAGCACCAGAGTTCTTCCAAAAGTAGGTTTTACAAGTTCTACTTCACCTGCCGACGCTACTTCCGTCGCGTTTCCCAGTTGTTGTGTCTGCGATTCGGCGCTACAAGTTGTATCGCGCGCCAATCCGCTTTGCATTTTTGCTATTCATGCCATTGGGCGCACGTTATTCATAGAGGCGGTTACGGGTACTCGTACCCTAGTTGAAAGTGGTCGATAAGCGGTAGAAAAATTAAAAAAAAATAGTCCGTCAGAGATACTTAGATTACCAAAAAATATTAATAAATGTTATGTATTTTTTATTTAACAAAAAAATAAAACCTAATACATGGCTTAAAAGTATCGCGTGACGTCACTAAATGGTACAATTTTTACCTAGGCGTGACGTCACAAGCCTACGGTGGTTTGATGATCACTTTCGTCGATGTTTAGTTATTTGATAAACTAAAAACCACGTGCCTTATATTTTTCCATAATCTTAACGGACTTATTAGAAATACGTATTTTTAACCGAGTCGACATCCCTATTAAAGATTCAAATTTGGAACGAACAATTGAACGATTCAATATTAAGTGACGTCTCTGAGTGGGAACGTTAACTTACGTCCTGAATTTCTCCAGTGAAATATTGACTGTATCACAAGAGCGTAAGGTTTATTTTTCAAGGTTAGCAATTTGGCAGATCGTTAGCGTTCTGATACAGTAGGGGACTAAACTTCATTTCTAAGAAATGGCCGCCGTTTTTCGTGCTGTGTGTGTGTGTGTCTTATTACCGTAATTTGCTCAAACTAGTTAGAAAGTTGACTTCTTTGCGATCTTAAAGTTTGTAATATACGTCCCACGGCTATGCTGCGTGGTGGGGCACTGTCATTATACAACGTGTTATGAAAACCGGGTAAAAAAAAAAGAAGGAAATTATTAAAACCAAAAACATTGTAAACCCTAGTAAGCTGTCACTTAAAAGATTTGAGGTTATCTTAGAGTTTAACCGACGGATTTTTCTAGAAGAGATTTTAATTTTTTCTATCAAAAAGGTTTGCAAACTCTATAAGAGGAATTAACGGCTTTTTCTTTCTTCTTTTTTCAAATATTATAAATTGTCTCCTTATAATGGGCCGTTTAATTTAACCCCATTTCTGTTTTACTCGTATTTTTGTAACGTTCTTAGTAAATAGAACGTTTTACTGTAAGAAGACATTATTTTAATTAAAAAACAATTTAAAATGTATTCATAGATTTTTAGATAATTAAATGGTTTGAACCGGAAACTCGTCTAGAGCATTTGATAAATTTACTAACTTTTAGGTACTTTAACTTTGGTTTCGCCGTGTGTTCTCGAGTTTAGAATAAAATCTCTCCATTTCTTCTGTGAATGTCGCGTGAGGGCCTGAGCGGACTAAGGAAATAGATTAAGGTATCCAAGCGACATGCTAGCAACCTGTCACTATTTTATGAACCCTACAAAATATTCCAGAAGTGATTGGCTACGAAACGTGGGTAGTAATACTTTGACTGTAAGTCATAGATGAAATCAATGCTGTAAGTATAGCGTTTTGTAGACTCTGATGACAGACGTGATGACATGTGTGATACTTCTGGCTGTATAAGTATCTCATGTAGGTATAAAGAATATACCTATGATGAAGCCTTGCGATCGGTATGAAAAAGCTACGGGGTATTTCTTTCTAGTGTAGCCATAGTTAAAGATGATGTGGCGTTCGATGTAATATACACCAATCACAACGCCAAATTTAAAGTTCGTTTTGTTCAGAATAACCACTACCTATAGGTAAAACGTCACTGGTTTTGTGATGTAAAGATGTTACAACATGTTTTAATCAACTTCGTATTGCTTTAATATTTGACACGTCTAGTCTTTTACAGCGATGAAAATGAGAAATACCGTGGCTCAAAGAAAGAAGTAGGAATAAAAAAAAACGTCCACCCTACCTTGTCTATGTCATTTGCATTATTAAGTATTTCTTCTTTAACGAAAAAGGTTTACGTTTAATACACAGAAACGCAAATTTAAATTTAAATTCCAGTTAAACTCATTAGGCGATAAAACTTTTGAAATGGAAATTATTGAAAAAGTAATACATTTTTTTTTAATCCAACTGCTTTAATGACAGCCAAGAAAAAAAACATCGAACTACTTTGAAATAGTAAAATCCAAGCGATTACAACTTTATTATTACCACTCGTAAACTTCAATTCTCTCAAAACTGCGTCTTAAATTCATAGGCTACTGAAAGATCACCTCCTGAACATGATTTGGCAAACTGCAAAACATAACTTTGCGTTCACCGAAAGCGTTCCAAATTCAAACAATGGCTCGAGTGTCCTTCCCCGGAATTGGCGCGGAAATTTTTGTTATCTTTTCGTGTTCCCCGAACGGATTTTAAATTGAGAACACAAATGCGGGGCCGCTAAAATGACGCTGTTTCGTTTCATTTTTGGGCTAACCGCAAGTTTTTTCCCGTTTAGGTATACAATGAGTCAATCAATGGTTTATGTTTCATAAAAGTAATGCCTAATCTAAAGGTGGCCATAAACATAATAATATAAAAATAGTACTCCAAGGATGTTTTTTTATAACCATCCCTGTTATACATACAGTTTATTAATAATGTTCATTAGCGAAAGAAAATGACGTTTAGCAAATCGAATAAAAAATACATTGTTAACTCTCTGAACTATGGACTAAGGAAATAAATTTAATGTTATTATGCGAATGGCTTATTTATTCATGATTAAAGTAAATGCCGGCCTAGAGATATTCCACTTTAATATGACTTCGTTGACTTCGTACTTTACCATTATAAAGGCACTAAATTTCTCCGGATCTCACAAATTTCTCAAAACCGGACCTAAACCAGTAAAACTCGTAGGTACTACGTGCCAATAAACCATGCAAATCTAACGCCGTTTTAGATTAGGAATATTTAATGTTACTTTTTTTAACATCGATTTTATTATTGTTACATATTTACTTTGAATTTATTTACCTAGGGAAATAAATTAATAACTCACGTCTAAAATATTGTTAGGTTCGAATTAATTTTAACGTACCTCAAATTTAGAAGTACACAGACATTAAAGATTTGTGCTATCAAACAAAACGTATGGATCTGATTCTATTATCAATTACAGACGTAATATAAAAATAAACCGGCCAAGTGCGAGTCGGACTCGCGCACGAAGGGTTCCGTACCAAAACTGCAAAAAATCAGAATTTTTGTATGGGAGCCCCCCTTAAATACTAATTTTATTTTTATTAAATTATTTATTTTTAAAGTAGATATTTAATTAAACATTCTGTGAGCATTTCAAGTATTTAACTGTTACAATTATTTAAATAGACCTAAAACAGCAAAAAAAATGGTTTTTGTATGGAAGCCCCCCTTAAATACTAATTTTATTTTATTTTAATTATTTCCTTTTAAAGTAAATAATTAATTAAATATTCTGTGAGCATTTAAAGTATTTACCTGTTACAGTTATTTAAATAGATCCAAAAGAGCAAAAAAAAACACGTTTTTTGTATGGAAGCCCCCTTAATTATTATAATTATTTTAATTTTAGTATTTGTTGTTATAGCGGCAACAGAAATACATCATCTGTGAAAATTTCAACTCTCTAGCTCTTACGGTTCGTGAGATACAGCCTGGTGACAGACAGACGGACAGACAGACGGACGGACAGACAGCGATGTCTCAGTAATAGGGTCCCGTTTTTACCCTTTGGGTACGGAACCCTAAAAAAACACTCGTGCTTAAAATATCGTACACACACAGCGCCATCACATTTTGATCGAATGTACTACACCCCAGCGACATATTAGCGCTCCAGTGTCTTGTTGCCAACATAATCGGCGAGTGATAAGCGCGCATTGTTTTATAATACGTTTCAATTTGCGAACGCGACCGATTGCTTTCGGAAAGATGTTTATCTATTTACGGCTATGATAAAGAATGTAGCTATTTATTGGTATCGTGTTTGATCAATAACCTATCAGGAAGTGAGTGTGAAGTTCCCAACCTCTAGTAGGCCTTGGTAGTTATAGCTCAAGTCTTTACTTACTGATAGAAGGATACTTTTATCTAACTTTATAACAAAAGATGCGACAGTGACTACGACGAATTAGTCATAGTTTAAACTATGCAACGTTTCGTATGCTCTGCCTACCCCATTTGGGAATAC
>BHDV01009233.1:47004-97657 GCA_005406045.1 Adoxophyes honmai | reverse complement strand
TACGGAACCCTAAAAAATCAAACGTAGAAAAGTCTAGAAAATTTGCTTACACCGTTGGAATTTCTGGCTTGCTATCTATGCATTGTCTGTGCGTACAACGAAACGTCTGCCCCGTTAGGTATATTGAACTTGAAATAAATACCCCTAATCAAGCTACCACAAAGAAACCCGTCCACCTTAAAAGACTAAGCACTTATTAGACAATAATGACATCCGTGGGAAGACGCGAGTCAATCCTACAGTTACAGCCAACTTTATGACAGGTCACACACCCACTCCAACAAGGCTGTATGGCTTTTGGCCTTTGCCTTTTCCGTAACGGAATGAGTAAAAAAAGTAACACACCCACTCCTATTCATAAGACTAAGGATTTGTTAGAAAGGTTGGTTCCGTCCGCAGTAGTCAAATGAGGAAAAGACTGAATCCTTATACTTACATAAGATTTGTCACGTCTGTCGGTCTGTCACAACCATTTTTTTCGGAAACTAAGATAATAGTGTTGAGGCATAGGTTATGTACCTAGATGTATTCTTTGAACAAATTTTGATATTGATAATTATTTTGAATACATTTTGGCGTTTCTGGGTCAATATCAGATTTCGTCCCGCAATTTCTAATTTCTTTGGCGCAATTTTTTTCTTCAATACAAGCAATAAATGAAATGACATACCTTGTAAACGACTGAATTTCAGCACAATAACATAGTTACATAAGAAATTCAGTCGTTTACAAGGTATGTCATTTCATTTATTGCTTATATTGAAGAAAAAAATTGCGCCAAAGAAATTAGAAATTGCGGGACGAAATCTGATATTGACCCTTCTCATACTTACTTAAAATAGAAACACATTGTCATTTTGTTTCATCAATCCCATACGTGTAGGGTAGGTATCTACAGATATTTCAGTGGTAAAATGTGACCCCCTTTAACTTCTAAAATAAGAGAATGATAAATCCAAAAAAAATGATGTAAGTAAGCAAACACCGAAAATTGATTTTAAAGAGATCTAAGTAGTACACCTATTTTTTTTCTACATAACCTGCAATTTACCTTTCATTTACCTACCTAGTCAATAGTACACCCTTCATGTGGGAGTCCGACTCGCACTTGGCCGGTTTTTTAATCTATTTTTTTAACGAGGCTTTAAACATACCAGGAAAACATGTGACCATAGGAGCTTACAAGATGGTGTACTTAAATTAGAAACATGCAAAACTGTTACCGAATTAATACGCACAGCTTGACAATATACTGTCAGACGACGAGAGACGAGATTTTTGGGGAATATTTTATTAAATAATGCAATGCGGGTTTCCAAACAACTGTCATTACAGACGTTCCCGCAAAATGCAAGACGGTTGGCCGCCTTATACAGTTAGAGCAAGCAAATTCAATGTAAAGATCACGACCTTATATTACTAGCAAAGCAAATGACAAGCGACACTCAAAACACGACTAAAACCAACTCAAATCAACACAAAACAAACCTAATTGCCTCAAAGTTAAATGCAAACCAAACTGCAGTGATAACTTCGGCTATAAATGTCAAACCTTAACCTCAAAACGGTGACGCCGCTCCGCCATGTTAGATTTCTTCGGGGCTCCTCGGAATGTTCCGTTAGTGTTCGGGCGACCACTATAAATAGATCCCGCTAGATAGTTTATTGGAACTATCTGTGACCTCAGTTCCTAGATTGGGTGGGTGTTTGGAGGTCAAGTGTGGATGGTTGTGGGGGGGATTGAGCGCACCTTGCGTGGCGTGCCTAAGGCTACCGAAACGAGTTAGACTGGTTGATAAATTAGAATTGATAATTCTAGAATTTTATAGAAACGGTGTTGAGATGTTTGAATATCAGTTTTTAAATTGCTGTGCGGTTTAATTAACGGAAGGCGACGAAACAACATTTATAAGAACAATTGCTGGAGATACTTACTTTAAAATCCCACCTTTCGTAGCATTATTTTAGTTTTAAACATAGATAAAAAGAAATAAGTACAATAGTGAAAGCCTTAGACATACTTTAACCTATTTCCTTAGTCGCTTCTTAAGACATCCACGGAAGAAATGGAGAGTTGATATTCGAAACTTGACTCCATAAACCTCCTTAACAGAAGGACATAGAAAATACTTAAAGAGTCAGTGTGGTAGGTAGAAAAGCGGCTAATTACAACCGTCGTGTGATTAAGTCAATTGTCGTATCTTCACAAACGACTTTATGCAATTTGATAATTATAGTCATCATCATAACATTTTGCATATTATAATCTACCTTATACCCTATTATGAGAATTGTGGTGGCGTAAAAAAACGTGAAAAACGTAGTGGTGACAGCAGAGCCGGTCTGTAAGAGAGAGATAGAGAAAGAGAAATGGAGAAAGGTTGGAGAAGCGTGTGACGGTGGTAAAAGACGCATTGAAGAAGAGAAAATTGTTGGTAGAAGTTAAAAAACTTACTCACTTTTACTCTTGTATCTAACTTGGAACCCAAAAATCTGGCTGAAAACAGCTGCGAAACGTGAAATAGACAAAGTTTTTACTATATGGCGTTTTGTGTGCTCTGCCTAGCGCGTTTGGGAATACTAGCGTGATATACGTATGTGCGCATTTTATTTAATTTTCGTAAGTTCCTGTCATCGTTTATTTCTTTCCAAAAGATCAAGTATCTAATTAAATTAAAAAGCATTTTACACCTTGAAACAGCAACTGCAAAAATCACGATCATTCGTCAATTACAAAACCTGGAGAATCCGTAGAGTAGTAATTGCGTCTCTAGCTCAGTCATTCAAAGAAAAAAACGACATAAAACTACCTATCTTAGTCACGTCAAACCCGTCCTTTGGCTTGTAGTATTAAAAAACAAAAGAAAACCACCAACCAATCTAAAATAAACTTTACGTCTTACACCTAAGATAAAATAACTAACGGCCGAACAAACAATTTTCTCATTCGTTCTTCGAAATTCAAAAATGAGCAAGACCTAATGACCGTTAAGCTGGGAACAGGTTCTAACGCGGCCGCCATAGACAAAAAAAAAGGACGCCATCTTGCCATGATGGTAGAGAAACTTAATTTCGCTAGGCAATTTGGTTTTTTTAAGTTCCCGTGGTAAAATGTATTTTGTTACCTCTTTCTTAAATGCATACAAATATCGAGCATTTATTGTCTTAACTATGCATGTTTTTAATTATCTGGTGTTTGTTTTGTTCTTCTAATTGAATTTCTTAGTTGTTTTTTCTTTCCGGAAATCGACCGTAAATATGTTAACCAGTAGTCGAATCACGTTTGAAAACCACTGTGAAGCTTTTTCCGAAAATTTTCATGAAAAAAATACGAAAAACTGAAAATATTGTTCAGTTCTTTGTAGATAGTTCGTTTCTTAGTCAACCGCGTAGCATCACAATGTCGAACGAATGCAGGTGCGTACGCGTCAACTAACGGGACTTGCGTACGGGACGTAAGGTAACACAGGGCGCGTTGACTTGAAAAGCGACGAAACATTCGTCTCCCACAAAGTAAATAACGAAAATTTTCACTAAGTAAATACTTAGGTTCAGGTAAGATTTAGGCGACGGGTTAGCAGCCTGTCGATATTTTACCTCTTCCATATGTTTTTAAACCTAAAATTATGCTATAAGTGGCTGCGAAGCTTGCAATAGCCATGGTTTTGACTATGTAACGTTTCGTATACTCTGCCGACCCCATTTGGGAATACAGGTCTTTTTCGAGTCTACCAGCGCCTCTGAAAGACCATCATTGTCAAGAAAAATGCGCCGGCAGAAACGTGTGAAAAATATTATTTTCAAAATCATTCAAAATACACGTATTAAACATCACATCACATCACATTACATCGCTTGAAGGTCAGCAGGAAGAGATCCCTTAAGGGATATGTTCGCCTTTGTACTTTTGTTTCGTTCTGTACTTGTTAATTTGTCATGTTTATTTTGTACAATAAAGAGTTACATACATTATGTAAAGAAATGGAGTAAAGAAAAAAAAAATGAAAAAAAACAGTGTATAAAATTTGGAAACTAGATATTATTGTTCGATGTCAAACACTGTCATTTCACGCGTGGTTAGGGAATGCAATCTCGACTCGAGATTGCAAATTCGAGATCTCGCGGGATTAGAAATGTCAATCTCGCGAGATCTCGGAATTTTCGAGATCTCGTCTAGTATAAAAAAAATATTAAATTCGGATGACTGAAAAGCTAATAACTGCTTGTTTGTAATAGTGAGGTTATCTTTAATCTTACCAACTAGATAATTATCAAATTTTAAAGAAATTAACATACCTAGGTGAATTAGGTAATCAAAACAATAAGCATATTTCAAGAGAATTAGTAAGTAGTTACCTGCACTATGAGTGATTATGTAAATAACTCCTTAAAAACAAAGGGTATTAATAGTGTCTTCTGCTAAACGGCATCTAATGTCCGTGGCAATGAACCCCGCTGATGAGAATGTCCGCTCCGACTCAACACTGGTTGGCAACAGCGTGGCGAAGCAATTAGGAACATATTATGCAAACTGCAAAAATTGCCCCCTTGTTCCTCCACACTCTCAGATAAATAATGACGGGATACGCTGTCCAAGGCGTTACCCCTCTGTCAAAGGTATAAGCTAAAAAATCCTACACGTTTTATAAAACTACTTCAGCCGCCATCTTTTCCCAGACTTACCTTGACCGCCGTGCCGAACACATCACCCAGAAAAATTCCAATCTGCGCGGTATTTTCATGTAAAAATAATTCCAAGAGTTCTAGTTTGCAAAAGGACGGAGTTACCTTCCATTTGTGACTTTGTTTTAAATGATTTTGTTATTATTTACTTTATTTTTTAAATTACAAACTTATAGGTTACGCGACGAACCTTGATCATAGTTATTCCCACGATACAACCTTGTAGTGGCGTCACCGTTACATTAAAATCGGATTGTGGGCGTCTAAAAATTACATTCATTTATTTTAGGTAGATATATACCATTACAATGATATTCCGTTGGAATTATAAAAATTCTTAACATTTACAAGAAGTTATCTCAATCAGACTTTACGTTTACGTCTTGCAAAAGTTACTTCGTTTAGAAGACGACTAATGTGGAAAAATATCGATAAACAAATGTCGATAGTGGAAAAGTAGGTACAGAATAAATTAATGTAGTGCGCTTTCAGCCTCCGATATATAATCAATTATGTTGTCTGCGATAATGAAATAAAGAAGATGAAATTTTTATACTTACATTCGTCGCTCGTGATGTAATAATAATAATGGTTATAGGTGCTGAATGTTAAAAAAAAATACATAAAATGAATGGTGTTCGAATTAACTTTCAACTAAATGTAAGATGTGTAAGTATAAGTTTAAAACGAAAATGTAGGGGTTTTTTTTTAATTTTTAAGTATGTAGGTTCGGTTTGCTATTATTCTCAATGTTCATTCATCACAACGTTTCCTACTAACATAACGAATAATTGAACTATTTTACTAAGGCATAATTGTTACATTACTGTAAAGTTTTATAATCAAGACAGTTTTAATTAAAATTTTAGGTTAATGTGTTTAACTTATTTCTGCTAACCTTCAAAGATTGCACCCCTTCTTAAATGTGAAATTTATTTAGCTACGTATCTTGATACTTTAGCAACAAAGTTAACTATTTAATTATATAATACAATCGGGTCATGTAAAAAAATCGTTTCTTTATTTTACACTAGACGCTCAGAACGATTTATCGATATCGATATTTTCGAATCATATTCCTTGCACTATCTTCTTACCCACACACCTGCAAGCTTGCGTGTTTGGATACGGAGTAAGATGCAATTCTGAGCGTGTTTGCGTGAATTTTTAAATTGTGTGTTGGTTCCATGCATGTGCGCGTATATAAAAACGCAAATCATTTTCGCGTATGTGTGTCGCCTGTTTATGTAGTAGTTACCTCGTCCCCCGCAGAAAACGACAGAATTTTTTGTTCGAGAAAATTGACCGATGCTGTCTCCCGTCCTTATTCCTCCGAGTCCACACTCAAATAAATCCATTTATTTTTTATGGTAGACTCTAATTTGTCTAAGCTCGTGGATATGTGCAGAATTTCTTCTAATTCCTCTTGAAGCGATTTATTTTGCACGCCGAGTCGAGTGGACGTGTGTAGCGTCGCTGACCATTGCCGCCCAATCCCGTCAATCTCGAACGGGATCTCGTCATATGATGCGTCGGGATTGATCCCGAAAAATTACACGAGATCTCGCGAGATCGAGATCTCGCGGGATCGGGATTGCATTCCCTACGCGTGGTGCAACCGTTGAAAACGACGCTAGCTATCTCAATAGTCCATGAATGAAAGATCAAGAAACTAGTCAAGTGCGAGGCGGATTCGCGCGCGAAAGGTTCCGTACGATTGACTAGATCTAGATAAACAAACCAATGAAACCAACCGCATACCTGTTGCCATTTATATCAAGCTAAAAATGGAAAAAATTGCGCCTGGCTTATACCCATACTTAAATACTTATTTAGTGACAATAGAAATAATACAGCCTGATGGTAAATAGACAGACAGACAGCGAATTCTTACCCATAAGGTCTCCTTATTCGGGAACCGAACTCGACTCTGAGTATTACAAATGTCCACGCGAACTTAACATACCAACTGAACAAAACGCAACATATAAGTAGCCTCGCATGGCTAAGCTTCATGTTAAAACAATTTCAACCGAACGAAATTGTTTAAAAAACGCCTAACTACCCACAGATATAGAAGGATTCAGGTTACGTGACAAAACCCAATTCAGTTTGTAAAAATAAGCCAACGAACGCCCCAAATCGCTGCACCGGTAATAATGCAGGTGTAGCATGGACGCAAAACCCTTAGCCGGAATTCCTACTTAGGCTGGGTTCACAGCTGTCCGGGAGACCCGTACGGGCTGTTGCTACGAGCGCCCGGAGCGGGAGCACAAATGAGGAACTAGAGCAGCGTTTCACAGCGACCCGCATTGGTGCGCATGGGACCCGCTTCGCGTCGCTGTGAAACGATGCTCTAGGACCTCTAGGTCCTGAATTAGGCGCAGCGCAGACGACAGAGTTTTGTGCGATCGAGTCTGCGCAGCAATAAATTCTCTGAATGGCGCGCTGACAGTTTCCATGAAACTCTGAATGGAAATTCATGGAAACTGTCAGCGCGCCATTCAGAGAATTTATTGCTCCACAGACTCGATCGCACAAAACTCTGTCGTCTGCGCTGCGCCTTATGCTCCCGCTCCCGTAGCAACAGCCCGTACGGGTCCCCCGGACAGCTGTGAAGCCTGTGAACCTAGCCTTAGAGTAATTGCCGATTAAGACACTTAAAATTATTCACAGCAAACAAAGGAATCTCAAATGAAACTTGTCACTTGACAATTATGTATCAAGTAGCTGACCTTGCATTTTCCTTTTCCATTGTGCTAAACTATTGCAAAAATAATTGGATGAAAAAGTCCAAAGAGGAAAGACTTGCATCATTGCCTTGAATGATCTAAATATACAGTTTTAACTTCCGCAATGATTTAAAAGTGAGACGTCGGTGAGAAGTAATAGCATCAAAAGCGATCAATTGAGTGCGAAAGCAGTGATTAGTGATTCACTTGGTGATCGGTAGCCTGGTGATTGTCCGGTTCTGGGTGCGTCATTTGGCAATTGACAATAGCTAACCATAAGGTTACTTAAGTTTAGTAAGGGAAATTACTTAAGGTTAGGTAAGGTTCTTCCCTTGCCTTCTCTTATGTTAAAAATAGAAAAAACTTTGTTTCACATTAATTTCGACATTGAGAAAATTTTCAGCTCAATGGTAAAAGGAACACTAAATTGAAACCTACATAGGTAATTAAATCACTTCTACAAGAGTTACGCTTAGCTTGATTTCCGAAATGTCGTAGGCAGATCACACGAAACGTGAAATAGACGAAACTATGACTATTTCACGTTACTCAGTAACATTTAGCTTAAGTAATTTTCTAAAAAAAAGAGACAATAATATTGACAGGTTGTTGTGCAGATGCGCGCGAGATAGGCTTTACCTGTCACTGTCTAACTAAGAAGTCATAGTTAGTTCCTTTATTCCATAAAACAATAAAGTTAAGTAAGTTAAGATATTAGATAAGTTGTCGCGCGCGCGCGTGTGTGTGTGCTACGACATCCACGGAAGAAAGGAAGAGATGTCCTTCTAACCCGACACCACACGGGGGAAAGGAAGGGTAAATTTACTGGTTACATAGATAGATAGATACAATCACGCCTATGTTCCCAAAAGAGCACACAAATCTTAACATACATACTTACACAAAAGCATGATTATGACTATTTCACGCTTCGCAGCCACTTCTGGCATAATTTTAGGTTTGAAAACAGAAGAAAGAGATAGTATAGTGACAGGTTGCTGGTTCACCGTTAACAAGCTTATCGACCTAGTATCAACAATTTTTACGAAACCATATTCAATTAGCTGTCACCCCATGCTAGGGTTCAAATTATCGACCGCGGACAAAAATGTCCAAACAGCTTTTTAATATTTGAAGCGGTGCTATTCGGCCAGCAATCGATACTAACTAGCCCACTGTCATGCTAGTCTTTGTTTCAATTCGGCACAAAGGATCGGTTTCTTTTGTCTTTTGAAGCATTAAGAAAAAGTGGGCGACGCACTTTTGGTTTCGCGTAGCGCTGTTTAGATTTTACGTGTTGTTAGAAACAAATGAATTTGAAGATTAGAATAACTTTATTAAAGCCTGATTTGTAATTGTATTACACGAGGTGCATGATTACGCTTAGTAAAATATAGTATCTTTTAATTTCAGGATTTCAACTAAATTACGCACATTTGTATGACTAAAGAAGTGAGAAAAAGGCGAGGAATGGTCATAGCTTTGAAATATCTTAAAAGGCGACTAAGAAAACGGGAAAAGGTATATTTTAGGCGACAGGCTAGCGACCGGTCACTGTTATTTCTCTTAACTTAAACCCCAAAAATCATGCTAGAAGTGGGAACGAAACTTAAAATAAGTAGATATGTTTCTGACTATTTTACTACTAGTTTATGTTCTTGTTATAGCATAGAATTTTCTAGTGGCGTCACTACGTCCTATAAATTTTACCAAGACGTGACGTCACAAGCCCCCACTCTGAAAGTTTGGGGCTAGGATAGAAAAATAGTATGCTTAGTTGGTTTGCTCATAAAGAGAGGATGGATGAAGATTTACTAACCAAATTGATACGGGATGTATGGATGGGTGCCTTGGGAGGGGAAGGCCTAGACGTACGTTCCGTGACCAAATCGGTGACGTTATAGAAACAGAGCGTCTAGTGTGTTCATTTCGATGGTGCAGTCGTTAACGAATTCGTTTGCAAGTTGTCGCGGAATGTATTGAGACTTGTCGACCGTGGCAGTTGTGCAAACGTTCCGCTGGCGGCGCTGTCTCGGTTTCCATACAATTTTGCGATAACGCGCAAACGAATTCGTTAACGACTGCACTATCGAAATGAACATACTTGACGTACCGGTCAGGCCAAGAGTACCCGAAACCGACGAGCATCTATGAGGAGATTAATGAATGTGGTGAAAAAGAGGTGTGTCAGGATCGTAGCAAGTGGATCAAAGTGGTCCTGTCCATGTCCACCCCTGTGGGAAAGAGGTGTATGTATGTAAGGTATTCTGTAATCCTAATGACGGACTAAATAGAAAAAAAATAACTAAAATCCTTCGTCATTCATATCGATTGATAATTAAAAAAACATATTAACATTGTTCGATACTTGTATGCGGAAGTAGTAATGGTATAGTTTATAAAAGAATGCTAAATTGTTATTTCATACAATTTCACACGATAATGTAACTGTGACAAAATGCATTACGAAACAAATATTCCTAGGTACAGTACACTCAAGTGTAAAACATAGGTACATACATTACTCATCATTTATTTGTATGTATCATAGTACATATGTTTTACAGTGTGGTGTCGGGTTTAGAATAACTCTCCTCCGTTTCTTCCGTGGATGTTATAAGAGGTGACTAAGGAAATAACTTAAAGTGTATTTTTTACCCGTGTGGTGCCGGGTTAGAATAACACCTCCCCCTTTCTTCCCGTGGGTGTCGTAAGAGTCGACTCTGCGAAAGGGTTAGTGCATTGTGAGCGATGGGCTAGCAACCTGTCACTGCAATATCACGTTTTACCATCTGATTACCCTGATATTGCTAGGCGTGGCACTGGATTTTTGAATTCATGTGCTCTGCCTGGCCTCTTGGGAATACAGGCGTGAGAATACTTATATATGTATATGTATGTATGAATACTTATATTTTAGGCAACAGGGGACCTGTCAGTTGTACCTGTCAACTCAAAACCTAAATAAAAATGTACTTAGTAGTGGCCACAGAACGTGAAATAGTCATGGTTTTGTTTGCCTATTATCATTTTTGTTTTAATAACATCAAATCAATGTACCTATAGTGACGAATATTAGTACAGTGTCGATTACTGGGACATTTACTAAGCCATTTACCCAGTTGTCGTGTAAATTTGGACAAGGATAAAACGACAATAAATATAGTTTGAGTCAGTGTTTTTTAAATATAATTTGGGACTAATATGATGTCACTTTGAGGAAGAAAACAAAGTAAATAGGTATAAATCGAAATAGTGGTCAAAATAATTCGTTAAAATAATAACTCACATACAGTCACAAACCGGGATTGTTGAGCCACTTGCCACTGTTCGCAATTTAGACGTGTAACCAATGACCGATGTGACCGACTAGATGTCAGCTATTGGATTAGTATTACACGACCAAGTTACAAACATAGGTAAGGTACATATAGATAGAGACAAGATATAAAAACTGTGTGGTGTCGGGATAAAATAACACTTGTCCATGTCTTCCGTGGATGTCGTGGCGATTAAGGAAATAGCTTTAGGGATTCTTTAGGTGAGAGGCTAGCAACTTGTCACTATTATACTTCCTCTTCCATCTGTTTTCATTATGCTAGAAGTGACTGCGAAGCGTGAAATAGCCGTAACCATGGTTTTTCCTGTGTCACGTTTCGTGTGCTCTGCCTACCCCGTATGAGATGAGACGCGATGTATGTATGTATTAACGATTATGACTTCTACCGCTTCCACGTTCAAGTAGCAGTCTCGATTAAATTGATGACCCAACATACAACGTATTTACAGCTATCATCATAGCGACATTGCATTGCTTACATACATACAACACCCCTATTCCCAAATGGGGTAGGCAGAGCACACGAACCGCTACATAGACAAAAAAGTAACTATTTGCGGTTTTGTGGATACGTCTAGCATTTTTTAGGTTTTGAATTGACAGGTAGGTATAATAATGACAGGTTCCCAGCCTATCGCCTAAAATATACATAACATACTTCCTTACGACATCCACGGAAGAAATGGAGGTGTTATTCTAAACCCGACACCACACGGTAAGGGGCAGCGCAGACGACAGACTTTTGTGCGATCGAGTCTGCGGAGCAATAAAAACTCTGAATGGAAACTGTCTGCGCGCCATTCAGAAATTTTATTGCTCCGCAGACTCAATCGCACAAAAGTCTGTCGTCTGCGCTGCGCCTAAAACTTTATTACGTTTATAATGACAAAGTGGGTGGGGCAGAGATTAAAAGATAAATAAATACGATTAATATTGTAAATAAATAAATATCGAAATGAAACGTAACACTGTTTTTATGCCACAGTTTTTCCTTTAAATCTTTCCTGGTGCGCAAATAAAAATAACCTTATTGTTTTAACTAGGTACCTACTTAAGTTTCGGGTTTAGAACGACACCTCTCCATTTCTTCCGTGGATGTCGTAAGAGGCGACTAATTAAGGTAATATTTCATGCGACATGGCTGGAAACCTGTCACTATAGCACCTCTTAACTTGAACCTAAATAATACGCTGAAAGTGGCTGCGGAACGTAAAATAGTCATTGGTATGTCTATGTAGCGTTTCGTGTGCTCTGCCTACCTTTGGAAATACAGGCGTGATGTATGAATGTATGTAATTTTATAAAATGCATTTCGTTGTATTCCTGAATTAATGATTACCTACTGAAGTTTCTTGACAATTTCGTATATTTAAGTCAAGCTAGAATTCTGTCACAGATAATGCTATTTGTTCTTGTTTATTTTTGTAAACTTACTGAAACTACCTATCGATATTCGCAAACAAAATAGTCTTATTATATGTTAAATGAATAGAATGTACTTATGTCTTGATTTTAATAGAAAAAGCTCAAGTACTCGTAGATTTCAATCGGTTTCCTAGTAAATTCCTGTATTAAACCCGTATCTAGTAGAATCTAGTAGAAAGTAGTAAAATCTCAAGTAAACTTTTGAGAATTGAAGATGATTTTGATTAGTTGTACCTATAGTTTGAATTACTGTAACTGAATAACTAAGTAGCTAGGTAAACCATAGAATTATTAAAAAAACATAATTCCACTCACACAGTCCTAACAAGGCGGTTAAACAACTATAATTACAGCTTAACCCATCTCAGAGTTACGGAATTAAAACTATATAATTGCCATTATAAGTCAGAATCGCTAACAAGTCTGCCTATAGTACCTAGTTCTAGGTTACCTCTCATACAGACGATAGCACGAAGGCCACAGACCAAGTAGCACAAGGCGATTCAAAACCACGCAAGTGTCGCCCAACTGCCGTTCGAATATAAACCCAAGTTCATTAACACATCAACCAAAAACCTATACCATTTTGAACTAAAGCCACACAACCTCCAAGGACCATATTCCCTTGAACGCCCACCGACCTGAACTTCGCACATGCACAAGAGCGTAACTGCACTCGCTTGATGGGAATGCAACCACGTGCGGCCAACTTCATGCCAGTATGTAATCAAGTTCATAGATTAAGACTGTCGCACTGTATTGCCATTTAAAACTCACCTGAACTAAATGCAGTTTTGTCCATGAACTAAGTCCGTAAGTCCTTGAGAGCACTGACACTTATTTAACCTAGTTTAACTTTGCACTTTGACATCACATGGGTAAGGCACGTCTATCACAAAATTGAGCAGCTTTCGGAAGTCAATCACGATTCGGGGATCGGTTGGGAACACTCGTTCGCTTTTTGAAAACAGTTCGGCTCAGTTCGGCGCGTGTCGGGCCCATTCGGAGTCCGCGGACGCGCAGCGCGTGGCCAGCTCGCGCGCAACTGAATTGTCGTAGGTTAAGTTTGGAAAAATAACCGCTAGTTCAATTTTCCGCGACGCCCGCCGTCCCCGCCAAAACGTCCGGCTCACATCACTCCGCACGACCGACGTTTCGGCAGCGCCACTCGCGAAAAACACTGTCAACCGCACTAAACTAGCGCGTAAACACAACGAATTTACTGAATGCCAGTTTTCATTATTATATTTGTGCGGCGGGGCGAGGGAAGTATAGTTGTCTCTTTCTCGCGTGCATCGGCTCGCTTCGGATTTTTCCTATTTCTATTTCTAATTAGGGTTTTTCGTTTGTTTGTGGTTCGCGCGTGGTTAGGTCCATGCGTTGCGGCCGTCGGATTGCACTGAGGCTAGGTGACATTCGCTGGCACACTCAAGTTCAGATCGAGCGTCAATAAACTCGATGCTGTAGTAAAGCGTACTTGTGATACGCTTAAAATACGATTATATGAATCGAGAGGCTCTGTAGTAACGGTCCACGAGTCCGGACGAGTTTCGTAGTTTCAAATTTGGAATTTTGTTCCAACGTATTTTATTTGCGTTGCTCAGGTTTTTGAATTACGAATGCGCTATGTTCCTATGTACGGAAAGATGCAAGTAACAAGGCAACTGTTTGATGAATAATACAACTCTTAAAACCAGTACCTAATGAGAGAAATAAAGAACAATAGTTCAGAAGATGATTAAGAGTCGGCGAGAAAATTCTGAGAAAAAATAGAGACCTTTTCAACTTCCTACATTCACAAATTTCACAATATGGTTCGCTATTCAAAACTATTTGTTTTCGATAAAAAATATACGTGTTACAGATCACAATGGATAATCCGCATTGTTTTAATATTATAAAACAACCTCTTAGATCATCAGGTCAGCGATGATTGAACTCGTGATGTTTTCATTTTCAGGTCAAACCTCAATAAATACCTACTATACCTTAGGTACTTGGAAGAGTATTTACTAGTCTGAATATATTTTTTTGCCACTTCCTCCTATATTCATGGAAGAAAAACATGCTACAAATGTATCCAGAAATTTTGTAAATACTTAAAGATATTTTTTACTAAATAATACAAATTTTATAAAAAAACGAAATGCAAATTGCGAAAAAATATTCAAATTGTAATTCAAATAAATTCAAACGAAATGCGCGCTACAAAATTTGAAATTGAAACGAATTCCGCGGCGCTTTTAAAACGCGTGTCACAAAATTCCTTTCAGCAAGCGATTCAAATTTTGAAACCAATTTTATACTTAGCTTTAAAGTTGGCCAATTATACATATTAGCCTGAGAAATAAAAAATAAATTATTATCTTACCAGCATTTTAGATAAGGTTCGAATGTCTTTCGTTTAAAAAAAAACGTAACTTATTTCAATGACAAATAGTGAATTTAGCTGGCCAGTTGCATAACTTATGGAATTAAAACAACGAATTCAAATTTGACGAGCGCGTCCCACATTCGAAGCGCATTCGAATTTTAAATTGGGTGCATTTCAGCGAAAGTGGTCGCGGTTTTTCGAGTCCTGCCGGCCTCGCGCGGGGTCATCGACCCAGTATTCGGGCGTCGACGTCCATTATGGTTGGGAAAGGTCAGGCACGTCTGTGTGCTTTTTGTGCACGTGTGCAACTTTTACTTTCGTGGTTTATTGTCTTTTTGGAAATGCGTTTGTGTTGGTTCGAATTGGAGGTGACGCATGCTTTTTAAATATCGAAGCTTTGTGTTCGAAGCAATTTGCATCTCATTTATGCAACCCTGGTATTATTTATCGCGTAAATGTGAAATAATTTCCGTATTCCGAAAAAAATACAAGTAAAGCAGAAAGGAGGGAGTCAATTTACAATAAAAAAAAAAGAAAAAAGCCACTAATTCCTCTAACAAAGTTTGCAAAAATTTTTGAATAAAAAAAATCCGTCAAAGAATACATTCTGTTAAATAAAATCTATGATAAGATGATAATTTCAGTTCTATTAAGTGACAGCTTGCTAGGGTTTACAATATTTTTCGCTTTTAATTTACATTAGCGAGAGCACATCATTCAAGAAGTATGACTGATTCATGACTAGGAATTTGTGGCGACCTGAACCTGTTTTTTTGTTGAAACGTAGTATTTTCCCAGAAATGAGTAAATATCGTCATTAGTATTGTTACAGGTAAACCCGTGATTGCGTGGGTTCACGAATTCTTCATTTAAACGTCAGTACTTAGGTACTTTACCTTTTTGAATTTAGAATCGATTTTTTTATGCCCAAAGTAAAAGCAGACAAAATGTCTAGTGAAATCATAGATACGTTGACCCAGTCATTTGGTAGTTCTGCCTGAAAATTTTCCGGGAGTTTTGAAAATTTGTAATTTTATAGATTTTGATGTGCTCTTTCTGAATTTCAACTGTGCCACCTCGCATTTTTGCCGCTCACGCTGCCATATTAGAAAAATGACGCGTAAAAGCAGTTTTTTTACAATTTCTCTTGTGTGGTGCCGGGTTAGAATAGCACCTCCCCTTTCTTCCCGTGGGTGTCGTAAGAGTCGACTCTGGGAAAGGGTTAGTGTATTGTAGGCGATGGGCTAGCAACCTGTCACTGCAATATCACGTTTAACAATCTATAGTTACCCTGAAATTGCTAAACGTGGCACTGGATTTTTGAATTCATGTGCTCTGCCTACCACTGGAATACAGGCGTGAGAATATGTATGTATGTATGTATCTCTTGTCTAGTCAGATTCAGTTTACGATAAAACAGTTTCATACAAAATTAAACTACGAGTAGAGACAATCGCTTACAATTTATGTCGTATGTTTTTTTTTCATAAAGTCAATAGTTTTGGCGTGCACCTAATGCGGACTGCGCACGAGTTCCAAACTACGTCGATCAACGAGCGTTGTCTTTACACTCGGCTGTCCGCCGACCGCCGTCAGCTAGTCAGTCTGTGACAGCTGCCGCTCGTCGCATACGGCCGACTGCCGCGCTCTTTACAGTTTAGCGCACCGCGAGAAGCAGGCGATGGACGACTTAGTGGAATTGCCACTTTATTCGTACTTTTGGGAACACACCATTGTGTCTTAGAATCCTAATCTTAAAGGACTTCAATATAGTCCCCTAATAATAATGCTTTTTTAATTCGTCTAGCATATCAAATTCCATAGTGGCATTGCCCAAACCAAGTATACCTACTATTTACCCACCAATTTCAATGGGAACGTCACCCCAAACCCTCTCATTCTAAGAGGAGGCCTGTGCCCATCAGTGTGATGTCACAAAAAAAGCTGGAACAAAAAAATAGTCACGTTTAGACATGAAACTATCTTAAAACTCACTCATATCGGAAGATACGGATTACTCACGTTTCAAATCAAGTTTAGCTCGACATGTTTCAGATTAATTCATAGCCCTTCATCTAGAATCTTGCGCAGAGCGCGTTTGGCAGCAACCGCTGCATCCTAGATGAAGAGCTAAGTAGTAACCCAAAACATAAACTAAACATTTATTTTCCATTGAAAGTCACTTTATAGTAAGTATTACGTGCCAACTTGTAGGTCACTTTGAATCGACTAATTGTTTCCTCCGAATCGAACCCGCGACCTCTGACTTCGCCAACGGAACCAGGTCATTCAATAAAGGCTTACTCACTATACTATAATGCACGTAATTTTGCCTGATAACCGCCAAAATACAAAACAAACTTACCAAAACATCTGACGAAGTCGCTGGTGTCTGCGACTCGTGAAGGAATCGTATGGGTTTAGAGTTAGTTCTAAATTTGTCCGTTTGAATTTTTAAGTTGGCAGCGCCATATATGTAATCTTGCTTGATAACCGCCAAAAATACAGCGCAAACTTACCAAAACAGCCGACGGTGTCGCTGTTGTCTGCGAATTGCGTAAGGATTGTATGGGTTTGAAGTTAGTTCTAAATTCGTCCGTCGGTATTAATAAGTTTGCAGCGTCACACAGTGGATTATTCAACCAAATTTTGATAAGCTTATCTTAAAGTGTCAATGACCGGACTCTTGTGTAAGGTCATGGTATCTTTCGTCTCTGTTTGTTGTAGTGCGATTCGCAGCTATCTCTGTCTGTTGATTCAGGTGGAATTGTTTGGGTTTTGTCTGCATTTTCAATTGCAGTTTTAAAACGCTAATTCAGCTTTGAAGGTTTGTTTCTTGATAAAACGCTGGAATGTGAAAAGTGAGAGGCATTTATACTTTTGAATATGAAAATACGGATAACTCACGTTTTGAATCGAGTTTAGCTCGACATGTTTCGAGCCGGTCTATACTTGCTGAGCAGCCGCAGCCTCCTAATGACTTCATAAAATTAATTCTTTTTTGTTCGAAAAAAATTATTTTTTAAATAAATCACTCTTTACTTTCGAGTCTTAAACGAGCTAAAGTTAAACAAAGTTTTTCTTTTAACATTAAACTACCGTGAGACTCACTCATCTTATAAAATACGGATAACTCACGTTATAAATCGAGTTTAGCTCGACATGTACGACATGACGATAATAACGAGGGTAGTCGTGAGCCAGTGTTAGTTTCGTCGAGCACGAGCAGTCGCGCGAAGAGAGCCGAGGCGCGCAGTTCGCGTTTGGCAGCAGCAGCTGCCGCGGCTCCTAGATGAAGGGCTACGAATTAGTCCGAAACATGTCGAGCTAAACTCGATTTATAACGTGAGTTATCCGTATTTTATAAGAAAAGTTTTTCTTTGACCAGCTATTCGATATCACTAAATCGTTCTCTGTAAATAATGAAGTGATTATTGATGTACTTTACATTACATTTAAACATACTTATTTAGCATAAAAATGTGGTACAGGAGTGATTTTTTGTGTCGTGACATGTCTAGCCAGAATATAGTACATACTTAAAACTCAACTGTTGATTTTTATTTAAATTATTAAAACCATTCGTCCGAATCTTTCTTTGTCAGTATTTTTTATTCACATACATAAACTGCTTACAATTTTGTTACAACTTTGCAACTGTCAACAAGGTTTTAATAGGAAAATCAGTTGAATGAATGAATGAACAAAAATCCTGTCATTACATAATACGAGGAAGTTTATCCGCATGGCGGGAGATTCCCCTTCAACGTTTACCCAAGAGCACCCAAATTTTGTTTTTCTGTTGCTATCGAATTTTGTGGTTATTCGTCATGGCGGTTTGTTATTTGTGTCCTTTATCATTTGTTTTGGCCACTAATTAACAGACGACGCCATAAGAATTTAAGACGAAACTTTAATTGTTTCCTTGTTATTTTGTTTTTCCATTGAATTATACATAGCTAAGCACATACATAACAATCACGACTGGTCCGAAATGGGGTAGTACTAGGTATAGGTATAGCACACGAAGCGTGCCATAGACAAAACAGACTATTTCACGCTTCGCGGCCACTTCCAGCGTGATTTTAGGTTTAAAACTGATGGAAAAGGTACATGATAGTGAGTGCTAGGTAGTCTTGAGTTATCTCCACAACATTTGCGTTTGATATTACATAAACAAAAATATTCCGGAACACAACAGACAGGAATAAAAAAAAACAATCCTCCAGTTACTTAATTTGGTTATTAAAAACAAAGCGTTCGTAGTTTTTCTTTTGTTTCAATGTATAAAGACGAGGATTCTTGGTTTAGACGTTTCTACGTACATCACTATAAAATAAGGTCAAAGCCCCTTTCGAAATTTTAATGAAAAATCTATCTGTCAATTTTTAATAATGCGGTAAGTCAAAAACTACGCGTCTGATATTTCAATCACCGCACGAAATACGAATGACACACATTTGACAGTGTCGTCATCGCTATTTTAAATGCGTATGATCATTAATCATGTGTGATTAGGTATAAACGCCGTAAATAAAAACGCGTGGTGTCGGGTTTAGAATAACACCTCTCCATTTCTTCCGTGGATGTCGTAAGAAGGCGACTAAGGATATATAGGTTAAGGTAAATTTGAGGCGACAGGTTAGCAACCTGTCACTATTGTAAGTACATGCCACCTTAAAACCAAAAAATGCTAGAAGTGACCAACGAAGCGTGAAATAGTCATCGTTTGGTGTGCTCTGCCTACCCCATTTGGGAGAACAGGCGTGATGTATGTATGTATGTATATGTATGTATGTAAATAAAAACTGAAAAAACCAAAGTAGCAAGCTGAAGTGGGACTGGGCCTGACATGTCTGCCGAATGCACCCAGACCGATGGGCACGTATCGTCACCGAATGGGTTCCGAGGGATGGCCAAAGGAGCAGGGGCAGACCAAGTGGAGGTGGCGGGACGACCTGAATAATTTTCAAGACAATTGGCATGTAATGCATGCTAGATAGGGAAGAGTGGCGGAAGAAAGGGAGGCCTTTTCCCGGCAGTGGGATATACTATTTGGCTAAACGAATTTACTAAACTAACCGTATTCTAGCACTGTTTTAATGGTTAAAATTTTAAACTTTAAAAATAGAATCATGTGGTAAGAATTGATCAACTAACACAATGTATTTAAATTATTTTGATGAGCGAAAATAGAATGGAACACAGTTTGAATATACGGTTTGTTTACATTGTTCACAAGATTTGGTGACGGCATATAATATATTATATCGAAACTAAATAATGAATTAAGGAGCAAAACAGCAAAATATGAAGCATTATTCAAAATAAGTCCCATTTGGCTTTTCAAAGTTTATTGTTAACCACAATTTTAACCTATCTACTTTATTGTTAGTCACAATTACATTTTTCCCCAAAAAATTAAGAATCATTGTGAATAAAACATGAATGTTTTCCTTGTTCACGCTCTGTTTGGCTGTTAGTATTTTTTGGGAATCCTTACTATCCTTATCCTTACTAATATTATAAGTCAGAAAGTGAGTTTGTTTGTTTGTTTGTTTGTTTGTTTGTTCCGCTTTCACGCCGTAAGTACTGAACCGATTGCTTTGAAATTTTGCAGACATAAAGATAGAAGTCCGGATTAAATAATAGGGCACTTTTTATCCCGGAAAAAATTGATGTTCCCGAGGGAAAACATAAATATAGTTTGCTTGATAGATCGATATCAATCGATGATAGATCGATATCGATCGATGATCGATCGATAGATGATAGATCGATGGCGTTGTGTGTCGTTTGAAACGAGAAGTTTTCTTATAGTAAAGTTGTGCTTTATACCGCAATATAACCGAGTTCCACGCGGGCGAAGCCGCGGGCGGAAAGCTAGTTGTGAATAAAACATGAATGTTTTCCTTGTCCACGCTCTATTTGGCTGTTAGTATTTTTTGGGAATATTTAATAAATAAAAACACAATGTTGATACCAAATCACATCTCATAGTCTATCACATGATTAACAATACGGAAGGCAAGAGTGAAAAGAGGAAGCCGAGTGTAACTTGGGTACTTAAAATAAAATAATTTTTCCGTGTGATATCGGATTTAGAATAGCACCTCTCCATTTCTTCCGTAGATGTCGTAAGAAGCGACAAAGTTATGCTTTAGGCGGCAGGCTAGCAATCTGTCACTATTCTACCTCTTCCATCTTTGCAAACCAAAAACTATGCTAGAAGTGGCTGCAAAACGAGAATAATAGTTTTGTCTATGTAACGTGTAATGTAAGCGTGATGTGTACTTAAGAGCGTGCAAACAAAATTCGGTGATTTTGATGTTTTTCAAATGCTTTAGAAAGCTATAAATCCTTAAGTTTTTAAAGAAAAACTACAGTAACATATAAATAAACTCTTTTTCTAGGGATTAACGGAAAATATTATTTTATTAGCAACACAGATTTCTTTTACTTAGCCAATTTGTTAAAGGGTTTTCACAAAAATACGCGTCAGAACTGTCTTTCACTTGAAAATTTTCCATTAAAATTTACCATAAACGATATAAACTTGTTATTATCTGATAGACAATATAGTCTACTGGGGAATAACGGTGTAACATGAATCAAATTATTGGTTTTTATTATTCAAATATCATTTTACATAATTTCAAAATAGAACCATTACTTTATTTTTTTCGTCATTGATTTTAATGTAATTACAAATGAAACAATTTCATTGTAAATTTACAGAATATGTTTAGTCTAACCATATTTTTTTCATGGCTAAATATGAGTTAATTTATTTTTCACGATTTTTTAAACATTGGTCCAAAACCACTAAGGTCAGGTGGGGGAAGAGAAACGCAGGGGTAGGAGGGCACTACAGACCATAATCACTCATAACTCGACGAGTTATGGTCTGTGGTGCCACTTACCCCTGCCCTGCCCCTGAGTTTCTCTTCCCCCACCTGATCTTATATTACGTTCGCAAAATCAACAATTCGGCCGCTTAATAAAAAAAAAGCAGTTTCAAAACTTTGGGTCAAGGCACTAGAACAAACACAAAACAGCACTAGAAGGATAAACTATAGCAATACTTTATCTGCGGTTCCACGACCGATAAAAACGCAGACAAACACGCCGGGGTACCCGCGAATGGAGATTAGATAACTATATTTCGAGGCATTTCGTATTTAATGTTTACGGCTTCAATCGTTGAAATTTCTCTTCATTTCTACATACATACATATCATGCATGTTTTCCCAAATAACGCTACATAAACAGAAGCATGAGTGGTTTCAAACTTACTGATAGGATGCGTAATAGCGTGATTAGAGAGAAGTGTGGTCTGAAAGAGAGTATTGTTACAAGGGTAGAGAACGATATGCTGCGTTGGTTTGGGCACGTGGAGAGAATGGATGAAGCAAGGATATGTAAGCAAATTTACAAGGGAAGTGTGTTAGGGCAAGTCGGTCGAGGGCGCCCTCGAAGAACGTATATCGACCAGATCGGTGATGTACTAAAGGGAGGCCAAATCAGGAGTATCTACCCGAAACCGTTGAGCGTGTATGACGAGAGTGACGAATGTTAGTGAAGCGAAAGAAGTATGTCAGAATAGAAGCGAATGGCGCTCTGTTGTCTCTGCCTACCCCGCAGGGAATAAGGCGTGACGGTTATGTATGTATGTAAACAAAACCATGACTACATTACATATTCACCTACTTGTATTTAAGGGGAACCCCCCTTGAATTTTTCGGAAACCAAGTATGTTCGAAATCAAATTTGACATTTATCACGAGCTATTCGGTGAAGGAAAATATCTTAAAGAACGCGCCACAGTGACGAAGTAAATTTAACGTTGTGTGTGAAGTTCTAATCCGCAACCACACGGTCAACGGTGTGATGTCGGGCTAGAATAACACCTCTCCATTTCTTCCATGGATGCCGTAAGAGGCGACTAAGGAAATAGAGACATTCTAGGAGACAGGATAAAACCAACCTGTCACTATTATATCTCTTAAATTAAAATCTACAAAATATGCTAGATAGAACTGACTACGGAACGTCAAATAGTTATGTTAGTGTCTATGTAGCAATTCGTGCTCTGCCTACCCCATTTGGGAATGCAGGCGTGATGTATGTGTGAAGTAGGCCTCCTCTCACAAGGAGAGGCCTGTGCCTAATAGAGACGTGTTAGACTGAATATTTGTTACTCGTGTGGTGCCGGGTTAGAATAGCATCTCCCCCTTTCTTCCCGTGGGTGTCGTAAGAGGTCGACTCTGGGAAAGGGTTAGTGTATTGTGGGCGACGGGCTAGCAACCTGTCACTGCAATATCACGTTTAACCACCTGGTTGCCCTGAAATTGCTGAACGTGGCACTGGATTGTTAAATTCACTCTCTGCCTACCCCTCTTGGGAACACAGGCGTGAGAATATGTATGTATTTGTTACTGAAGCAAGGCATCAGAAAAAAACCGTCCAATATTAAATACAACTGTATTGTGTCACAAACAAATTCGTGGTTTTGTCCCAAGTTTAGTTACACATGTTTGTTGGATTTAATGCCTTATCTATTCGTCATTACAAACAATTGCTCAATAAAATTGGTTGGTATGTTGTTCTGTTGACAAAGAGCGTAAGTTTGTATGAAACTCCATACAATAGGGCCTTTTTGTAGGGACGGGGCAGTATGTGTCATATTATTTTGTTCGTGCGTGAGGTAAAGTCCGACGGAAATTTAAAAGACGAGAGAACATTCAACATACATAATAATACCACGCCTGTAGTCCTAAGTAGAGTAAAATATTACTTTTCGAAGCCACTTTTGGCATAATTTAAGGCTTAAACTTAGATGAAAAAGGGCTATTGGTGACCGATTGCTACCCTGTGACCTAAAGCAACCATCCAAATTATTATGATATCACTAGATCTGTTTTCCTAAATGGGGTAGGTATATTTTACAGAATAAAGTGCTTTATATCAGAGAAGTATTTAATTCAGCGAAATATCTTGTCCGAGCATTCATCTTTTAAGGCCCTGCGCCGACGACAGACTATCCGCGACGGAATTTTTAGTCTGTGAAAATAGAACCTATGGAATAATATGCAGTAACGCACACGACGCGGAAAAAGTCCGGCGCACAATGGATACAATCCACGCAGACTTTTTGTACGCCGCAGACTCGACCGCACAAAAAGTATGTTGTCTGCGTTGCACCTATATATATCGGCATGTAGGTTTATCTAAACCTGACACTGATTTAGATAGGGGACCGATAGACCCTGCACCAGAGATCTTACTACCCTAGAAGCCATTTGAAACTGAGCATTTATAAAAATATTTTGCATTTTTTTTAATTAATGCTTTAAGAATTAGGGTAAATCATCCAACAATATTGGCTCAGCTGGCCGCCGCTGTCAATGAACCAGTGACTTTATGCCAGTTTCTGCGCCTGCGTCTTGCTGTTTATTTGGTTTTAGCCAGATAACCTTCAACTATGGCCAAGCGCGCACTACGACTTTTTGTCGCGCGATAATTTTGTCGCAGAAATGCAACGTAAGGGTTTATATGTCATCGCGCGCACTACGATGAAAAAATCAGTATGGACAGCGCTATTTTAAAATCGTGTCGCGCGACAAAAAGAGTTATTGTTTTGTATGGATTATCTTTATTCAGATGTTATTTAGTAATCCGAAATTGAGCATTTGATATAGCGTTGAAAATTGAGCATTCTCTAATCGTTGTTGTAGAGTATTTTGAATTGAGCATTCGTAAACTGTTAGAGTACTCAAATTGAGCATTTATGACTACGTATTTGCAAATGAGCATTTTAAACTTTAACACATAAATCGGGCATTAGCAGATAATCTTTTCAGTGTGAGCATAAGTTTATCAAGTCAAATTTCAAAATGAGCATTCGTAAAAAATTGCTATACGAAGATATGGAACAAGCTTCCTGCCTTAACATTTTTGGAGGACCTGTAGGTGAAGTACGAGCCTATTTAATTATCTCTCAGAGTATCAACAATGCTCCTGTAAAAATTTCAAAATATACAGCTTAAATTGCTGTTTCTTTTGATTGCGTTGACATAGAAGTTTGATTTTGTTACAGCTTAAAGGTATTATAGACCTGAGTATTTGGTATGAATTTCAATTTAATACCTCTACGCGTTTATGAGGAAATGGGTAGTAAGTTTAAAATTATTAAAAATATATATATTATGTGATGTAACTAAAAATTTATGGTTTTCGTAATTTTTCCTTTATCTATGCTATAAGACGTTGCTTCGTACCAAATTTCAAGATTCTGAGTTCACGGGAAGCACCCTGTAGGTTTTGATTCCCTTGCAAGTGTCGAAAATTTGCGGCATAAACGGCTGTATCTTTTGATTGCGTTGGCTTAGAAGTTTGATTTTTTCACAGCTTCAAGGGACAGTAGACTTGAGTAATTGATATAAATTTCAGCTTCATACCTCCACGCGTTCCTGAGAAAAAGGGTCTTGACAGATGGACGGACGGACGGACGGACGGACAGACGGACAACAAAGTGATCCTATAAGGGTTTCGTTTTTTCCTTTTGAGGTACGGAACCCTAAAAAGCAGTCTAAATAATACTTTTATAGGTATATTATGATACTTACCACAGATACGACAAAGCTTCGACTCCCGCGCACGCCGCGCGTGTCATTGCGCAGGTCAGTGCCGATAGCCGCAAAACAAAATAACGCATTTTGTTTGTGGCGTATTTAAGTAGGTCAGCAAGTAGTGATTGCAGACAAAAATATGTTTTTTTCATATTTTTCTGAGCTGTCATTAAATTTGATACGATAAGTAATCGAAGATGTAAATGATGGAGTAATCAGCTGTGACGGACAGACAGACAGATGAAATAAGAATATAGAGGTACCAACTTAGTCGCATTTTTTTTTTCATTTTTCATTTTAAATAGGTATCACTGCGATTTTTTACACACACATACATCACGCCTGTATTCCCAAATTGGGTAGGTACAGGTAGGTAGAGCACACAAAATTGATACATTGACAAAACTATGATTATGGCTATTTCACTCATCGTAGCTACTTCTACCGTAATTTTAGGTTTGAAAAGAGATGGAAGAGATAGTATAATGGTGACAGGTTGCTGGCCTATTGCCTAACGCATACATCAACCCTTAGTCGCCTCTTACGACATCCACGGAAGAATTGGAGAAGTGATATTCTAACCCGATACCACACAGGTAATACAAGGTTACAGGAGAAACAGTTTTTTTTTACAAAAAACAGTTCAATTGTTTACGGTGCTAGTATTGAATACAAGCTATTGCCCACGACTCTGTCTGCTTGTATTGGCATCCGCTTATCCTTCTCCACTGTCAGTTGACCCCTGTTTAATATGAGTAGTCTTATCGATGAGAGCTTTACTTAAACTGGACTATTTTATTTTCAGTGCATTTATCTAGGATAAAAAGTAGCAAAATATCCTTCTTCGGGTATCAAACTATTCATACTCATACTCATACTCATTTATTGGTAATATTTTAATTATTACATGTCATTTTATAATTCATTGAATATAATTATTGGATTTATTAATTAATTAAAATCAAGTAATTAAAATTAAAATAATCAGTAAAAATAAGCAAATATAAATAAAAACGATAAAACAATGTCAAAACAATTACATTATTAATCAATTATTATATTATTCATTATCGTGTCTACACTTCATAAACTCATATACTTAATTTCGTTGCGATCGGTTTAGTAGTTGAAGCGTGAAAAGGTGACAGACAGACAAACAATGATTTTTACTTTTACAATACGGGTATTAGTAGGAAAGTAGGAATATTTAAATAATATTTTGAAGCGTTTTATGTCAAGATTTGACCCATATTCAGTGTCTGATTCCCTTGAAATTTGGTATTTAATTATTTTTAATGAATGGTATATTGTTTTTTGGTATACAATGAAGAATATTTGTATTGTATTTTAATGCACTGAATGTATTATAATACGTCAATTCGGTCAATTCGACATATCATCGTCAAATGGATGATAATGTTAGTACAGTCAGCAAAAGTACAAGAGATCCGAAACTAGGTAAGTATGTAGTACAGTTCCAGGGTTTTCAGAAGTAGTAATAAATGAGTTGCCCAACATCTTGCCAAGTAAGACGCCGGGGACTGTGCTTCACGCTGAAATACGATAATTAAATTTGGCTTGAAGTAATGTCAATCTGAAAATTGTTTTGTAGAGGCGCAACAAAAAAGGACTTTATCCCAACAGTTTAAAAGCGATGAAAAAAGAGGTAAGTCACAAAATGCTTGTATTTTTAGCAATAGTGCCGCTCGCATTTTTCTACATACATAAGTACGTACATACATACATCGCGCCTTTATTCCCAAATAAGGTAGGTAGAGCACAAGAAACATAACACACACAAAATTATGACTATTTCACGTATCTTAGCCATAGCATGTTTTTTAGGTTTTAAATCGGCAGGTACAGCGGGATGCAAAATTGCATGGACAAGTCCAAATGAAAGTCGTTTGAAGCTGTTCACGCCGTGCGATAGTGATGGTTATCGAAACACGGCTTCTGACGCCAAACGATTGCCGCCTCTAAGCTATCCATGCAATTTTGCATCCTAGTGTACAACAGTGACAGGTTAGCCTGTACGTAGGTACATCTCAAACTATTTCCTCACTCGCCTCTTACAACTTCCACGAAAGAAATGGAGAGGTGTAAACTCCGTAAGTGTGAACCCACCCACACGGCAGTCCTTTTCACAAACTCTCCCTTTCAATTACATCACCCAAAGTCAGTATAAATGCGATTCGCTCTCATTTTCGGGCTGTCCGTACAACAAATATAACGGTAAGTATATGTATATGTTGCAGTCTGGCGACGCATCATCAAATCGGTTCATTGCCCTCTGAATCACTCGATCGCTGTCCTCGGGAACTTAATACGCTTTCTTCCACGAAAATTATACATACATACATACATACATACATACAATGACGCCTGTGTTTCCAATAGGCAGAGAACACGAAACGTGACATAGACAAAACCATTATGACTAGTATATCACGCTTCGCAGCTACAGGATAGGTAGTATAATAGTGACAGGGTGCTAGCCTGTCGCCTAAAGCATACCTAAGCCTTTCTTAGTTGCTTCCAACGACATCCACTGAAGAAATGGATGTTATTTTTCCCGACGCCATACAGGACTACCATGAATACCATAGGTCTCGCTGATAAATGATTTGATTTGAAAAACTGTAAACGGCAGCGCAAGCAGCCATGTTTAAATTTCAAATCTATTTTTGGTTTCAACTGTCAAATTAAAAACGTAGATTTTTGGCGCGTTAGACAATAGCGCAATTTTTGCCTTTCACGCGTACCGTAACCGCTAAATAGATTACAAGACAATATAGCCTTTGTATATAATACAAAAACATGTTAAAACCCTTGCAAACGACACCTGCAGCACTATCAAGAGGTCAACGCCCGCGCAGCCTTCAATAGAGTATAAAATTAATTGCAACTAAAACGATAAACGCTCAATGCCGAAATTGAAACCGCAGGAAAATAACACATTAATTGGATGCAGTAAATGCATTGTTTTGCACTCAATTCCTTATAAAGCCACCGACTTTTGTCCTATTGAGTTACACGACATTTTCGCTTCGAACTTCTAAATTATACTTACATAGACACAGCGATAGCATATCGATGCATTATATCATAGCATTTCGATGGTGTAGTCGTTAACGAATTCATTTGCGAGTTATCGCAAAATTGTATGCAGTGGCGGCCCTAGCAAAAGTTTTAGGTGGTGCGAAATCTCAAAATGGCGCCCCGAGTTGTTCCTATACTATGTAGTTACTTTATCCGTGATTACCTACTAGTATTAGATCTGCCAAATTACTATAGATATATGAGGCAAGTACAATGATGACTGTCGCGCTTGTCATAGCAGTTGTTCTGCTCATTCGCAATAAAAAAATGACGTCAATCCCGCTTGTATTACCCTCATGCCCTGCTGAGGCAAATTGTACAGATGAGAAATAAAAACAGTTAAGTAATAATTTTGTTTCACAACTTTTATTTAAACTGATAGGCTACATACAGTCTTAAAAAAAAACTTCCAACAACCACTTTAATGAAAAATTTAAATGGCTACCTTTCTAGATTTTGCGCTTGCAATTTTTTTATTAATTCGGAATAATTTTAGCTTCTGCGCAATAGCATTTTCTATGGACAAGATTCCAAGATCTGACATTCTTTCCTGACACATAGTAGAACGATAGGTAAGTTTTTATAAGTTTCAGTAGAAAACATTAAATTTTAGCAGTAGATTGGAAAAAAAATCAGTAGATTGCAAAAAAAATGGATTAGAAGCAAAAAAACCGGCCAAGTGCGAGTCGGACTCACGCACGAAGGGTTCCGTACCAAAAACAGCAAAAAAAAACAGTTTTTCTATGGGAGCCCCTTAATTTAAAAAAAAAATTAATACAAGACAAAATCTGTGACATTTGCAAATGCTATCACGGTTTTCGAGATACAGCTAGCTGATAGAATAGGGATCACTAAAAACGGCCAAAATATCATTTTAAGTCCTTAATAATAATTATTATGTGCTCTGCCTACCCCGTTTGGGAACATTGATTGATATGTGATTGATGATGACGATGAATAGGAGATCAATATACGAGACCGTGATTGTATGTATGTATGTATTAAAATTTTGTATGTTGGACAAAATAAACCGTTTGTATTTGTTTGGGTTTTGTATTGTATGTTTGCCATAATAATAATAATAGATAAATACTACCGTAAATTCAGAAACTTGAGAAGCATAGTTATTGTGTCAAAGACCGGACGACCTGATAACAAAAATCCACTAGACGATCTGTCAAATTCAAATCTGAATTGGAAAAAGCAGGTAGATTTCTTAAATTATTACACTCTAGGCAGTAGATCAGTAGATTTTTTTCAAATCAGGTAGATCTACTGCTAAATCAGTAGATCTGGCAACACTGCTGGCGCGGCGCACACAACTGAAGTGACGGGACGGACGACCGACGGACGAAATTTCACCTCTCTCCCTCGCACGTCGCCTGCCTGCTTCTGTTATCAAAGAAATCCGCCCTGCACGCTGCCGCCGCCCGTTTGCGCTCCAGATGGATCGTCGGTCAATAACGATTTTTTTTAATAATCGTTTCGGTGACGACGTCACTTTCGCGCGAAACGTCGTTTGGCGAAAGCGGGCGCGTTTCGATTGATTTCGGCGCCCCCCATAACCGGCGCCCGGTGCAGTCGCACCGCTCGCACCGCCCTAGGGCCGCCACTGATTGTATGGAAAGCGAGACAGCGGAACGTTTGCACAACTGCCACGGTCGACAAGTCTCCATACATTCCGCAACAACTAGCAAATTAATTCGTTAACGACTGCACCATCGAATTGAACACACTAGACGCTCTGCTTGCCGCAGACCTTTCACGAGGTCTCGCCGCCGGAGCGTACCTAAACAGCAGACTAGATCTAAGTACGACTACTTTACTAAGTACTGTATACTACTGACTAAGGCCCTGCGCAGACGACAAACTATCCGCGACGAACTTTTTACTCTGTGAAAATATAGAACCTTTGGAATTATATGCAGTAACGCACACGACGCCTAAAAAGTCCGGCACACAATGCATACAATCCATGCAGTCTTTTTGTGCGCCGCAGACTCGATCGCACTAAAGTCTGTCGTCTGCGCTGAGCCTAATACGTCTTCTGTATGCTACAAAACGAGCAAAAACGACTGGAAACGAAAAGCTCCGAAATAATCGGTGTCACTGTTAAAATCCAAGATGGCTGCAAATTCGGTCACAGCAGGACAACGAACACAAGGTCACGTTGAGGCAGGTCGTGACGTCACGCCCTCCAAAACGGGGGTCGTCGACCGCCGCCACCGCGGAAACGGCTGTGCGCGTTCGGAATTCGAATTGGGGCCTTTTGTTGGTGTGTGCGTCGAGCGTGGCGGGTTTGAGTAGATTGTTTTTTTTTAAACAGACCTCGGCAAAGAAATGCTTATAATGAAATTGTTTGATGAAGTGGGTTGCATTGTCTATAGCGCCTGGCGAAAAATGTGTAGCTAAAATATTTAACTGGGTGAAATGGACATTTATTTGTAAATGCACTGAGTTTTATTTCGTAATTTAATTTCAAACTGAATTAGATGCTACGTTTCGTTTATTTTTATTTTTATTTTATGATGAAAATTACTAAAACTTGACTAAACAAGTACGTATTGGTTAAACAATATAGAGACACACAGTCACATAGTTCGTGGTCATACAAAAGAATAAACCAAACCTGTGGCTACCTATTTCGTTGGAGCTAAACCAACCAAAGTGCCCTCACTAACTCGTGAGAAAAACCCCACCTGCCCGCTGCATTTAGCCAGCAGACAGAATTCCTAGTTACTAAAACCGTGTCAGCAGTCATTTTAACAATGACCAGTCTAACCGAGCTTTATTTATTATTAAACCTCCGATGCCCAATCGATAAACAAATAAAAAGCGTCTACTCGAACCCGGCGAGCCCGTGTGCGTCTATACTTTGATTGCATCTGTGTGCGTGAAGCAATTCGGGGCTTCTTTCTGCACAATGCTGGACTTCATTTGTTCATTTCTGCACGTTGTTTTCAGTAGGGCTGTCACGTTGGTCGTAGTCTCAATTTAATCATCGTACAGGCTATTTATGTCCACACAGGGATTTTTTTACTATAAAAGGAGCTTAGATGTTGTCCGATACTAGTTAGCGAATTGCGAACTTCACACATTTTGCGGAAGCTGGTTTAACACGTTTAGGGTGGCCATAAAGATACAGAACAGACGAACCTCGTACAATTTCCAAAAAACATTATTGACGTTCATTGTGAAATAGTTACTTGAGTACCTAAGAATTTATTTAATTTTTATTAGCGTTATTTTTTAATAGTTTAAACTCAATTAGGTACGTTCAAAAATTTCTTTAAAAAAAATTAACTAGTATTCTACACAGATACAAAACTCAAGACCCCATAAAATAAGTCTACAAAAACTTACATAAAAATGCTGGCCGGTTAGAAGCCATGGCCGTGCGACCGGTTTAAAAAACGAACGCTCGACCAATCGTCTAGCGCCGTTCGAATTTGGGATGCACTCGATTGTTAGACGCACACACGCATAGAGCGTTGGTAAGGGAGAGGCCAAGATGGCAATTGATTTCTACGTTTTTACACTGCCGTCGCTGTTCGGTCTTCTACAGGGGTTGTGAGATAATAATTTCCATCCTAATCTAAAGCGCAATAGTTATGTTGCAAGTTTGTCAATTAAAACAAATTAAATATCTCTCTATTTCGCGTACGGCCTGTTACTAGATACAATTGCTTAGGTACATAATTTACTAAACTTCGTAACATAACGGCATATCTAATACTAGCTGTGCCCGCGACTCCGTCCGCGTGGAATAGTGACTAATTTCCCCCGCTTTTTCCACATTTTCCAATATTTCTTCGGTCCTATTAATCACAGCGTGATGTTATAGGTATGTATAGCCTAAAGCCTTCCTCGATAAATGGTCTATCCAACACAAAAATATTTTTTCAATTCGACCCAGTAGTTCCAGAGATTACCGCGTTCAAACAAACAAACAAACAAACTCTTCCGCTTTATAATATTAGTACAGATTTTACAAGTAAGGTAAAAGTACCAATGCTCGACGCCTCAACGCCAAATAGATGACACCCATCTGTCACCTGTCTTACGATGACATAAGGTTGCAAGTGCCAAGTATTGGGTCAGTGTCGAGCACAGGGACGTTTACCTTATGACTTAAATTGATCGAGTGATATACCTATATGTGTCAAATACAGTTTAAATACCTAAGTATACCTTATGGGGTTATGTGATAATAATTGTGATTATTTTAACCATCACAACGATGCTTTGCGTAAACAATAACACTAGTCCAGGATTTAATTTTGTTACACGTGTTCTGCCTATCCCTTTTAAAAACACACACACACATCCTCACACCCGTATTCCCAAGAGGGGTAGGCAGAGCACATGAATTCGAAAATCCAGTGCCACATTAAGCAATTTCTGAGTAATCAGATGGTAAAACGTGATATTGCAGTGACAGGTTGCTAGCCCATCGCCTACAATACACTAACCCTTTCCCAGAGTCGCCTGTTGCGACACCCACGGGAAGAAAGGTGGAGGGGCTATTCTAACCCGGCACCACACAGGATTTTTTTAAGAATATATCCGTGATAATTCTATTATAAACACTCCCTTGCTACATACACTGTATTATGAAATCATCCATGACGATGAGAAGCGTGAATGAGGGGAACATACATCATTAATCCATAATATCTTACAAATATGTTGTAACCACCATTCTTACCTATAAATGTTTATAAATACACCATTCAATAATCCTATTTAAACCATAACACAATCAACAATCATTATATTTGACGCCATCAGAAGACAAACAATTACGTCAAATTACTTTTTCTTTTATTATAAACAAACGACTTAAGTAGGGGTAATGAACACATCATTTTTAAAGTACATTTGCAATACAATCAATACTAAACAATAACTAACTACATAACTAATTGACTCAGGGACCCAATCAACTATAGATACACCTATTATTATGTCGTGTGGTGTCCGGTTTAGAATGACGCCTCTCCATTTCTTCCGTGGATGTCTTACGAAGTGACTAAGGATAAGTTAAAGGTATCCATACCTTATCGGTTTAGGTAGTTAAAACAATATAAACAATCTTGACATGTCTTTTTGTTGAAATACACAGTCTAAACATGAAAATCGTTACACTATATACAATTCAATTATGAAAGTAAATGATTTTTTCATAACTAAATTGTAAAATGTAAAGATTTCGATTTATAAAGTGTACGTTTAAATAAAAAGACACGTCAAGATTGTTTACATTGTTTTAACTACCTAAACCGATAAGGTATATAATTTAGGCGACAGGCTAACAAAACAACATGTCAAACTTAAAGCTTAAAAATATGCTTTATGCTAGACGTGGCCGTGAAACGTGAACTAGTCATGGTTTTGTTGAAAATTATCGCATAACTCACGTTTAATAAATCGAGTTTAGCTCGACATGTCAGTCGCGCGAAGAGAGCCGAGGCGCGCAGTTCGCGTTTGGCAGCAGCAGCTGCCGCGGCTCCTAGATGAAGGGCTACGAATTAGTCCGAAACATGTCGAGCTAAACTCGATTTATTAAGTGTGAGTTTTCCGATAATGTTCAACATAAGTGAGTCTCACGGTAGTTTAATCTATAGTCATGGTTTTGTCTATGTACCATTGCGTGTGCTCTGTCTACCTCATTTGGGAATTCAGGCTTGTAAGGGGAAAAAACTGACACAAAAAAATGGCTCACTACGTAGGCAAACCTGGTGAAAAACGTCAAATTGCTATAAAGGTTATTTGTTACCCGAATGTACGAGTATTGTGTCTTTAAATAAATTACAATAATACTTAAAATTTGAAAAAATAGTGCTTAGTTTATTTAACAAAAATAAATTTTAAGGCGTAGGTACCTATGTCCTTTACCCTTTCTGTATGTCTTTTATTTTCTTGGCTCTACAGTCATAAAAACCAGTCCCCAACCAACAAAAACACAAAACACTAATTCTTCCCCACTCTTTTTCCACAAACCTAAAAAAAAAACAAAACAAAAGAAACCACAAAGCAATCCAATGTCTTTTCAAACGGCAAGCGTCAATCCTACACGCTCTTAGAATCATGTAGAGCATAAATAATTCTACACCAATCGGTGGCCTTGCCAAATTTCGTCTAACGCGGCCAGCCAATCAGAGGCGTCCAAATTTCGGCTGCGCCAGAGTGGTCTAACGCGTTAGACGCACACAAAGATAGTGTGCGTCTATTATTAGATAGATACGGGTTTTTATATTTGTGTGCATTTTTTGGTGATGTGTTTTGTTTGTGTAGATGTGGTGTCGAATTTAGAAGAACAACACTATTTTTCTTCCGTGTATGTCGTAAGAACCGAATAAGGGTATAGGTTAATGTGTATTTTAGGCGATAGGCTAGCAACCTGTCAATGTTGTACCTGCCAACAAAAAAAACCTAAAAAAATATGCAGGTTATGGCTACGAAACGTGAAATACCTAGTAATGATTTTAATGTACCGTTTCATGTGCTCTACCTACAATTTGGGAACTCCGGTGAGAAGTATGTATGTAAAATACACCTCAGTACAATGTCTTAAAGTTTGAAGAACGCGATAATTAATTGTAAATATAGAGTCATCTTGAAATTTTACAAATTTTTAAGTATCTACGATGGTATACCCGTAAACCAATCAGAGAACTGTCAAATTTCTTCTAACGCCGTCAGCCAATGGGCGGTGTCCAAATTTCGGGTGCGCGGGAGTGGGTACGCGTTAGACGTATGTACACAGACGCGGCGCGTGAGCATATTAGTATGGATGTATTTTTGTGTGTTGACTGCGAAAGGGGATTTTGTTAGTGAAGAGAGATTTATTCGTATATTTTGTGTAAAACTTTTCCTGTTTTCATAAATCTGCTTAGTACTTATTTTGCTATTTTGCTTGATTCATTTTTTGTTAAACGAATTATTTACTTAGGTATATACTTACTACTTAATAGTAGGTATGTAAGTAGCTTTTTAATGGTTTTCCACCAACACGTTAGTTTCATTGTATGAAATTTCTAATAAAATAAAAATAAAAAAATGCGCTTTGTTGATAGTAGGATTTTCCATGACAAAAATACACAATATGTACCTACTTAGATACATTCATCACATCTGCATTCCCAAACGGAGTAGACAGAAAACACAAAACACCACATACCTACTTAGTTTAAACCATGACTTGACAGCAAGTTACATAAAAGAGGTAAGTATACCTAATAGTGACAGGTTGCTAGCATATCGCTTAAAAATACCTACCTTTCTAAACCTTTTAGTCGCTTACAACAGCCACGGCAGAAATGGAGAGGTGCTATTCTAAGTTCAGTCACCATTTTGTTGATTACCTAGGTACAGGATTATCCACAGCAAAAATGTCTAACCTAATATCTCTTTCGCAGCAAACTTAACTAATCACAAACTGCCCTTAAAATACCAATCAGCTAAGTTACAAAATTAAAGTAAACACATTTTTAAAGCACGCCAGTGTAGTACACTGGCGGACAAATGCGCTGCGTCGCGGCGCGACATTGACGTAGTACAATAATTAGTCTTAAAAATTGCGCCCGGTGTGCCCGCGGATAGTGCGCTGTACACTGCAGGACAAACAAAATATTAAATTTAAAAATTTGTGTTTTTTAATAAATGATTTTAATGCAAGATCTTTAGTTTACTGTACTTTATGTTCACTGTAGGTACATATCCATACCAAGTATGTATCGACAAATAGACACTTCAAATGTCAAAAAAAAAATGCAAAATTCTCGTGATTCTCTCGGAGTGGGACTGAATCACGTATGAGTATGATTTTAACTACCTCGACGTTTCGGCTGCATCACAGCAACCGTGGTCACCACTTCACGAGTAAACCCCTACTAACCCTAACAGAATGAAAGACATAGCATAAGTGGCAGGTTGCTAGCCTGACGCCGAAAGCATACCTACCGCAAACCTCTTTCCTTGATCGCCTCTCACGACATCCACGGAAGAATCGTTCTAAACCCAACACCACACGGAAATAAAAAGATAGTACAAACTAGGACGTCAGAAAGTGAACGGTAGTCTATCCCGCGCGCGAAACTAGTCGCGCTTGCTGCTGTGCTAAGACTACAGGCTGGCACTTCAACGGCACGTCCCAGTCAATCCATCGATAGTTTATCTTAGACACCATAGATAGGAAAACCCCCGTTCCGTGTAATGTCGAGTTTAGAATTAAACCTCCATTTCCCTATTAGTGTAGAAACAACAATGGTAATAGTAGTCGAGGGCGATCAAAACACTACACTAAAGTTCTACCTACTCTATATGGCTAGCGACATAGCAGTGTAACCTGTTCAAAGAGTCTTGGACGATACTGTCCAGCCAGTGAACAGTGTTCAGTGTGTTTTAGTTTGAAAACGTTGCCTGTGTATCTGGCAATAACAACACCCCTCACATGCATTTTTTTAAATCAATCATTAATCAATTTGTTGAACAAAATGTCACCAGGCACCTCACACAAACTACATATCTATCTAACCTACATATCGACGGTGAAGTACCAAGACCTCCTTACTAACATTTTGGCGAATTTGAGATTTTTATTTTGTCACGCTCGAAATTTGATTTGGCATCATTGCTGAAGACACTGGTTTAATACTCTTGTTATTTAGCCGCATAATAATAAATGACAATACCAAGTAAGTCACGGCACCGTATTATTGCCGTATTATGAGGCGTTTTTTTCATCTCCTGTAAAGTTAGGTTTTCGTAGGTAGTTAGGAGTTCTTGGTACTTCACCGTCGATATATAAAAGGAGAAACTGATGACTGACTGACTGACATATCAAGGCACAGCCTAAAACGGTTAAATGTAGGCTAAACGGTTAAAATTTGGAAGGGACGTAGCTTAGGTACCTACTGTAGAGGTACACTAAGAAAGGAATTCCCGAAATTCCCACCGGTACGGGAATTAGCGGGAAAATCCTTTTGTACACGGACGAAGTCGCGGGCACAGCTAGTTACCTACTATGCGTGCAAATTTCGATCAGCTCGTAAATTTACAAAGGGTAGTTAGTGTATCATATTTATGTGCCACATTCACGTATAACGATATCCCGAAATGTAGCACATGTGACGCATAGCTACACAACGTCCGTGGGTAAGACGAAGGTGGTAGATAAAGGAATTTCTTTAAATAACGTCTATGTTCCCTTATGTTCCCAAGCGGGGTAGGTAGGTACTTTGTTTTTTCTTGCTCCTACACCTCTTTCGCTTCATCCACATTAAACTCTTCAACAGACAGCGCCTCCAAGCGGCACGTTTGCACAACCGCCGCGGTCGACAGTTGCCAAAAAACAATCCTTCGCGTTAATACGCAAACAAAATCGACGCATTTCTTGATCGACTTCATTGAACTAGACGCTCACAACCCATATAAATCGTAAAAATACATACATACATACATACATATTCTCACGCCTGTATTCCCACGAGCCAGGCAGAGCACATGAATTCAAAAATCCAGTGCCACGTTTAGCAATTTCAGGGTAACGAGATGGTTAAACGTGATATTGCGGTGGCTGGTTGCTAGCCCATCGCCCACAATACACTAACCCTTTCCCAGAGTCGACTCTTACGACACAATGGTCTAACAATGGTGCACCGAAATTATTTCATTTACTATTACTATTAGGTTGTTGAGAAGAAGATGGCGGGACGAATTGGACTCGTACGCGGCGGACTGGCCTGACATCACGCAAGACCGAGAGTTGTGGAGGTTAAGAGGGGAGGCCTTTGCCCAGCAGTGGGATACAACTATAGGCTAATAAAAAAAAATAAAAAAAATTAGGTTGTACCTAATATCTATACTAATATAATAAAGCTGAAGAGTTTGTTTGTTTGTTTGTTTGTTTGAACGCGCTAATCTCAGTAACTACTGGTTCGATTTGAAAAATTCTTTTTGTGTTGGATAGACCATTTATCGAGGAAGGCTTTAGGCTATATAACATCGCGCTACGACTAATAGGAGTGAAGAAATATGGGAAAATGTGGAAAAAACGGGGGAAATTAGTCACTATTCCACGCGAACGGAGTCGCGCGCACAGCTAGTAATAAAATATAGGTTATACCTATACGTTGTCGGTTTAGGTAGTTAAATCAATGTAAACAACCTTGACGTGTTTTTTATTTAAACATACACTTTATAAATCGAAATCTTTACATTTTACAATTTTGGTATAAAAAAATCATTTACTTTCATGATTGAATTGTATAGTGTAACGATTTTCATTTTTAAACTGTGTATTTCAATAAAAAGACATGTCGAGATTGTTTATATTGTTTTAACTACCTAAACCGACAACGTATAAGTAGGGACGACTGAAGTGCCGCCGCCATTTTTATTTGCTCGATAAACTGAGCGTTCCCTCGGGCTCGTCTGAAAACGCTTTCAGCAAATTACTCCGTTTACAAGAAAAACAGAAACAATGTGTCCAATAAGTACTCAAGTACCTTCTAATTAATGAACGTTTTTCACTAATTTAGCCACAATGGTTGCGACTTTTTCTACTCAGATTTGCGAGCTCTTTATATTCAACTAGATTTCCGCCCGCGGGCTTCGTCCGCGTGGAACTCGGTTATATTGCGGTATAAAGCACAACTATAAGAAAACTTCTCGTTTCAAATGACACACAGCGCCATCGATCGATATCGATCTATCAAGCAAACTATATTTTTGTTTTCCCTCGGAAACATCAATTTTTCCCGAATAAAAAGTAGCCTATTATTTAATACGGATTTTATCTTTACGTCTGCAAAATTTCAAAGCAATCGGTTCAGTAGTTACGGCGTGAAAGCGGAAGAAACAAATAAACAAACTCACTTTCTGACTTATAATATTAGTAAGGATAAGGATGATGTAACATCACGCCTGTATTCCCAAATGGGGTAGACACACTCGAAACGACTTGTGAGAAAGACTACAATAAAGAGATCTCTCTCCAGGCAGATGTTATGCCTGGGGACCGAAGTCCATAGTAGTTGGCAGTTGTATTGGCAACCGATCGTCGAAACTTCGTTAGCGCGATGTAAGATCGTTTAGTTCGGGTATTTGACGAATGTGGCGCTGGAGCGCTGCAGGCTCATGGGTTAAACCACGAATATTCCACGTTTCCTACCCATTTATAGCTGTTTTTAAGTAATTATTCATCATCATCATCTTCGACAAAAGACTTCTAATGCTGAACTAGGTCTTAGGACTTCCATATGTACCTTTTTTTTTTGTGCGGTGGGAAAATGCTTTACGCATACCGCCACGTCTTGGGGACGACGCGACGGTTATGTGGGGCTCTCCTCATAGGGAGGCATACCCACTAAAAACCCACCGATGGTTCCTGCCCGCCAGATTGATAGGCGTCGGGGGGTCCCTAGGGATGCACCGGCGGCGCCTTCTGGCCATCCCAGCGTGTGGGCTGGGGCTGTAAATCAGAAACGGGGAGGACTAAACATCGTGTCCCCCTACAGGCGGTTATAAGGTCTGTCCATCTTGTAGGTGGACGTCCTACGCTGAGCTTGCTGGTCCGTGGTCTCCACTCAAGCACTCTTCCCCTTATCGGCCATCTGCTCTTCCATTTTTAGTTTTATAAAACAGGTTACAGGTTCTAAGACTTTCGGCCAAATCATATTAGCCTATTTTTACATAATTATTTTTCTCATGTTAGTACAACATACAGTCAGTAAAAAATATACAAACGGACAAAGTACTTAGGTACGACCACAAAATACACACGCTCTAACGTTTAGGCCATAAGAGAGATAGGCAAGGTAAGAAAATCTTAGAGAGCAACTAATCAAATACATACATACATACATCACGGCTGCACTCAAACGGGGTAGGCAGAGTTTATGAAACGCTACCTAGACCAAACCGTAACTATTCCACGTTTTGTAAACACTTTCAGCTGAATTATCTATTAAATTAAAAATAAGTAAAAATAGTGACAAGTTGCCAAAAATATAAATCTCTCCAAAACATCCGTATTATTCTACAACGCCACACAAGTTAAATCATCAATCAATATAAAAACTCACACTGCCGTAATACGCGTAACGAAACATTAGCATTTCACACTTCCACGCTAAATAGTGTGTACACATCGTTGTGTGCGTCTAACGCGACTCCGGCGCAGGGCAAAAGGAGGCCCCTGATTGGTCGAGATCGTTAGACAAATTTTGGGTGTTTGACCCGGGAGGGGCGTCGTGCTAAATGTAGTTGTGTAATCTGTTATTTGGCTGTGTGTGTAATGAGCGTTAGATAGTTAAATTTTTGTTGTTTTATTTTTGTTGAATGTGGCAGCCTGTGTAGGTACTGTAAAGTGGGGTGAGAAGGGATTGCGAGGGCGAGGATTATGATTAGGGATGAAAAGGTTTTTATAGGTAAGGTAACTGCTAAGATATACAGGGTACCTTGCGGGAGACAAATGTTTCATCGCATTTCAGGTCATTGCACCCTGTGCTTTACTTTACCATACGTCCCGTTATGCATGATTTCCACCAAACGGCCGGAATCGGAAAGAATTTTATGGTCTTTAAACGATACTGAACCTTACGGTCACTGTGTTTAAGTCTACATTACCAAGCAGCGTACAAAAGCTAGGTGACGTACGTGAATACAAAAATAAAGTAATGTAGACTTAGACACAGTGACCGTAAGGTTCAGTATCGTTTAAAGACCTTAAAATTCTTTCCGATTCCGGCCGTTTGGTGGAAATCATGCATTTAGTCGGCGCGTACGCAACTGAAATTCTTCGACATTGCGATGCTATGCTACCCAGTTGACTAAGAGCCGGAGTACAGAAGACTGGGAAATATTTTCAGATTTTCCTTTTTTTACATGAAAAAACGGCCACACCTGACCACTGGTTGAAATATTTACGGAAAATTTCCTGCCACATTGTTTTGAATTTGTGTTTGTATTAAGAGGACAGGAGTCGCATCACTTCTCCATACAAACGTAGTCCCCTGTTTTCTCCGTGAATAATGACATTAGAGCAAAATTTTTTTTTAGATTGTATTTGTATTTGTTGTGGCTATGCCCCTATGATTTGCTTTTATCAATATACTAAATAAAAAAAATAAAAAATTAGAAAATCGATAAAAGCAAATCATAGGGGCATAGCCAAAACAGATGCAAATTTTTAATGAAAAAAAATTTTTGCTTTAATGTCATTATTTACGGAGAAAACAGGAGACTACGTTTGTATGGAGAAGTGGTGCGACTCCTATCCTCTTAACAATATAAAACAACAACATAGAATCATGTCTGTGCTCCTAAATGGGGAACACAAGGCATTGTACTCGCGAATAAATACAGTTTTCATACAAAAAAACAGTGGCTTTGGCCCAGCGCAGACGACAGACTTTTTGAGCGATCGAGTCTGTGGCGCATAAAAAGCCTGCGTGGATTGTATGCATTGTGCGCCGGACTTTTCGCGCGTCGTGTACTGCATATAATTCCATAGATTCTATTTTCACAGACTAAAAAGTCCGCCGCGGATAGTCTGTCGTCTGCGCAGGACTTATACCACGGCTAAAGTTTTATCCTCTTGTCAAATCGACCCTTATCCATTTAGTATCTAAGCCAGACTAGTGCATCCCAATTGTGGGCGGCAGACGCTCTGATTGCCACATTCCAGCCAGATTGGTCGTCTGTCTGTCCGTATCCTATATTTAGCTCGAATTGATAAATTGCGCATTTGCTGTCAAGGATACGTCTGCCTAAACTAGATGATATGGGCCGTTCTCCAGCCGTACGATTTTTCGTGTTCTCAAGTTCAAGTGCTTGTGAAATCTAAATTTTAACAGATAACCTTTTAAAAAAATTACTTTACGTAATTCACACTTTGTTCTACTCAAAATAAGTCTAACAATAGTATATTCTTATTATTAAATGCGCGAAACAAAAATCTAAAGTCAGTGAAGTCCACATTTTCGCCTTGTCCCACCTCCAAAATTTGTTAGTTGATGACATATACTTCGAAAACTAAACGCGGAAACTATAGGTTTTTGTTGTTCACAGCAAGCCAATTACATGATAAATTGAATACTGTTGCCTAAATAATTATTTTTACGTTAGTTTATTTTTAAAGCCACTTTTAAAAAGTGTCCCGAGTTTTGCGTCTTAACCAAATTCGGCCATAAAACACGTCGTACTGCTCAAACGCATACTCCGAGAGACATCCTCGATACGTTCCTAGAAAGAGACTGTCACGCCGCGACGGCCAAACAGTGCGAACCTGTGATTTATTGTGTCGTTGCCGAATCACGAAGGAAAGAAAACAACACGAATTTTTTGTCACGGTTGAAAGTGATTACCATTTTATTTTTTTCTCGCATGTTTTGTTAATATATTTAACTCAGATTATTTTGACATATTAAACAGTGTTATAACTACTTACACAAAAAATATTGAGTTTTTACCAATAACGGTTTTGAAGTAATTAATTAAAAACTAAATTGCTCACGTGATTACCGCACCGGTGATTACCGAAATTTGAGTGATCTCCGCGGTTTCATAGACGCGGTAATAACTAAATTGGTTATTTATTGAGTTATTACTGTAAAACATAGGTTTTAAATAATGCTTCTAATGATTAAGAATATTACTCTGTGCAACACAAAAAAAAATATACCTAATTAAAAAATAATAATTTCACGTTATGTTTTTTTAATCAATGGTTACCAATAATTAAAATTATTATACTATTACTTAAGATGTTTATAATTCAAGGCTATAAATGTATATCATAAAAAGTCTTGTGATATCTATCAATAAACGTGATTTCATGCCAATATTGTTTGCTTGGGTGATTACCGTCTTATATGAAAAAAGAAAATTTAATTATCTCGATAATTATAAGGTTTACAGTGATGCCTCTTTTTGCAAAACGTTTGAAATGTGAAGCATTATACGATTTATTCATAAAAACACACATTAACATAAAATGAAATTATGTCACGGAGTGTCACGCAAAACTGCCTTGCTCGTGGAATGACCCATATCATCAATGAGAATAATCTGAGTAGATTGAAAAATTGTAAAGCGCCAAATACAGAGGCGAGACCTCAGAGCCCAGAATATCTTTTCATACCATTCGGGGTCGAGACCTTAGGTCCGTGGGGTCCCAGTGCCACTATCATTGCAAAAGAGATCTCCAAGTCTGGCGGATTCTACTGTATCATTAATTACTATCCATGACGATGGAACATCCGCGGGCTGTACTTTGCTCATCACTGTAGGCTTAGCACGGCACGTCATCGGTAGAATCCTCGGGACCCCATGACGTCTCCCAACCCGGCGAGCCAACAACACCGGAGAGGTTTTAGTGGGTATGTTCCCCCTCCCCTTCCACTCGGGAAGAGGACGGGGGAAAGAACCCCACATATCCCCATGCCCGGGGAATGCGTAAGGCATTACCTCTCCGTAAAAAAAAAAAAAAAAAGGCTTAGCACGGCAACACGCTCTAGAGGCACCGTGCGGGATAGTCCACCCATCTTTTTGTGACGTCTCTGATTAGACAGTGACAGGTACAGTCAATCTTACGCGCATCTCTACTCATGCCTTGCTGTGCGCTCTAGTGTAAGGCGACGTACGATGACCGTAGTAGTCTGGATCATACATTAGGTGAACGGCTCAGTGTACGTTTGGATTTTTGATTTCCCTAATCGATACGTAACCCTTCCAACAAATCAGGAACGGCAATAATTACGGTGCAAAATATAATGAACGCGCATTAGCGGTCCTACGGCTTCGGCCACGCTAACTCAATTTATTTAGAGCTTCCGAACCGCAGTAGCTTCACTTCCAACAAACCTAAATAAATATAACGCAAAGGTGACTGACAGTGATCTATCAACGCACAGCCCAAACCACTAGACGGATCGGTCTGAAATTTGGCATGGACGTACCTAGATGTTATGACGTAGGCATCCGCTGAGAAAGGATTTTGACTAATTCTACCCCAAAGGAGATAAAATAAGGGATGAAACTTTGTCAAGTTAAAACCGGTCTCTATCTGAATCCCTAATGTTTTTAACCTATTGTAGCATTCCCTAACGTTTCATGTCAATAGTAATTTTTCTTAACACTCAATACGCCATATCTTTAGTTTTCCTAAGCATTTTATTTTAGGAACGATTGTTTTGAAGTCTCCCGCTTCGCTCACTTCGCTCGCTCCGCTATGTATGGTCATAAAACTCTTAAAACAAATCTAACCTATTTGATTTGTAACTATTTTTGAATTATGAAAAATGATTGTTATTGCAATTGATCGTTAGAGCTAACGCAAAACAGTTCTGGCAAATGATTTTAGGACAAACGATGTTAGGGATCTCGAGGGAGACTCGGTTTCAGGTAGCTATTTGGGTACTCTTGACCTGACCTGTTTCAAAAACTTCCTCTATTTCGTCACAGTACGTCCGTCTACAATTCTAGATCTTCCCCTCCCAACACACCCATCCACAGTCTCCGTAAAAATTAGTTCAGTAAATCTTTTTTCATCCATCCTCCAACCACCAACTAAGCATACTTTTTTATATCTTAGTCACTATAAATCTACTTTCACCCCAACTTTTTCCCTTATCAAACTATTTCGTACTCTGTCTTTGACTTTTTTATATCCAAGTCACTATATCTACTTTCACCCCAACTCTTTCTCCTATCAAACTATTTCTTATTCTGTCTTTCAGTGATACACCTTCCATACTTCTTAACGCTCTCGTTTCTCCTGCATTTGTATCACTTTTACACTTCGCTTGCCATACCCAAGGTAAGTTATATTCTTCTACGATGATATATTTTAAGTTTTAAATATACTTTTATTTAAATTACCCAAAATCTTGTCCAGAATCGAACCGGCTACCGTCAGCGGTGTCACTCGCTCCGCCGCCGCCCTGTTTCTGTATTCGGTGCTTCGGCAAATCTTGTTAGCGGCTCAAACTGCACTGTTACACAACAACTGTCGACTGCAACCGTTTGGCGGGGTGAGAAGGGACGAGTCGGGAAAGGATGGGGTGAGTGGGGATTAGAGAGGGGTAGGTTTTAGTTTAGGTTAGTACCTACTGCCTAAATAATTTCGTTCTTATTATGGATCGGATAGTGCTGTAGTATGTTAGTAATGTACATATGTACATACGTATACTTATAAATACAATATGATATCGAGATATAGTACCTCTCCATTTCTTTCGTTGATGTCGTAGGAGGTGAGATGACTAAGAAATTAGGTTAAGGTATATTTTAGACCACAGGCCAACAACCTGTCTTTATACTACCTCTTCCATCTATTGTCAAACCTAAAATTATCCTATAATTGGCTGCTAAAACTATGCGGTAAGGCGAAATGCATTACTATTCTAAAATATGATCATTTATAAACGTATTAAATGGAACTACCTCACCACACCATAAAGAAACTAAAACACAAAAGGCCGGAAGATTTATTAATAAAATTAAGCTAACCTTCATAAAATGTAAAAATATCGAGGTTCGAATGGCCGCGTCGTCCCTATTCACCCCGTTATACGGTATAGGTAGTTTGATGGATTGGAAAGTTCAAGGATTTCAGTTAAAGGATTGCTAATTGTGGCTAAGAAACATGAAATAGTAATGGCTTCGACTATGTAACATTTCGTATACTTTGTAACAGACGTGATCTGTGATGACAATTTTAATGACGTGCAAAGGAACACGCTGTATAACTACTAAAAACTGTACATAATAGGCCCTGCGCATATGACATACTCTCCGCGACGGACTTTTTAGTGTGTGGAAATAGAACCTATGGAATTACATAGAGGAACACACACGACGTGCAAAAAGTCCGGCGCACAATGCATACAATCCATGCAGACTTTTTGTGTCATCTGCGCTGCACCATACTGGATATAAAAATATCTGATCACAAGATTAGTAGAAAATATGGACAATATACTAAACTTTTTCAATCCATTTGTATGTGTTACTAAACGATGCCAACGTGGCATTTGAATACTAGAAGAGGCTTGTTTTATTTTATAGCTAACCAAATTGTGATCAGTCACTGCAATCCGTACCAATATATAAATGTGAAAGTGTATTTGTTTGTTTGTTTGTTTGTCCGTCTTTCACGGCTAAACGGAGCGATGGATTGACGTGATTTTTTAGGTAGAGATAGTTTAGGGCACGGAGAGTGACATAGGCTACTTTTTATCCCGGAAAAAATTCATGTTCCCGAGGGTAAACAAAAATATAGTTTGCTTGATAGATCGATATCGATCGATGATAGATCGATATCAATCGATAACCGATCGATAGATGATAGATCGATGGCGCCGTGTGTCGTTTGAAACGAGAAGTTTTCTTATAGTTGTGCTTTATAACGCAATATAACCGAGTTCCACGCGGGCGGAGCCGCGGGCGGAAAGCTAGTAGTACATATATTCGTTTTCTTCCGTATGTATACATTACTTCCGTCTACACAAAGTTATTCTTAGACCTTTTTCTTACATGGAGCTATGCAAAAATGACAGAACTGATGAGTTAAAGCGCAAGCAAGAATATGCGACCAGCGTTTTATATGCGCGTATATGTTCGCTTAAGGCGCTGCGCAGACGACAGACTTTTGTGCGATCGAGTCTGCGGAACAATAAAAATTCTGAATGGAAACTCTCTGCGCGCCATTCAGAGTTTTTATTGCTCCGCAGACTCGTTCGCATAAGTCTGTCGTCTGCGCAGCGCCTAACCGCGTACAGTATTACCAAACAAAGAATGTTTCACGATATACCTGTGTAATAAATTAGTTTTGTGGCGCAGGAAACTTCGATCTACCAATGATAAAAGAGATTTTTTCGCGCGCTGAACACTTGCGTTGTAATTGGTTATTGATTGAAGTCTCGGACAGATGACCTTTGACAGATGTCTAGCACCCCAGCGCCAAATGCGTCGAGTAACCGACTAAAATGTGTGCATAGTAAGCAAAATTGTGCCCAGAGCATTTGTAAATAAAGTTCAATATAGATAAATTACTCGTTCGGCTACTCTCGGATATCGTTCTGCGCTTCTCGGCGCAGACGGTAACAGCCGATGTGACTTATTTTCTTGGGAATACTGAACACGCGTGGTTGATTTAATGTAACGCGTGTGTAAGCGGGTATGCCGAATGGTAAACCGAACGGTAAAATATGGTAAACCGAACGTATACGTGCGTATAAAACCATATTAAATCTATGTATAAAACGCCTAATCTGTAATCGCCCTAAAAGCTCGCATGTAAAACAAAATTTCCTCGTCTCTTCATTTGTTCGTGTATCATCGGCTCGGATTCGCGGCTCGCGAGCGCCGACACTATCGGCGGCTGTCGGAAGCCGTCGTGCAACTTCGTGCGTTTCCGCGTGTGGACAATAATCACCTGATATTTTTATATTAGAAAAGTTAACGCTTGCGTGGGAGTTGTTTTTCTGAGCGTTGGATAAATTCTAAATTCTAATCAGTATGGATTAACTAATATAAGTAAATCACCTTCGAAAGGCAATAATACATATATACATACCTACATATACTTACATCCTATCACGCCTGCGTTCCTTAATGGGGTAGGCAGAGCACACGAAACGTGACATAGACAAAGCTATGATAGTGACTATTTCACGATTGGCGGCCACTTTTAGCATAGTTCTAGGTTTGCAAACAGATGGAAGAGGTAGAATAGTGTCAGGTTGATAGCCTGTCGCCTAAAGCATACCTAAAACTATTTTCCTTAGTCCCCTCTTACGACATACACGGAAGACATGGCGAGGTGCTGTTCTATTCCAAGCCCGACACCATACGGGACCATGAGAATAATTGCATTAATAATGTGCATTTTTAATCAGTGTTCGAGAATTGATACATCACGCCTGTATTCCGAAATGGCATAGGCAGAGCACACGAAAGACTGTATGTGTGAAAGGGCTCCAATAGAGAGATCTACCTATCTCCATGCATTAATAGTCCAGTCATTATTGACATCCGAAATCGAATATTTAACAATAATTCCAAAAGTTTTCAAACTTCGGTCTAGTGAATGGTACATTGAGACAACAATAAATCTCATTTTGCAACCTTGTCCGCAGTCCGGAACATTGTTAAAATTGCGATTTAATTAATTTTTGCTGTATGGTCGTGAAAAAAATTCCAAAAGTTCTGCAAAGTGGGAGTTGTGTTAAATATACTATTTTACATCACGTGTCAAATTTGCAACCAATTCAAGTGTACGGAACATTTTTTGTTAATAAAAATTAATGTTTTTCTTTATTAAATTGAAGGAAAACGTTCCAAAAGTTCTGCAAACTTGACACATACATCGGAAAAATATACCGAACGGTTGTATAAATTTGCAACCTTTTTGGTCGACCGGAACATGTTTATTTAAAATTCGTTTTAAATTCGTGGTCATTTTTTGAGTAAGGCTGTCTCGGAAAAATTACAAAAGTTTTGAAACTTGGTTGCAAATTTCGAAAACATCTATTCTGATGCAATACTGGTATAATAAGGATATTGTAAAAAAAATTTTTTGCAAATTTGTAAATGCATCAGAATAGATGTTTTCGAAGTTTGCAACCAAGTTTCAAAACTTTTGTAATTTTTCCGAGACAGCCTTGCTCAAATAATGACCACGAATTTAAAACGAATTATAAATAAACATGTTCCGGTCGACCAAAAAGGTTGCAAATTTATACAACCGTTCGGTATATTTTTCCGATGTATGTGTCAAGTTTCCTTCAATTTAATAAAGAAAAACATTAATTTTTAATAACAAAAAATGTTCCGTACATTTGAATTGGTTGCAAATTTGACACGTGATGTAAAATAGTATATTTAACGCAACTCCCACTTTGCAGAACTTTTGGAATTTTTTTCACGACCATACACAGCAAAAATTAATTAAATTGCAATTTTAACAATGTTCCGGACTGCGGACAAGGTTGCAAAATGAGATTTATTGTTGTCTCAATGTACCATTCACTAGACCGAAGTTTGAAAACTTTTGGAATTATAGTGAATTGATTGTCTTGACTGACTGGACTATAAGTCAGGGGACCAAAGTCCACAAAAAGAAAGTTGGAAGTTATATTTATGCAACCGATCATCGGAACGAAACTTCGTAAGCGCGATGTAGGATCGTTTAGTTCAGCTATTCGACGAATGTGGCGCTGGGGCGCTACAGCTGTATAGACAAACCTTGACTACTTCACGTTTCATGCCCCCTTCTAGCACACTTTACGGTTTTAAGTTGGCAGGTATAAGCGACAGGTTGCTCTGAGGGTGGGCAGAGCACACCGAAACGTGACACAGACAAAACCATAACCGTTTATCGTCATCATCATCATCTTCAGCCTATATACGTCCCACTGCAGGGCACAGGCCTCCTCTCAGTATGAGAGGGCTTGGGCTATAGTTCCCACGCGTTCCCAGTTCGGATTGGGAACTTCACACACAACGTTGAATTACTTCGTCGCTGTGTGTAGGTTTTCCTCACGATGTTTCCTTCACCGAATAGCTCGTGATAAATATCAAATTCGATATCGCGCATAAATTCCGAAAAATTCAGAGGTGCGAGCCCGGGTTTGAACCCACGACCCTCTGCTTGAGAGGCCACAGGTCGAACCGCTGGGCTACCACGGCTTTTTGCCGTAACCGTTTATGCTTACCATATATTAAAGACATAGCAAATTGTGCCCACCCTAGCTATAAGATTTATCTCATGTAAAAGTACTTAACGTATGTTTTTTCCTTACTTTAATCGCTTCTAATTTATGAACACAACGTTTATAATTAAGTCTTAATTACATAGAAAAATAAAACAACAGGAAGCTCTCGTTTATATAATTAATTGTAATTAACGTGTTTTAGCTATTTAATACGCGTTTAACATATAACCCTGGATAAGTGCTAATCCAGATAACCTTCTTATCATATAAGCCGTTGGATTATGTGTTTACCTATTAGACTACATAAATAATAAACGCTATAATAGACAAAAAACACGACTAAGTATTTAACGATTGTTAACCTCATCGAGTACCTATATATTTTAGGTTTTAAGTTAAAAGGAAAAATAGTGACAGGTTGCTAGCCTTTTGCCTAAAATATATCTTTACTTACTTATAGAGTAAGAGCCAGCGGCCCCCAGACCTTCGTCATAGTATAAAGGCTGTAAGTTTCTCAATGTATGTCCCCAACACTGGTAAGAACGATCCCCGACCATGAAACTTGGGTCGTGGTGGCTTTCGTAGATATCAGGTATTAAAGGTGTGTAAAATTGAGTGTAAAATTCGTTATAGTATAAAA
>BHDV01009233.1:15873-36522 GCA_005406045.1 Adoxophyes honmai | reverse complement strand
AGTTATCTCCGAGGAAAAAAATTCTCCACAGATAACCAGTTATCTCACCATAGTTATCTCCAAGGAACAAGGGCCAGCAACGTCGGGTGAAGTAGCGCGACGTTCCCGGACTTTGCTCGACATATCTGGCAACATCGCGCAACACGTGTCAATACGACACAATAAGTCGCGCGATGTCGCCAGATATGCCAGGCGGAATCGGCCAGCTTCGCTTGACATGTCGCCGACACATGTCGTGGGACATTTGTCCCCTAGTGTATCCTTGGCCTAAGTATTTGGTAACCGTATCGTATATCCTTTGATACAGTGTAGTGTCGGGTTTCGAATAACACCTCTCCATTTCTTCCGTTGATGTCGTAAGAGGCAACTGAGGAGGTAAGGTCTATTTTAGGCTACAGGCTGGGAATCTGCCACTATTGTAGCTTTTACTTGAAACCTAAAAAAAGATAGAAGAGAGTGAAGTCAAAAGCGTGTCACAAACTAAATAGATACGACAATATTTTATCTGCGTATAAATGCCATCTTTCCATATGTCGGTGCCAACAGATACTTGACGGTAAAGTATAGGTTATCTGCGCTACAGATATCCGTTCAGTCAGATACAGATAATCTTATCGTATGTGCTCAGTGTGTGTCTATGACACGCTATAGTTTTTGTCTATGTAGCGTTTCGCACTTCTTACAACATCCACGGAAAAAATGGAGTGGTGTGATTCTAAACCCAACATCACACGACATACAAAACAGTTCACATTATTTTCCTACTTTAGAAAATAACAGCCATTTAACCCGATAACTATCATAGAACCCTAAACCTAATTAACCGATTGGGCCCCTTGATCACAGCGCTCAATGAGCATTGCTCAGCCGCCGTGCTCAATGCTCAAATGCTCAAATGCTCTTCCGCCAAACCGAGCGTGCGGCGGTGCGTTTGGGTCCGATGCAGTTCACCATCGGGTTCGGAAAAGCGTTAGATGCATGCACGAGTGGACAATTACTTTTTTATACTTATTATGTCGGGTTTAGAGTAACTTCTCTCCGTTTCTTCCGTGGATGTCGTAAGAGATGACTGAGAAAGTAGGTTAAGGTATGTTTTAGGCGACAGACTAGCATCTTGTCACTGTTGCACCTATTAACTTAAAAGGTAAAAATATATCTCTTCCCGTGGGTGTCGTAAGAGTCGACTCTGGGAAAGGGTTAGTGTATTGTGGGCGATGGGCTAGCAACCTGTCACTGCAATATCACGTTTAACCATCTGGTTACCCTGAAATTGCTAAACGTGGCACTGGATTTTTGAATTCATGTGCTCTGCCTACCCCTCTTGGGCATACAGGCGTGAGAATATGACATGTGTATGTATATGTAAAATATGCTAGAAATGGTCGAAACGTGAATTTAACATGGTTTTGTCTATTTAGCTTTTCGTATGCTCTGCCTACCCCATTTGGGAATACAGACGAACAGACGTGATTAAATGTATGTATGTATTCGCAATCGCCCGTACTTCTTGCAGCAGTCGCAGTCTCAGCATCGTTACAAACAACCACCTGACACCAAAACCACATAACCCAAATATTTAAAAACACTGTAAATTCAACATCAGTGGCTGACCATGACCTTTCCCAATTGAAACTCGAAAAACACTGTCATTGAACCACGCGACACACACAGCAGCAGGGTGTCGATTTATAAAAACACGTATATGATAATATCGCTCGCCGATGAGCTGATATGCATTTGTTGAGGTGATTGGTAACTTAATAATTTAACAAATAAATAAGTGAAGATTCTTAAGGAGAACGATACTTTACTGCCAATTAGATGGGCAGAGGGTAAGAAACGTTTTATTGATAAAACCGTGAACATTCCTACTTCTATCTATATTTCGCTAACGTATCTTATTATTATTATAAACTAAATTAATAATAGTGTTTATTCCCAGAAACAAAACAAGTTATGACTTGAAAAAACTACATAAACTATTATTATTAAGGATGAGACAACACATCTTCGAGTTTCTTCCGAACGAGTGTGCGAGAACGATTGCACCATTTTGCACGATTATTTTCACAGATATCGTTCTCTAGAATCGATACCCGTGCTTCACACACACGCATTCGAACGGGACCATGCCGGTGCGTTTGCGCAGAATTGCACGTTGCTTTTGTTTTTTATCAATTTAAATGTTTCTGATTGTAGATATTGCTTATTAACGATATTGTTAGTATTGTCATTATTATAAATACGTACATTGCGTGTTAAAACATGTATGTTAAGAAGACTAATTAAAATAACATGCTTACACTTTTTTATAGTTTTTGATTAAGAAATTCAATATTTCATTGATTGTATTAATTTAAATGTAATAATATAAATGTTAATGTAAATGAATTGTGTAGTAAAGTTTAATTAAAGTAACTAAACATTTTTTCAGCACTATACTCGTAGTGTGTTGGGTTGTGAATAATACCTATCTCATTCTTCCGTGGATGTTATAGGCGGCGATTAAGGATATTTAGGTTTAATTTAGGCGACGATTGTACTCCTTTCATCTTTTTTTAACTTTAAAATTATGTTAAAAGTGGCTACCAAATGTGAGAGAAAGAGAAGAGAGAAGTTTTAGCTCTCTCTAGTGATGTTTTACGAGTTCTGTCTATATTATGTCGGGGCGCAAACAATATAAACATTAAACATAACATTAACACACACATACACATCACACTTTATTCGCCGCGGGGTAGGCAGAGCCAACAGCAACTCTTCGGGTAGTCTTGATTTGACCTCTTTTCAAAAACATCACCGAACTGTACTCCGTTTTGTTTGCAAATAGACTTTTAAAAGTTTGAATTATTCTCAGGAATTAAAAGGAAAACTGGAAATCATTACAGCAATACCATTTATTACTGTTTGTTAATAATGTTCTCAATACAAACGGTATCCCCATTTGCGCTGACGCCTTGGGTTGACTTAAAAATGTATGAGGATTTGACCAATAATAGTCTTAATATGCTAAATGTTATATGAAAGTGAGTATACCTACTTAGATCATCGTGTTTTATTTAAGATCGTCGATAACTAGGTTCTTCGAGGACACAATAAAGTTATTACAAATAAACAATTGTACGTTTACTTTTGTCCGCTCAGTTTTTGGGTTCAGTCAAGGCCGACCGCCTCGTAAACGCGCTAAATGCACTTACGTCGCTTCCGCGTCGAGGGAGCGAGTGCCCAAAATGTCAGTTTTTGTACTTACATGCTTTTAGTGCGTTTTAAAATTTAAATGCCAAATTCTTGCGGTGCCGTTGCTGTAAGTTTAAATTTGTTTTTAAGATATAATGTGAATCCTTATCCTTATCCTTACTAATATTATAAGTCAGAAAGTGAGTTTGCTTGTTTGTTTGTTTGTTCCGCTTTCACGCCATAACTACTTAACCGATTGTTTTGAAATTTTGCAGACGTAAAGATAGAAGTCTGGATTAAATAATAGGCTACTTTTTATCCCGGAAAAAATTGATGTTCCCGAGGGAAAACAAAAATATAGTTTGCTTGATAAATCGATATCGATCGATGACCGATCGATAGATGATAGATCGATGGCGTTGTGTGTCATTTGAAACGAGAAGTTTTCTTATAGTTGTGCTTTATACCGCAATATAATCGAGTTCCACGCGGGCGAAGCCGCGGGCGGAAAACTAGTAAGAAATAAAGTGCTTTTTATATGAGTGTACGAATACCTTGAATAAACCGTATGGTGTCGGGTTTACAACACCTCTTCATTTCTTCCGTTGATGTCGTAGGCGACTGAGAATAAGCAGGTGTGGGTATACTTTAGGCGACAGATAGCATCCTGTCACTATTGTACCGGTTATCTTATGAAATATTAACATAAAAACACACCTTTGTTCCCATATGGCAGTGGTTCTCAACCTATGGTCCGTGGACCACTTATGGTCCGCGGAAGCCAAAATATGGTCCGCGAATCAGTTGCAATTCGGCGCCGTCGGCCGATATATATAATGAGTGATTTTTTTATAGCTACATTGTGGTCCATGCCAACAAGACTAACATTAAAGTGATCCCTGACCTAGAAAAGGTTGGGAAGCCCTGCCATATTGGGTAGGCAAAGCATATGAAATATGACATGGACAAAACCATTATTATGACTATTTCACGCTTCTAGCATAATTTTAGGTTTAACAACAGATGGAAGAGGTAGTATAATAGTGACAGGTTGCTAGCCTGTCGCCTAAAGCGTACCTAGACCTTTCCTTAGTCACTTCTTACGACATCCACAGAAGAAATGGAGAAGTGTTATTCATTGCCGAGACCCGAAACCACATAGGAATGTTACACCTGCTAACTTAAAATCTAAAAATATGCTAGAAGTGGCTACGAAACGTGATTAAGTCATTGCTTTGAATATGTAGCGTGTCATGAGCTCTCTATTTGTTATGTATGTATTTATGTAAGACATTAAAATTAAAAACAAAATGTTGGTAGCTTATTCAAGTTTCCCCCTTAATACAGTACTGTGGTAAGTAAGAAAACGAATAAACTGGGGTCACTGGCGGACATGAAAATAAAATGGCAGTTGTTTTGCGTCACGTCACCACAAAATGCAGAACGAATTGTGCGCCTGCGATCCGGCGCGGCGGCAGACGCGCATAAGTCGAAAATGTCACTTTTCTTGTTGAATGTTGTCAGTAATTAAACAATGAAAGAAAATAGGTTCTGGAAAATCGGATGAAGCTTATGGCGTAAAAGTAAATACTAAATAGTTACATAAACGATTTAAATCCTACTACTTGCTTCCTTTGTACATTGTCTTATGTCAAATGCGACTTTTTTATAGATTCAAGACTTTTGTAGATTCAGATCGAGTTGGAGATGGAGGATGACATGGATGCACGACAGAGTGGAGTGACGAAAAAAAAGAAGGCAAAAGAAAGAGAAAGCATAAACTTTGAAGGACACATTAATGGGTTAGTAAGACTTATAAGGCTAGCGACCTGTCGCTAGTAATTTAGATCAAAATATGCTAGAAGTGGCAACGTATCGTTAAATAAGGATGGTATTGCCTACCTAGCGGTTTATATGCTGTGCCTACAACACTTAGGAATACAGCCGTGGTATGTAGTGTATGTTTGTATAAAATTTATTTTTATATTTTCAGTTACGGCCCTTCTCCACCGCGCCGGCCTATCGGAGCGGCTGAATTCGACGCGGCCTTGGCGGCGGTCAGCGACGCGCGCGCATGTTTCGTGCGCAAAAATTAACGCAAATGCGCTTTTAAACTGCAAAACAAGTTTATAAGAATTTTTATTCCAACTCACAGACTTTTGTTTTACTTGTCTTATTTGTATTTCTGGTTTTCATAGCCGAGAATAAAATAATAAATTCGTATCGGATCGAAAATCTGTCAAATTTTAGGTTAGAATTTTGGATTATTCATGATATTTAAATTGTAAAGTACAATTGCTATGTGTAAAAGATCCAGGTTGACTGACCGTTTGAAGCAGAATTTAAATAAAACAAAAAACTGCAACCAAACTGAGTCCACACAAGGTCAATGGCCTAAGAAGCGTCATTCTTATATCGGCTGCATTTTGGCCGAAAGAAACAGAGTCGCTATACCCGTCCCTTTCCCACTCACAGCAACCCCATTCATTTTCGTGTGCGTGATGAATACCGATTATCTCATTCCCACTTTAAATTTGCACAAGTGTGCGTAACAGTGGCTGTGTGCGTCACAAAAATTATCTGTTTAACGCTGGCTGAATGTGAATTGGTTTTCGAAAAATTATTCGATGAATTTTTATTAGACTCAAATTCCGAGTATGGATCACGCACACATGGGTAAGACAATCGGGTTTTAACATCCTGTGCGTTGAACTTTATTTTTATGTAACAGTCTTTTTTTGTTCAAATTATGTTGTGGTAGGTCGCGGATGGTGTGTTAGTGTGCGTGCTACGTGTTTTGGTTTCGGCATTCTAATTCGGAACCGGTTCGCGGCGGATTTTCGTCGTTTGTTATTGGCTGTTGGGATTAGGGACTTCGCAACGGTTCTGTTGTTCTTTTTCACTGTATACGAAGTAGAGGTTCACTATGTGTCATGTGGGTCAACGAACTGGCTACCATTTTAGTTTAGTAAAATTATACATCAATTATGGTGACAAGAACTTATCTTAATTGTATAATAAACCATGACTGTTTCATGTTTTGTGGCTACTTCTAGAATATCTTTAGGTTTTAAGCTGAGTTTGTTAAAAAAAAGGCAATGACATAAAACTATCATAAGATTCACACATTGTGAAATAAAACCGTTAAGCCAATATGGCGCGGTGCTCCTGACGATAGTCACGATTTGTCAGAAATTATCTTCTTAAATTAAACGCTAGATTGAACTAGTCAAAACACCCCACATAAATAGAAAAAAACCATAGCGCTGAAGGTGTTTATTACACCAAATGTACTAAAAAGCACTAAGCTATGAACTAATTACTAAATATGTCACTCTTGTACTTCTTTCAAACCTAGGAATATGCTAAACGTGGCTAGTTTTGATTATATCACGTTTCGTGTGTTCTACTTACCCTATTAGGGAAACGTAATGTATGCTAAAAAGCTTATCCATACCCCTAAAAGATGCCTAACCATTTCAAGTTAACGATTTTTTTCCGACAGATATCTACCATCTACAGATTCCTTCTATCTCTCTTAATGATAACTAATGACTCGCCAAAGCTATAGTTATTAAGCATCTCTATCCCGCATATTTATAGCGCGACTCGTATCACTATATCATGTTCACACAGGGTGGCTGACCGGCACAATAAGACGACTGCTTCCCGCCACCTGCCGCGGTAAAAAGCTAGTGTTGCGGTCTGGACCGGTCCCTAGATTTAATCATAGCTTTAGTTTTTTTTTTAGTTTTTCTAAAACAGCCAGTCTGATCGGTAGATTTTTTAATTTTTGGAGTTATGTCAGTTTGCCGAGTGGCTGTTTCGATTTTTCTGAATTAAGTTTTGATTATGTTTGTAGAGCATCCAAAAATTGCAAGTGCAGAACATCTTTAAAGTTAACAAGCGAACGTATCCCTTAAGGGATTTCTTCCTGCTGACTTTCGAGCGATTGACAAAATATGTGAAATAAGAGCTGACAAAGACAGTAGGAAAGAAACAATATTTACAATTAACCTAATATTTAAATAATAAAATTAATGGAACACGCGAAACGTTACGCAATTAAAGCCATTACCATTTTATATTTCGTAGCCATTTCTATCATAAATTTAGATTTTGACATTGACGAAAGAGGTGTAATTAATTGTGACTGGTTCCCAGCCTGTCACCTAAGGCATACCCAAACATTATGTCCTTAATCGCATCTTACGACATCCAATATACAAACGGAGAGTTACTCTGAACATGACACCACACGGATTGATCTAGATGTCATATTATATAACTGACAGACTATTTTTACGTCAATACTCGCCAATCAAAAACGAGGAAATCTATTCCGTTTCCAGGTGAACAGGCACGAGTACTTCCATAAAGACCTCTATTTAAAAACGTCAACAATCTAGGCATAAAGGGGCTAAAATGGCAATTTATTTCCCGGTCATTACCCTTCGCTACCCTCCTAGATTAGCGGAGAAACAAAAATGGCGCTTATTGTTTTTTTAAAGCCCCTACGTACAAAGGGTTTGGGTCTAGGCTAGCGCAGCCAATGACGAGCCGTGGAATAGATAGGGGCTGGCCAAACCTGTCAGCGGAAAGCGCTTCATAGACAAATTCAGCGGCTTAATCATTACGATGATGATTAATTAAAAAAAAATGTTTTTTTATTAAATTGTGTAGCCAAACAAAATAAGCACCAAAAGGTTAATACTTTTATTTGAATTTGTAAGATGAATTTGTATTATAATCTTTTTTAACTGGGTTGTTCTTACAATAAATATTTATAGTGCAACTTACACAAATAAAATAGACTTCAACATTTCATAAATAAATCAACCTATTTCCTCCAATTCAATTCCAATCTCAAACAATATCTCATTCCGTTCATATGTCAACATCTAAATTTATCCACAGATAGCCACAAAACCGCTTTTTTTTCTATTCAGCGCTACCGGCCTGCTCCATCGCCCCCTAGCCATCTCGCGTTATTGCAGTTTGATGAATCGCCGTACGGTCATTCAACTTATATACGAATGGGAAAATTAAAAATTGTACTTACCTCAGTGTGCCCACTCGCGTGATTGAAGGATGCTTTGTTAAACGGCTTATTAGCTGTGTTGTTGTAATTTTAGAATATAAATGTATTTTATAAAATAGGGGAAAGGGGATGTTAGTAGGGGGTCGGGTCTCTTTTGAAAAGTAGGTGAAATAGAACGAAGGCTCCGTGTATAAAACATTTTATCTACAACCAAATTATGATCCATACATACATATTCTCACGCCTGTATTCCCAAGAGGGCAGAGCTCATGAATTCAAAAATCCAGTGGCACGTTTAGCAAATTATGATGTGCCTGCTATAAGACAAGTTCAGACACAATATGCAATGACGTATGTTAAGAAAAAAATACATTCAAATTTCGAACGTCATAAACATAAAATAAACGATGATTCCAGAAGACAAATTATTTTAAATTTGGAACACGAGATCGGAACTGAAGGCGGTGCGAGCCTGTGACGTTGATGCGCAATTGTTTCTTGGATTTCATATTGCCGCACTAAAAAGTCGTTCTTTGTATGTTACGTCCTATAAATGTTACATTTTCTTTTTTAGGGTTCCGTACCCAAAGGGTGAAGAGCCAGGCTCTATCTCGCGAACCGTGCTAGCTAGGCTGTTGAAAATTTTACAGATTATGTATCCGTACCAATATATATTATCCGTCTTTCACGGCTAAACGGAGCGATGGATTGACGTGATTTTTTAGGTAGAGATAGTTTAGGGCACGGAGAGTGACATAGGCTACTTTTTATCCCGGAAAAAATGGATGTTCCCGAGGGAAAACAAAAATATAGTTTACTTGATAGATCGATATCGACCGATGATAGATCGATATCAATCGATGACCGATCGATAGATGATAGATCGATGGCGCTGTGTGTCGTTTGAAACGAGAAGATTTCTTATAGTTGTGCTTTATACCGCAATATAACTGAGTTCCACGCGGGCGGAGCCGCGGGCGGAAAGCTAGTTTGTTATAACGGCACTATTGCCAGTCATACATAATCTATGAACATTTAAAGAGTCGCAAGCCTGTCACTATTATACATCTTATATCTATTTTAAACCTAAAATTGTGCTACAAGTGGCTACTTCTATACTGTGTCGGTTTAGATACTTAAATTAAAGTAAACAAACTTTATGTCAGATTTGACAGGTTAAGAACGTTTTTACTACCCAACTTTTAACTGAATGTCTGAAATTCAAAAAGTTTAGCAAAGGAAGGAAACAATAAAAACTATTTTGTTGGTGCCTAAATTTACCTAATACCAGAAACAATCGGAATTAAAACACTTACGTTCATCAGATCAATAAATATTACGAAGATTCCTTTGCTAAACTATTTGATCATCCGAAAAAAGTTGGGTGGTAAAAAAAACGTTCTTAACCTGTCAAATCTGACATAAAGTTTGTTTACTTTAATTTAAGTACCTAAACCGACACAGTATAGCATACTTTCAGGTCCCAAGCTAATAGATAAGTACAACAATTAGTGACAGGAGTAGTCTGTCGCCTAAAGCATACCTAAACCTTTTCCTTAGTCGCCTGTTACGACATCCACGGAAGAAAAGGTGTGTTATTCTATACCCAACACCACACGTGTCTTATGTGTCTATGTCGTCAATAAAATACCAAGAGAACATGACTCGAAAGATCTTGAAAAACGGAATTATAATTCCGAAAACTGGATTTCGTTTAACCGCATATCGTCTTGGTCTTAAAATATAAAAAGCACTAACCTACACCAACGTGTGTAGGCTTGTCGTGTGTGGATGTGTGTGTGTGCGTGCATTTCGTGAGTTCATTCACCTTACTAGTTGGGGAACTTGGGACAGCGAGAGATGTAGAGAGGAAAAATAATTAGTTTTAATTATTTTTTTTTATGCTACTGTTGTGAATTCGGTAGATGGATAAAAAACTATTAAGTCCTTCAGATACATTACAAAAAAATATTGGACATAATATATTTTTTATTTTATTTGAAAACCAAGAAATGACGACGATACCATGCTCTGAAGTTTCGAGTGACGTCACGTTTGAGTACAGTTTTCACCAAGGTGTGACGTCACGAGCCCAGGAAGTTTTATGGTCTTTTCTTTGTCGATTTTTAATTATTTGATAAACCGAAAAAAATCGTGTCTTATTTTTGTCCATAATCTAACTTACGGACTAATTAGAATCATACATTTTTAACCCTGTCATCATCCATAATTACGGTTGGACAGTCCAAGGGCGTAAACAGTTAATGTTTTAGTAAGTACTTACTTGGATTTACACTAGCAAGTAGGAAATACAATTAGCTATGTTAACATTATATTCAATAATTAATAATTCTGGAAAGATACATCATAATTATAGCAATATAAAAATATCATTCATTTAAGTACTATAAATAAAAAAGTTGTTCCAAATCGCTGCCAGGCGGCAGGGTGCCCAGAAGACTAGCAGCGTTGCCACGCCTCTAAGCAAAGAACGAGCCTGCCCTCTGGCCTGTCCTGCCCACGAGCTTAGTGGCAATAACCCTGTATTTCATGGGCCCCTAGTCACCAAGATCTCAAAATTTCAACCCCGAATAGCAAGTTAGTAGTAGGAGGAAATAAAAAGAAAACATAAAGAATAAAAACCTACTGCTTTGTCGTGTGCTAGCGCTGTCTTCAAAAGCCGTAGAAAAAACAATGAAATACGTTAGTAGAAAATGGAGCCTAGTATTAAATTAATTGATAGGATGTAGATACATAAACGCCGCGCCAAATCGTGTAGGCAGAGCAATAAATACCTGGGCACGATTTGGCAAATTATAGCACGTCTTTATATTAATCATTAAACTACCGTGAGACTCACTCATGTTGAAAAATTGTTCGGATAACTCACGTTAATAAAATCGAGTTTAGCTCGACATGTTTCGGACCAACTCGTAGCCCTTCATCTAGGAGCCGCGGCAGCTGCTGCTGGTGAACTCGATTTTATTAACGTGAGTTATCCGAACAATTTTTCAACGTCTTTATCTTGTATGTTTTGCAACAATTGTATCATATTATTTACTTAATTAAAAAAAAAATTAATAACACCCGCTCCACAGCCTCTGTCCACCCAGCATTTAACCAAGTACCAAGCGTTGCATTTTTGCCGCACGCATTATTACGCTTGTGTGTCGCGCACACTACGCCGTCGCGAGCGTACAAAAATCTGAGACGCGTAGGACGAATTCGGCGAATGCCAGCGCGAATTTGGTAGAGCGTTTCATGTTACGATAACGTTATGTTTATCGTTGTAGTGTAATTCAGAGTTCTTTGAACCTACCTGCGTGGTGTTGGGATAGAATAACGCGTCTCCATTTCTTCCGTGGATGTCGTAAGGGGCGACTACAGAGGTTTAGGTAGGTTAACAACCTGCCACTATTATACCTCTTCCAGGTGGATCAAATGTAAAATTATGCTAGAAGTGGCTGCGAAGCGTGATTATAGTCATAATCACGGTTTTGTCTATGTCAAGTTTCGTGTGCTCTGCCTACCCCATTTGAGAACACAGGCGTGATTGTATGTATGTATTGCAGTTAAGTTTCATATTACGATATCGTTGTGTCTATAGTTGTATTCAGAGTTACCGTTCGGTCATTCCGTTGGTACTTAGGTACTTTACTTACTTAGGTACGGTGGCTTATTCCCTTTATAAGACGCATATTTTTTACAAACTGCACTTCCTTACATCGACGATTCGCGTCGCCTCGTAAGTACTTAATATCCGCCTTCGTATCCGCTGTTACACTGTTTTACATTGTTAATATTCGTAAAACATAGGTATTTGAATTAATTTTTACAGGGAATGCCATTTTTTCTTTAATTTGACAGAGCAAAGTGGTATAGGTACGGTTTAACGTAACACAACTTCAAGTTTTCCGTAGACGTCGTAAGTCGACTAAAATAGACAGGCAAGGAAATTGTCACTACAACTTTAAAACTAAGAATCATACTAGACGGTTATGAATTTTTTCTGTGTAGCGTTTCATAAGCTTTGTCTACCCCATTTGGAAATACACGCTTCTACTTATTAAGGCCACATTCAACCAACCGTGGATAAAAAAATTGACAAATTGTCAAAACAGATTAGTGGTCGAAAACAAACATGACACGATTTTAAGTGGTGGGGTAAACCTGGATACTTGAAATCTTGCCACGATTATTGCTGACTACAATAAGAGTGACTTAATCAAGGCAAAAATAATTCTCCCGTGTGGTGTCAGGTTTAGAATAACACCTCTCCGTTTCTTCCGTGGATGTCGTAAGAGGCGACCAGGGAAATAGGATTAAGGCCCATTTACATGGTACGAGTTTCTCGCCCATTTTGGGGCGAGAAATCGTATGACATTATCGTACGCGATAATCGCCAGGCGAGAATCGCATAAAAATGGTTACACATATGCGAGAAATATAAAAACTCGCTTACGATTATGTCATTCGATACTCGTAAGGAGATTATCGCCAGGCGATATAGTTTACACGGGACGCTGCATTTTACGGAGATATTTGCTGATGATGTCTCGACTCATCTAAACTCGTTCTCGTATGACATTTTTACTCGTACATGCGAGTATCGCACGAATCGGTCAGAACCGATTTTCATACGAGTTTTACCCGTCAAATTACGTGATTCTCTGCTATTTAATCGATACTTGTGTTGTGTTACACAATATTCGTGAATATAATTATTATATTTAAGTAAGTAAGTAAACACTATTGTACAAAAGGAAAAAACACAAAATAAATAAAAAAACTAAATTATATACAAATGAAATGGCAAAGTGCAAAGGCAGACTTATCTCTTAAGGGATCTCTTACAGCCAACTTTTGAGAGGCAGAGAGTAAACTAAATTATTGAGACCGACAAAAAGAAAGAATGCAATGAACATGGTGAAGTACAGTACAGCAAATTTTTTTTTTAATTGTCATATTTTTCAAGATAATGTACTTTAACTTGCTAATGAATGACTCCTGGCTGAATGACACGTGACGTTGCCTTAAAAAAATTACGCGGCGGGAACAACAGCAAATAAAAATTAAAAACTGTTTCGTGCGATTTGGCGATAGCAACAATTTAAAAATGTTCAGCAAGATAATTAATTACATTTGATAATTCAACGAATATGAAGTTTGTTGAGTTCTCACAATGTTCTCGTAATGCACTCATAATGACGACTGAATTTCATTTGAACTCGAAATACGATTCTCGCATTGCGTTTATGTTTACACGGAGATTGCAACCATATAAGGCGAGGCGATTTTCGCCCTTTGCCATACGATATCGTACGTGTAGTTTATATGATGACATATTTTTTCTCGTGCTACGATAATCGTACACTCGAAGAGAGAAACTCGTACCGTGTAAATGGGCCTTTAGGCATGCTTTAGGCGACAGACTAGCAACCTGTCACTATTATACCTCTTTCATCTGTTTTTTAATCCTAAAATTATGCTGAAAGTGGCCATGAAACGTGAAATGGGCATGTCATGTCTATGTAACTTTTCGTGCGCTCTGCCTACTCCATTTGTGAGTGCAGGCGTCATTGTATGTATGTATAGAAATTTATTCTCGATGGGATAAATCGACCCTTACACAAAAAAGCTATACTTAATAGTGACAGGTTCACAGGTTGCCTAAATCATACCTTAACTTCAGTCGCCTCTTAACCACGTACAAAATTAAAATTAAATCAAAACTACTTTAAACATCAATCAAAATAGTTTTTCTCAAACTGGTTATGAACATGGATTTCCATATGAAGCGGGCCCATAACCTGTCACCGGATTCATTAAATTCAGTACACGCCGCCATTACGGTCTAATTGGAAGTAGAAATAGGGTGCACGGAGACCCGAAATAAGGGTGGACGGAGGAGGCAAGTTGGTAGCTGTGAGCGGGAAACGTAAGTTCTATTTCGAATATAAAAACTACTGCGAGATCTCATATCATTGTGGAATCCACAGGATGGGTCACGAGTTGGCCCGAAATATGTCAAGCTAAACTCAATATTAAAACGTGAGTAAATCCGTTTAAATTAAATTTAAATCTATTTCAATATTAAATGTTGTCGCCATTTGTTCACCGGTTGATCCGTAAATACGTAACAGATAGACGAGAGCGACTGTCGCATCCACACTACTAGGTAGTTTTAATTAGTAGGGATAGTAGATTTTGCACCGTGTGAAGTCGAGTTTAGAATAACTCCTCTCCGTTTCTTCCGTGGATGTCGTAAGAGAAGACTAAGGAAATAGGTTAAGGTGTATTTTAGGCGACAGTCTATCACCCTGTCACTATTATACAACCTCCTCAATCTGTTTTCAAACCTAAAATTATGCTTGAAATGGGTGCGAAGCGTGAAATAGTCATAAGCATGGTTTTGTCTATCACTTTTTGTGTGCTCTGCCTTCCCCATTTGGGAACATAGGCGTGACTGTATAGAAATATCCAAGGAGACAATAAAATAAGTCACACTTTTAAAGGAAACTTGAGATTCATTTTGAAGAAAGTTATTTCTTGTTACCTATGTCAGGCCCCCGACACTCCATACAACCGACCGCGCGAGACAGCCTACTACTACTACATAAACAACATAACGTCTGTACACGCACGATGTGTGTGCGTAAACTATGCAGGGCCATCACTCAATTTGTAGCTTTGTAGAACTAACTAAGAACTCATTAAATAAGTTAGTTATTAAGTGTCTAAGATGATTTGTTATAAGAAAAACTATAGTAGCACTGCCTAATTATACAAAATAATTTGAAATAATGTGAGCGTTTCTTACATTTGTTCATCGGATGGAATTCTGAAAACCTCCGATTCTTGTTTGAATAACTGATTTTCAAACACCTGTATACCGAACAATAGCGAACCATTTTTGTTCTATTCTCTAGCCAATAGTTTCACGTGTTTCACATCTAAGTATAAAATATTAGAGAAAATGTTCCTACCCGCGCATTCTGTGAGTACTGACAACCGTGTGACGTAAGCGCGGTGTGACTGCCTCGTTGACTGCTACGTCGCAGGCGACGATATTTTGGCGGGGGGAGGTGAGTGTCGCTTCTTTACGTAGTAATAGTTTCTATTCTTTGCCTATGTGATGTCGGAATAGAATAACACCTCTCCATTTCTTCCGTGAATGTCGTAAGAAGTGACTAAGGAAGTATGTTTTGGGCGACAGGCTAACAATTTGTCACTATTATATCTCTTTCCTCTGCTTATTAAACCTAAATATGCCGAAAGCGGCTTGAAATAGGCATGCCTTGTCTATGTAACGTTTCGTGTGATCTGCCTACCCCGTTTGGGTATACAGGCGTGATTGTATGTATTTCTTGCCCCGCTCCCTTCTCTGACTTAGGCCGCCCCAAAACTACAGAGGTGTATTATAGGGCCTCCACTTAACACGTCCTAATTATGGGCTTCCGAAATTTACACCGATTATTCGGCGCCCGCGGCGGGCGAGACAAGTGGTTGTTGACTGTGAGGTATAGGCATAAAACTATTCGTCTACCTACTCTACTAGCTATAGTACAGTCAAAGAATTTGATAACTGTGCCACTTTGTACCCTTTTACAAGAAATGTCACTACTATTTTAAACTTTCGTGATTTTCACTCATATTTATGTATACGCGGGACTTAATCACGGTATTTTTAATTACCTCTCGACGTTTCGGCCGCGATACAGCGACCGTGGTCACGAGTTGACTCAACTCATCATACTATCTACTAATCAAAGCAATAAGAAACTCATTATGAAAAGGTTCAAAGTGGTACAGGTATCATTTTCTTTGGCTGTTCAATCACACGTTCTTATAACGAGATTGGCTTGATTGTTTCGGGATAATTCCTGACCCATCATCAGGAGCAATGTGTCACGGCGGCCGAGGCTTGACGCAACTGACACCGGCTCACAACAACCGACATTTTCCCGCCCGAAACATGTCGAGCTAATCTCGATACAAAGGACGCGTCTGTATCCATTTCGTAATATGTAGTTTTATTTTGAAGTTTAAATTTCAAGGTTCCAGAGCAAAAAGGTTCCTAGGTTCCTACGCAATTTATTCACATAAACCATCCAAAAAAAAAAACAAAACGTCAACCGGTGTCAACCGACATCGTTGTCATTTGAAACTAGAAAAAAACGTTATTTAATTTTAACTAGATTGTAGCTTATAAAACCTAAGATTTATCGAAGTTAACTTTATCTATAATTCTGTTAACACTATACACTTCAAGCGTATTCACAATTAGGCAAAGAGTGCATCCAACCAAAGATGGCGTCCAGACGCGTGGAGGATGCCCATGTCTCCGATATCAACAGGATACTGTCAATCAGTGGGCTGGAATGCATCAGGTCGCCTCCGATATCCATGGCTTCATCATCAGACTCTGGGGAATTGGAAGAACTGGGTGAGTACTGCATCTTGAGCAGACTTCTAAGAGCCCCAGCACACTGGCCACTTAGTGGCGGCCACACTGGAGCGTCTAGTGGCCGCCTCAAGCTGCGGACGCGTTTCTCCATACATTTTATACTGCATCGGTGCACACCGAGCGTTTGAGTGGCCGCGTCCGAGCCACAAGCTGCGGGAGTCGACCGCGCTCGCTACTTGTGGCCGCGTTTTGTCCTTTGACTCGCGCGCACACACGGCCACAGTCGCCGGCTTCTCTCCGCCCCGATCCGGATGACATTTTAATTTTCGAAAAGCAATTTGTGCTGTCCATTTTCATTGTGAGAAGTTAAAATTGGATGAACCTAGTAACGCCTATGAATTGGATGTCGATGGTTCTGCATTCGCCGACGTTTTCTACGTCTTAGTAATAAGCAACAATAATGAAATCAAAAGGGCGTCCATTTTAAGAAACACACGTCCGCTCTGTCGAGATACTTGCCGTGCAGTGTCTCGTATTAGTGGCGGCCACTAGTGGCCGCATCCAGCCACCGGTGGCGGCGCTTAGTGGCCATAATGTGCGGGGGCCCTAAGGCCTCAAAAGGAGCTACTCTTAACACATTCCTTGTCCCAGTACAAAACGGTATGTCAGTGTCACAAGTCCAATTGAAACTGTGGCACCATAGTGAGAGCATGGACTCGTGATAAAAAGCTTCATGTCCCCACATTGGGGGCCTTAGGACAGGGAACATGCTAAGTGATGGAACTGATTAGTAATTACAATTATAAACCAGTTAGTTACTGTAGCACAGGACGCTGTTTAAACGCGAAACGATACTCAGTTTCCCTCAGTGATGCCATTTAGCGACTTTATGTCGCTAGAAATGACGATTTTTGCTCAAGTCTTAGCTATTGGACGTTTGTTATCAGCTGGCCGATGTAGTGCACCTTTTTTCTTACGAGTATTGAATAGTCATAGTTTATGTTCCATCATTTAACGTCAGAATCGGCCTCGTGTGGTGCCGGGTTAGAATAGCATCTACCCGTTTCTTCCCGTGGGTGTCGTAAGAGTCGACACTGGGTTTTTATTTTAAGTAAATTTTACATCTACGGACTCGTGGTCCGTACCTTGATAATTGTTTAATTTTTTTTTAATTAACATTTTAATATTATGCGCTCCGCGAAAAGACACAATGGTTGAACTAGTAGCTATGCTCTTAAGGATAATTACAACTAAATCACAACAGTTTCTTCAATCACATCAGTAAATTTTTCAATCACAACAGTTGCAATCAAATCTTTTTTTTGTTGTTGTTTGTTTGCTCTTCTTTTTTTTTCGACTCTGGGTTAGTGTATTGTGGGTAATGGGCTAGCAACCTCTCTGCAATGTCACGTTTGACCATGTGGTTACTCTGAAATTGCTAAATGCGGCACTGGATTTATTGATTCATGTGCTCTGCTTACCCCTCTTGGGAATCCAGGCGTGAGAATATGTATGTATATATGTATTTAGCATCAGAAGAAAATCCGATAATAACAAACCACTGATCAACCATTCAGGTCCCGCTGTTGAGGAACAAAGACTCCCATCAGAAGAAATTCTACCAGAAGAAGAATCATTGGCTGCCGTGGAGGAATTTCTGGAAGAAGAAAAAGAAGTGTTCCCAACACCCTCGCTCCGTTACATGTTATCTGACAAGGTTCGGAAGATAGAACAGCAGAACAGGATTCATGTGTTACCAGAGAATTTTAAAACCAAGATAGATCCAGCAGCTATACCTAAGATAGCCCTGACTGCTCAGCAGAAGTACATTGATGTCATTGCTGAGCTGGTGGGCTGTACTCGATATAAGAGCAGTTTGGCAGAGTTTTGGTTCTTGGATACGATGGCAAATCTGTTGAGGAGAGCGCAGGATGATATGATGGAGAGGGGTGAGTTTATGAAATTAGATGACGAATTACGTCCATAGCTCGTAGTGTCCAGTACCCCAAGTGTCTTCATTGCAACCAAAAGATGAGATACCCTTGTCTGCGTTAATATGCATCAGTTTGTATGGGATGCACATGTCTTGTTGATCAGAACAGTTGTGTAAATGTGCCTCTGGGAGGTGCTTTGTCAGTTCCCATAAAAACTGATGCGTCTGGTGCGTTTTACCGCAAACGAGAGTGACTCGTGTTATGGTCGTAATGACGACACTGGGGGTACAGTTCACAAGACGCGGTGGATTTCTCTTCGAGTGACCGGGCGTTGAGGTTCCCTTCAACAATGGTTTACCTACTTTGGATAAGTAAACCGTTGGCTAGCTTATCTAAGGCAGTGACGTCGATGTGATTTTATGCCCTTTTCAGGGCTCGCAGTGAGAAGTCCTAAAAGAGTTCCGAATTCAAGGTCCAATGGGGACTTTTGGACTGAGGCCAATTTTCAAACGAGAAATGTTTTTCTTTTCATCTGATAGTCCTTGAGCATAAAAAAGTTAAAATTTTCAAATTAAGTTTTTAATTGCGAGTAAGACAACTGCTTTTTAAAATACCTTAAATTCTTTTTTGGTGGTAAACAGAGTCCCAAGCGGTGCTGATGCTGTGGTTCTGCGAGTGGATGAAAGAGATCCAGCAATTTGATGCAGCCGACCGCCAGCGTATGCTGAGGAGGTTCAAGGTGACAGCATTGTACACAAAATCGCGACTGAATATCACTAAGCAAGTACGAGTATAGTGACTCTAGGGCCACCTATCAATAGTAAAACTTCTGCCACAAATGTTATCAACTGTTGAAGTAGTCTACACCGCGCTAACGAGGTTTCGATGATCGGTTGCATAAGTGTCAATATCAGATTTCGTCCCGCAATTTCTAATTTCTTTGGCACAATTTTTTTCTTCAATATAAGCAATAAATGAAATGACATACCTTGTAAACGACTGAATTTCTTATGTAACTATGTTATTGTGCTGAAATTCAGTCGTTTACAAGGTATGTCATTTCATTTATTGCTTATATTGAAGAAAAAAATTGCGCCAAAGAAATTAGAAATTGCGGGACGAAATCTGATATTGACCCATAAATACAACTTCCAACTTTCTCTCTGTGGACTTTGGTCCCCAGGTAACATCTGCCTGGAGAGTGATCTCTCTATGGAAGTCTTTCCCACATAAGCTTAGTGGTAAATCACATCCAACGATAGATTAAGCAAAGTTACATTATCCAGGATACCATCGAAGGCAAACGGCAGTGGTAACGGTAGGTAGATAAAATAAAGCTCGCATTCGCATAATATGAATATTCGCATCATTTGTAACATTCGCATTTACATCAAATTGATGCGAATATTTCGCGAATGAATATGTACGGCATTCGAACATTCACATTTCATTCGAAAATGTATAAATTTTGACATTCGTGACATCCCTACATCCCTAGCACAAGTCAGCCCCTGAAAAAACATCATTATAGTATCCAGTTTTTTGCGTTGCAGAGCATTCTTGCCAATTTCTTTCCGAAAGAACTAGCAGACTTCAAGAAGTAAACTTTTCTCTTACCAGGACAACATGCTCTCAGCAGCGCGCTTCGTAGCAGAAGAACAGAAACTCCCAGAGCCTGAGGAGGCAGGAGTCAGGTACAAGGCGCTGGAGGAGGTCGAGGAGCAGAAGCCGTCCACGCCGCGTCAGGGCTCCGCGCACCTGGTGACCTTCCAGGGGATGGCCTACGAGTGCGCCCTGCGGGACCTGATGAAGATCATGCATTACATCTTCGATTTGTTAGTATTCTGCTTTTGCTTTAGAATACCATATCTTCTTTTTTTCCATGGAATGGATGTAGAACTCTTACGAAATCCACGTGATGTTTATCGGATCCCGCTCGATTACGTGCGGGATTAGTCTCGCAAAAACAGTGCGAGATCCCGGTATTGCATTCCCCTAGTGACTGGTTACTATAGAACAATCGACGAGTAATGATCCCTGGGACACTGACAATAATAATCACGATACAACCTTGTAGCGGCGTCACCGTT
>BHDV01009233.1:835-10875 GCA_005406045.1 Adoxophyes honmai | reverse complement strand
ATGAGTTTCAACTTTATGGTTAAAGTGTTATGACAATCGATTTTATGACAATGGTTTGTATGCGACTAGAAGGGCACCCGTGTACGGCATATAATTCCATAGGTTCCATTTTCAGACTAAAAAGTCCGTCGCGGATAGTCTGTCGTCTGCGCAGGGCCTAAGTATCTCCGTTTGTATAGAGAACACGCAGTCCAAAACACAGGAAATGCATCCACGTGCTAATGCAGATCACGCGTCTACAACTACAATACGTACGTATTAACTGTGCACTCCGCTGGAATGCGACCCTCTCCTGCTGCCCCGCGCGGTGCCCCGCATTCGCCGCAAGCGCTCAGTAGCGATAGCATCTTAGCTACCGTTGCGCGTTTTCTCGTTTCCATCGTCTAAATACGTTTAATCTTCTTTTGCTATTACTGCGCGTCACAGCGCGAGGTGCACAGTTAATTCGTACGGGTTGTACAATCGGAAACATCCCCGCGCGTGAATGCGTGGCGAGACGCAAGTATGACACACCGAGTCACGCAGTGCCGCGCGTGATTTAGGCCCTGCGCAGACGACAGACTATCCGCGACGGACTTTTTAATCTGTGAAAATAGAACCTATGGAGTAACGCACATGACGCGCAAAAAGCTCGGCGCACAATGCACACATCGCACAAAGTCTGTCGTCTGCGCTGCCCCTTAGGAAGTTTTGAATCCTCAGACTGCGAGACTCACTCTTAGCCTATTTTTTTTTTCAGGTACTGGCCTCCCCCTCCACCGGAGCCGCCGCCGCCTGAACCAGAACAAAAGGGTAAAAAGGGAAAGGGCAAAAAATAGACGTTTGTCAGTTTTATGTTGAAGAATACACCTATTTTCTGTCAAAATGTTTTTGATTGTTTTTAGGGTTCCTTACCAAAAAGTAAAAAGAGAGGTGTACTAAGAGTTTCTGTCTGTCTGTCTGTCGCCAGGCTTTACGTTCGGCCAAGAAAGTGATCTGTGAAATTAAATTATCACTAGGGTTGACATTTTCTAACGGAATGCTAAGAGATGCTTAAATATGTCGCATCAAATTTGATACATGACGTGACATAGTAGATAAATAATGTCATAATATCATGACAAGGGGAATTCGACCTTGTTGTTTCATAAGGTTCAAATGAACACCAATTTCTTGACCGACTGTACCTCAATAACTGAGATCGCTAAACGGTTAAAATTTTCACAAATCATGTATGTATAGCTGTTATACCAACACATACTAGAAACAAGATTAAGTAAGTAAATGTAAAGGAGCCTGCCATACAAGAAACTTAAAAGTTTTTTGCGTAATTTTGCTCGATATCGATAAACAGTAAGTATGTGACAGATACCCCGTGTGATGCCGGGTTAGAATAGCACCTCCCCCTTTCTTCCCGTGGGTGTCGTAAGAGTCGACTCTGGGAAAGGGTTAGTGTATTGTGGGGGATGGGCTAGCAACCTGTCACTGCAATATCACGTTTAATTATCTGGTTACCCTGAAACTGCTAAACGTGGCACTGGAATTTTGAATTCATGTGCTCTGCCTACCCCTCTTGGGAATACAGGCGTGAGGATATGTATGAATGTATGTATGTGACAGGTCGCAGGACAATTAGTGTCAAACTTAAATTAATTACATAGTAGTATAAAATTAAAAACATTATGCGATTACAGACATTTTATTACCTATCCGACATTCAACATAAACATAATATCGAGTTGCACAAGATGTATACAACGTACAAGAATAACATCTTTTTTAAATACATACCTAGCTTTTTAATTAAAAATGCTGATTCTATGTACAATTTATGCTAATCTGAAATACTATTTGCCAACGCAGCTTTGCACTCGACTGTTACACATATCAATTTTAATTACATAAATATATCAATAATTATTATATTAAAATGATAATAACAAGTCATCACGCCTGTATTCCCTAATGGGGTAGACAGAGCATACGAAACGCTATATACTCAAAACCATTACTACTACGCGGTTTCTATCACTTTCAGCATAATTTTAGGTTGAACATTGACGAAAGAGATATTGGTCAAACCAGGGGTTCCCAATCTTTTTCAGCCCGCGGCGCACCCACAAGTTTAGAATTCTGTCACGGCGCCCTACTCTATGTAAAAATGAAAATATGTATGTGTAAAACTATGAAAATGGTTTCGGATAATGATAAATAATCGACTCAGCGCGGCTCCCCTCAACACCTTCTGTGGCGCCCCAGGGCGCCGCGACGCACAGTTTGGGAACCCCTGGGTCAAACGATGATACCGTTTGTATTGACAACATTATAACAAACAGTAATAACAAATAAGTGTTATTGCAATACAGATTTTAAGTTTCACCTTCCTTCGTGAGAAAAAATATTTATGTACTTATTTTATTTTATTACGGCCCACATAGGTTGATTTTCACGATTTAGGCGGCCAAAAATATTTTATCGCTTTAATGGCTTTTAAACGATAAAACAATTGAAAAACCGTCCAACTGCGAGTCGGACTCGCGCACGAAGGGTTCCGTACCAAAAAAAGCAAAAAAAAACACGTTTTTTCTATGGGAGCCCCCCTTAATTATTATTATTATTTTGATTTTAATATTTGTTGTTATAGCGATAACAGAAATACATAATCTGTGAACATTTCAACTTTCTAGCTGTCACGGTTCGTGAGATACAGCCTGGTGACAGGTGGACAAACAGACAGACAGGCCGACGGACAGACATACAGACAGTGACGTCTCAGTAATAGGGTCCCGTTTTTACCCTTTGGGTATGGAACCCTAAAAAAGTCCTTCAGTGTGTTAAAATTATGCTTTATTTGTCGAAAAAAATATTTTTTATTTACTTTTAAACCAATTATATAAAAATTAATATAAGTAAAGCAATAACTTTCCACAACGAAACAGTTTTAATTAAAAATATAATATATACTTCATAAAAACCACTAAAATAATGTATTATATAAAATCAAAACTTAATATTCACATACAAAAACTGACTTGGTAACAATCTAAAATATCTAAGTAGAGACTAGAAATAAAACCTTATAATAAAAAAACATCATTGAATGTAGTGTAATTTGAATATTTATTGGTTGCTTCTTATATTTTCTGACTCTTATTCCTATTCAGAGTCTTCCTCATACTCTGTCATAGGATTTGGCTCTGCAGGCACTAAGAGATCAATTGTTTCAGGCAAGAATGCTTTGCGTGACTTTGTTTTATATCCCTCATACAACTTGCCTTAGAAATTCTTCTTCTTTTTTGTGAGCTTTTGACCATATTTGCTTAAATCCTGAATTTATATGAGTAAACTTCTGTTTAAGGCACTTTTTATCTTCTTCTGTCTCTCCATGATACAACACTAAATATGTCTCATAGGAGTCTAATTTTTCAACGAATGTTGAAAAATTTTGAGCTTGTACCTGCTTAAATAGGTACTTCTGAGTTATTACTCTTACGCCTGAAGCACCTGAAGAACCTGCATTAAAATAAAGATACTTTAGCAAACAATAATTAAATAATGTACAATTTTCAATTTTATCCCAAAATTCTTTAAAGTCTAAAATCTTTAAAACTTGCGAAAACTAGCGGCTAATTTGTTGTCATCACAAAGCTAGATATATATATTGTCACATGTCATTAATTATTCAACCCGGACGAACCCGGAAATGTAACAAAATTCTCAACAAATATTAAAATTTGTGAAAATCAAGTGTTTTGACACGTACCAAGTTTGATGACGTTTTAGTGTATAAAAAAATACAATTATAATAATTATTTTTCAGGAAATATATTAAGTCTTACCTGAATTTAGGATATCCATCACAAACACGTCAATACCACAGTCAAAACAATAAATTTTGTACTTTGAAGTTTAATCAAAAAAACGAACAACGAAAACTGGTATGTACGCTTAGAGCGACAACCAAGTTCCGACTACCCGCTAAAGTATGTAAACGCGTCAGAGTGCAAGGGACGAGATGTATGATGTACTTAGGTCTATTATCTATAAAAAATAGTGGGTAGTAATTGAATCGGAGCATTTTTTGAAAATCGACTTTTGGCCGCCTAAATCATGCAAATCAACGTATGTGCGGCCGTTAAAAGTCTAATTTTAAATAAAACGGAGTGTAACTTATATATTTTTTGGTTACATCAACCTAAATATGAAAAATGATAGACATTCTGTCACTTTAGTATATGGAAGCAATTTTGTTTTTACCAGTCACTATGTTGGCAAATAACATCACAGGTTAACATAGTTCGAAATATTATATGATTTACTGATTTATTATTATGACATCGATACAACAAAGAATTATTAAATCTCTACCATAGTTTAAAATATACGCTTGGTCTATATTACGCAAGGGATTAATGCGTTTTTCATAAATGCGACATTTTAAAGATCATGCAAAGCCGAGACTTTAAAATAAAAATACATTCCATAATCGTGGAAGAATAATTTCTAAATTCATAATTTTTTAACTGGCCTATTATTACCTAATAATTATTGAATCATATTACATCTATACGAATCTAACATTAAAATGGCTTTTATACATACATACATACATATTCTCACGCCTGTATTCCCATGAGGGGTAGGCAGAGCACATGGATTCAAAAATCCAGTGCCACTTATAGCAAATTCAGGGTAACCAGATGGTTAAACGTGATATTGCGGTGACAGGTTGCTAGCCCATCGCCCACAATACACTAACCCTTTCCCAGAGTCGACTCTTACGACACCCACGGGAAGAAAGGGGGAGGTGCTATTCTAACCCGGCACCACACGGTATTTTATGGCGTATTTATATGCCGGCTTTTATACATTATGAATAAATTATTTACAACACTTAACTAAGATATCACTTACATTTGGTAATTAATTGATACAATAATTATTGTAACGAAAGAATTTGGTACCAAAACGACATGAGCAGAGTGTTGAGCAAAACTTTGGAAATCATTACAAAGTATTTTTTGACCTCAAGTCAAAATACAAGTTAAAAAAACTAAATAAGGTCTACACTTTATATGCCATCTTGTGTATAAATATAAATACTCGTCTACCACTGCTGGGCAGGATTACTTCATAGAATAGAGTTTTAGCATAAGAAGATTTTTTTCTGTCCGAAAAATACTGAATGCGACGTCACCAAATGTCAACCAATTTTGGATTAGGCCTTGCGCAGACGACAGATCATCCGCGGCGGATTTTTTAGTCTGTGTAAATAGAACCTATGGAATTATATGCAGTAACGCACACGACGCGCAAAAAGTCCGATGCACATGCATACAATCCACGCAGACTTTTTATGCGCCGCAGACTCGATCGCACAAGTCTGTCATCTGCGCTGACCCTTAACACATTCACGACCACGCCTAAAATCAAAACATCTGCGCGGAACCGAGCAGTCTATAGCTAGTACAAAATGAACCCGGCTACCGGGTTCTCGGTATCTCGCGAATGTTTTGAAGAACCCGGGAGCCGGGTCCTTGGTTCTGAATGCGTTAAGAGGCCTCACCCCTTTCTGAGATCATCGATTTCGTGGAATTTACTCGATTGGCGCTAACGAGCGCCACGGTGTCAGAAAAGTGAGTTTCCTGAAATATACGGATAACTCACGTTTTAAATCGAGTTTAGCTCGACATCATTCGGGCTAATTCGTAACCCTTCATCTAGTAGCAGTGGCGGCTGACAAATGCGCACTGCGCGCCACTGCTCTGTTCGCGCGACTGACAGTTTTACGTCCTCTCTTGAGTTTCTTTCAGTACAGTAACTTATTACAGTTTCATGTTTTGTTTTGTCCGTCTTTTTTTACATTTGTCCGTCTTCATTACTAATAGTTAGAATGAAATCGAGCTCAAGTCACACAGATCAACCATTATTCATTATACAAATTGTGATAATAAAACACAAGTAAAAAAATGTAGAAAACATTGAGTGTTTGGATTTTTTCCATCGTCAGCAGCAGCCTCAAAATTGAGCTTACAATATATGGCATATTCAATCAACTAATATTACACAGAAAAAAACTAACCAGTCAAGTTTTAAAGTTTAACCATAACATCAAACACTTAAAAGCCTTACAATTGGATTAATCAAGCCGATTTGACACTTATTACATACGTCCGCTTGACACATGCCGGTAGACATAGTTATTCATTTCACTACGCCTATTTAACACAGGATTCGTGAATTGATAACTCGTGAAAATCTGATAGATCCACTACATTTGGCTTTTTAGTTTTTCCTAAAACTGTGGCACTTGAGTATCAGTTGCCCACGGGCCATCAAAACACACCCTGCAGCTTAGCAGACTTTGTCTTCAGCTAAATATACTAAACGGTTACAAGATAACTATAGAATAGAGCAAAATGATCTTTCGACCTCCACAAATAATGACTATATTTCCTCCGGTCCTCACTTTGAAGTCCATCACTTCACCGATCACTATTCGTCCGTTTTCAAGTCTCGCGACTTCCCCGCGCGTTTTACAAACTTCTGTTCCATGCTTATTTTTAACATAAATATTTGTGAATCAGTATTTATGAATTTCGGAATGAAATATCAAAAAATGGGTAAATATACCTCCATGAGAGTTGAGATGGCGCACACTAGAACATTACCTGTAATGACAGCGGGATTTTGACATTCACTCGTTCATTCCATTCATTCTTTTATACAATCAGTTCTTCGTGTAATCATTCACTTCAAATCTTGTGGAAGTATAATATAAATTTGTGATGTTTTTACTTCTATATATACGTTGTGATGTTTGCTAGACTTTTGACATTTCATTCCTTCGGCTACAAATTCTAAAAACTGATTGTAAACATGAAAATGCTTTTACAAAGCTTTTCATCTACGTGTGTATGTATGGCAGTGGGTGTGTACTATCCTTTTAAAATTACTAGGTCATTCGCTGCCAAGTTCAATCACAATAATAAAAATTAAATGTGACACTTATTATAAACATACTGGAATAATTCCAGTGAACAATCATGCCTCGTTAAGCCAAGGATACTCTAGGGGACAAATGTCCCACGACATGTCAAGCGAAGCCGGCCGATTTCGCCTGACATATCTGGCGACATCGCGCGATTTATTGTGTCGTATTGACACGTGTCGCGCGATGTTGCCAGACATGTCGGGCGGACTCCGGCAACGTCGCGCTGCTTCGCCCGACGTTGCTGGGGACACGTGTCATGGGACATTTGTGCCCTAGTGTATCCTGGACTTAAGGGAGACGCGGCGCGTCGCGTGAAAAGAGGCGTCTTCAAAGCTTCTCTGTAAACGCTCTCATATAACTCCATAAGTTTGAATCTAATACACTTGACGCCACGCGTCTTAAACGAGGGCTAAAACTATGAAGGCATGCTATACATTGGCACTAAAAATATGGCGTAGTAAAATAACAGCTGACCAGTGAATGGCGGCCAAATAAATAAGGGAACTATTTTTTTCTATTTTTTTTTGTTTCCACAGATAATAGTTTCCAACTCTTCGAATTATGAAATGAGTTTAAAATTCAGATGTTGATGAAAGAGTAATGTTTTAAACTTTCGCGATTCTCACTCATAATTATATGTACGCGGGACTTAATCGCGATTTTATTTATTTACCTTCTCGACGTTTCGGCCCCGTTACAGCGACCGTGGTCACGAGTTGACCACGGTCGCTGTAACGCGGCCGAAACGTCGAGAAGGTAAATAAATAAAATCGCGATTAAGTCCCGCGTACATATAATTATGAGTTGATGAAAGAGTGTCTAAAATAATGATTTTTCAAAGTTGTCCAGTGCTAAAAAGGTTGAGAGCATCTGCTTTAGATATTATTATATGTGCATAGATAAGCTCTACTACTTGAAAGCCAAGATTAAATATTCATACAAATAAGTGTCAATCTCTAATAAATTGTGATTGGATTCGGCACGCAATGAAAGAGTTGTCACAAAAAGTGTACCTCTTCCTTTTTTTTCTAAAAACAATTCAGCGACAACATTATTCGGGTTGAAGTCTCTTTTAATACCAAATTACGGAAAAAACCCACTTTTTCGTGGCAAATCAACAAAGTATCTTCTTGAGAGTCCTGTAGGCTTAGCACGGCAACACGCTCTAGTCGTCTCGCGCGAGGGATAGTCCCGTCACTTTCTGACGTCTCTAGTTAGACAGTGACAGGTATAGTCTATCGCACGCGTATCTCTACTTAGTCCAGTCATTATTGACATCCGAAATCGAAAATTTAACAATAATTCCAAAAGTTTTCAAACTTCGGTCTAGTGAATGGTACATTGAGACAACAATAAATCTCATTTTGCAACCTTGTCCGCAGTCCGGAACATTGTTAAAATTGCAATTTAATTAATTTTTGCTGTATGGTCGTGAAAAAAAATCCAAAAGTTCTGCAAAGTTGGAGTTGTGTTAAATATACTATTTTACATCACGTGTCAAATTTGCAACCAATTCAAGTGTACGGAACATTTTTAGTTATTAAAAATCAATGTTTTTCTTTATTAAATTGAAGGAAAACGTTCCAAAAGTTCTGCAAACTTGACACATACATCGGAAAAATATACCGAACGGTTGTATAAATTTGCAACCTTTTTGGTCGACTGTCTCGGAAAAATTACAAAAGTTTTGAAACTTGGTTGCAAATTTCGAAAACATCTATTCTGATGCAATACTGGTATAATAAGGATATTGTAAAAAAATTTTTTTGCAAATTTGTAAATGCATCAGAATAGATGGGTCAATATCAGATTTCGTCCCGCAATTTCTAATTTCTTTGGCGCAATTTTTTTCTTCAATATAAGCAATAAATGAAATGACATACCTTGTAAACGACTGAATTTCTTATGTAACTATGTTATTGTACTGAATTTCAGTCGTTTACAAGGTATGTCATTTCATTTATTGCTTATATTGAAGAAAAAAATTGCGCCAAAGAAATTAGAAATTGCGGGACGAAATCTGATATTGACCCAGATGTTTTCGAAGTTTGCAACCAAGTTTCAAAACTTTTGTAATTTTTCCGAGACAGCCTTGCTCAAAAAATGACCACGAATTTAAAACGAATTATAAATAAACATGTTCCGGTCGACCAAAAAGGTTGCAAATTTATACAACCGTTCGGTATATTTTTCCGATGTATGTGTCAAGTTTGCAGAACTTTTGGAACGTTTTCCTTCAATTTAATAAAGAAAAACATTAATTTTTAATAACAAAAAATGTTCCGTACACTTGAATTGGTTGCAAATTTGACACGTGATGTAAAATAGTATATTTAACACAACTCCAACTTTGCAGAACTTTTGGAATTTTTTTCACGACCATACAGCAAAAATTAATTAAATTGCAATTTTAACAATGTTCCGGACTGCGGACAAGGTTGCAAAATGAGATTTATTGTTGTCTCAATGTACCATTCACTAGACCGAAGTTTGAAAACTTTTGAAATTATAGTGAATTGATTGTCTTGACTGACTGGACTAACTCGCGCCTTGCTGTGCTAAGCCGACTGACCGAGAAAAAGGGCCACTAATCCAAAAACTAGCTTTTTAGTGAAACAAACGGATCTACTCACGTTTCTTATGTTGAAATTAGCTCGACATGTTTCGGGCCAATCCGTGACCCATCATCAGAGATTCCCAAACTTATTTTGTCTACTGCCCACTTGGAGTATAAATTATTTTTTAGCGCCCCCATTTTTTTACCTACTGAAAATTCAATATTCTGAGTCTCTTACCGCCCCCCTTTAGGCCTGCAGCGCCCACAGGGGGGCGTTATCGCCCACTTTGGGAATCTATTATTTAGAACTAGATGCTACTCCACATGATGGGTCACGGATTGACCCGAAACACGTCGAGCTCTCGATATAAAATCCGTAGATCCGTTTATTTCACAATGAGTACTCACGGTAGTTTTGTTAAAACTAGCTCCTTGAGAGTGGGGAGGGATAGTACGGTTTGTGTGTATGTTTGTGTGTGTGTGTGTGTGTGTGTGTGTGTGTGTGTGTGT